>JANZLQ010000032.1:24131637-24165687 GCA_026212715.1 Elanus axillaris
CCGGACTTGTGACCCCGTGGGGACCCACCTGGAGCAGGCTGGGCCTGAAGGACTGCAGCCCGGGGAAGGGACCCACGTTGGAGAAGTTGGTGGAGGACTGTCTCCCGTGGGAGGGACCCCACGCTGGAGAGGGAGAAGAGTGTGATGAGTCCTGGCCCTGAGGAGGATGAAGCGGCAGAAATACCGTGTGATGAGCTTACCCCAACCCCCATTCCCCGTCCCCCTGTGCCTCTTGGGAGGGTAGGTAGAGAATCTGGGAATGAAGTTGTGCCTGGGAAGAAGGGAGGCGTGGAGGGAAGGTGTTTTGTGATTTGGTTTTATTTCTCATTACCCTACTCTGGTTTTGATTGGTAATAAATTGAGTTAATTTCCCCCAAGCTGAGTCTGTTTTGCCCGTGACGGTGTCTCCTGTCCTTATCTCAACCCTCAAGCCTTCCATTGTATTTTCTCCCCCTGCCCAGCTGAGGAGGGCAGTGATAGAACGGCTTTGGTGGGCACCTGGTGCCCAGCCAGGGTCAACCCGGCACAGCATGGCATAGTGATGCAGGAGGTATTACATCAGTTAACCTTTTTTCCCCCTTCAGCTCAAATGGTAGGTTTGCAGGTTTTTCAGGATCAACAAAACCTTATTATCTAATATTGGACATAAATTGGACAAAACGATAGCATTTAAAGTAGTGTGCAATAAATACACTTTACGGTGTTGCCATTTTTTTATGCATGGCTTAACTTTAAATAATATCATAGTATTTAAACAAGTTTTATTGTAATGCTAACAAAAATTGGAGTTTATGATAGTTTTGAATGCAAAAAATGTTCAGGTGCATTACCTGTACTGTAGCAGTAAGGATTTTTAAACACATCCCTTCATAAAAGCCTTAACAACAAAATGTAATTTTATCTTCTCCAACTGCTGTAATTTGGGGAAATGGAAGGTTTAAAACCTGAAAAATTTCATATTTTTTGAACAGGAAGGGACTTAGGTAAAATGCAGCTCCCTTCTCAAAGAGTTGGCCCATCTAAAATTTGTTTTCAACGGACCAAGTGTTTTCAGACATGTCTCAGAAAGCCTTTAGGCTGTGCTGTATCTTTCTCTTCCATGGCCAAAGAAGATAAATGGATGTGCCTTAAGCATTTTGCTCTTATGGGTCAAATTCCGCATTGTATCTCAAAGTCTAAACAACTAACCTTTTTTGAAAGAAGGCAAACATTCCCCATAATGTTTGTTATGAACCACCAACAAGTGATATTTCAATGGCATTTATTTTCAAAACTTCATACCCAGCTTGGGTAATGAATTGGACCTGCTGAACCTGTGTCCGCTCAGACCTTGAGCAAAATTTCCTTGGAGCTTTTCCCAAGGCGCAGGGTGAGAACCAATGCACTGTGAGAAAAGCAGGTATTATGCTTGCAGCATCTGCAGGCATTAAGCAAAAAACATCAGTTGAAATAACGGCTCAATAGTTCATGACTTTGTAATCCAGATAGTATAGTCCCCCAAATCCACATCAAACTCATATAGAAATATTGTAGATATTTAGCCTTTAACATGCCCCAGAAGGATGAGGTGATCATGAATGTGCTGTGATTTAAAGACTGATGTTTGAAGAGTCTTTGAAATGGTCGCCTTGCAATCAGAAATCCATAGATCCTGACCTTCTTGGAAAACTGTCCTTTCTGCAAAAGATTTTCTAACTGACCAATGAAATTTAAAAAAAACACCTCTTTTAGCTTGTATTCTTAGGTGAGAAATGTTAAAAACTTCAATATTATAATATTGGTACTCTCTTAACTTTTCAGAAGCTGGCAGAGCCTAATTAGTGTGAGACTACTGGGGGAAGGCAAAAAAGCAAAGGGCAGAAGTACAAATGTCAAAAGGGAATAGCTAGAGCAAATCTATTTAAAAATATTTGAAAGCCTTTTGGATTAAGGAGTTTTTCTGTGACCTTATGTGACATTCAAGAGGAAGAGTTGTTATCCCAGCATGATGAAGAACTGGCTGGAAGTGCCCAGAGTTAGTCCTCAAGGAAATGACGTGCCGTCGACAAGTCAGGGCAGTTTGGCCGATAACGTAAACTCTTGCAGGCGGTAGCTGATGGCAACTTCTTCTTCGTGTTCAGCTGCAGAAGGACGGCACTGCTTTTATTTGGGACTAGCTCACTGCTTTTACTCGCGTACTTCTCTGAAACGTTTGCAGGATTATGTTCTCTTAAACATGCACTTTCTTAGTAACGTTTTGACGTTCTTGATCCAAGCAAGTAGGAGTGTTGCCAGAACCGTAATGTATTACCCTCGTCCACAAGACATATTTATGGTTTAAATCTTTCCCCATGTGTTTTCTTCCTTTTCAGAGATGTCATTTGCCACTGAATCCATGTTTCTCAATACAGTTTGAAAACCTCTAGAAAACTTGGCCTGTATTTGAATTGTAATGAAACCTGAAAGCAGAGGAATTCTGTCAGTGTTCCAGGGTATTTGAATTTTGAACTTCATATCACTTTTAAATTAAAAATGTGGCTATAAGAATTGCGTCTAGAAGATGAGAGAAATGCCTCTCAATATGTAAAAATAGGTTGGAGGAAATGGTATCTTATAAATAATAAAATTAATTCTTGTGGAAGAAAAATAGAGTGACAAAAATTTTGTAAGCATCAGTATTTTTCATGCATCTGATTTTCTATATGATCCTGACTCTCTTCTTAATGTGTGCCCTCAAAGGAGAAATTTTCACAGGTGAAAAATTTGAGCACAATTCCAGTCAAAATACATGAGAACCATTTGTCTCATTTCCCACCGCGTCTTCGAAATATTTAGCATAAATCTGTGAGTTATTGTGTCTTCCCTGAGGCATACGAAGCTCACGGACAGCTCTGCTTCTGATTCAAGGTGTGGACTATATTGCCTTGCTGTGTAAGCAACCAACTTTGTGATTCAAATGCCTGTTTCTCCTCACCCTTCCTGCTGCCACCACAAGTAGTTTCCATGGGAAGCGGCATCGTTATGTTGCCGATCAAATGTTGCGCTGAGAATCTCCTACAGTTTAAATTCCCTGGGAAAGGCGATGACACTGATTGTGGAAGAACGCTTTCAAGTTTGCATTTGTCAGGAAACAATTAACATTGCTTGGGCAAACGATTGGTGCTGCTAGAGCTACTGAATAGACTGATATAAGTAAAGAACTTTTACAATTTCTAATAATGCCCCATTTCTTTCATTTACAACTCTCTCGACACGCTTTCAAAAACCCACCAGGAAAGCGAGCCGTGTGATTCGACATAGATATACTGGTAGGTCCCACCTTGGAATGTAGCACATCCTATAGCAAAGCGATCTTATGACTATTGTTTCTCTTATTTGTCTGCATATAGGTGTTTTGGCATTTTAGATCCTTAATAAATCACTTGAAATGGATAACTTTTTCCCCCCTCTTTTGGCTGTTTCTCTTTTTATACTTTTTTCTCCCTTTTTCCCCCCATAAAGCTTCATATTTCCAACTCTGCAAAATTACAGGGTATCAAAACTTAGGGATTGAGGAGCGAATATTTCTCACATCATGGGCCAGGATTACTGGAATAAAATAATGTTGGATTCTGCAGTGGCTTCTGAGACAGAAGTATGGACTGTGAAAATGAATTAATGAGCGAAGCGCACAGGAGGAGGGAAGATCAAAGGTTCATGGTTAAGTGCATTATCATAGGGACATCACACAAAATGGTATATAATCAAATGATTAGTTGCATGGCTAGAAAGGTCTCTAAAAAATACTATCTTTTACTATCTTGATTCACAGATCTGGCTTAATATGTGTGATTTAATGAAAATTAAGCACCCTGAAATTACTGATACCAGCTAGTCTCTGTGTTTCGTGTAAGTTAGTGTGTGCTTAACGGAATTTTAGAAGTCTGTGTTTAATTGAAAAAGCTAGGAATTACTAGAAAAATAAACGGTACATAGTTTTCAGTGAACACTAGAAGTATGTGAAGAATTGTTCGAGCTGTCTATGAGAACCACCTGAGCAAGGCTGACATATGGCTGGTGATACCCTGTAGGGAAATGTACGGTGTGAGGAGGTAATAATAATCCTTCTTAGAAAATAAAGGTCACTAGTGATAGCAAATGCCAAGAAATCATCAGGGATTTTTTTAGAGCCTACTGGGTCAGTAAAACCTCAGTAGGCTCAGGTATTTCTTTCACTGTAAAAAAAGGATTCCGTTTGGATCAGGGAATATAAGAGCTTGTCAGTGAAGTAGAGAAGGAACTTCTTCCTAGCTTGAGCCCATGGTCGCTTCTTCTAGGAGGATATATTAGTCTGGGGAGGTTATGCTTTTGAGCCATTGACCTGATTCCCAGCACTGGTGATTCCCTTCAAATTCAAAGTCACTAGAAGCTGAGACGCTAAAAAACTCAGGAAGTCAGTTCCTGTATTTTCATATATGGATAAATAAAATATATTTCTGGAAATGTATATTTTAAATGATCATATGTTTAAGGACATTCTGTGTTAACAAATGGTTGATTGAACTATCCAGTAACCAGAAGCTTAACTTTTTCCTTCTAGATTATCCTTTTCATTTCATATAAAGAACTACAAAAAGTAATTCGGTTTGGTTTGGTTTGGTTTTTTAGGGTTTTTTTAAATGGTGGTGGTGATCTCTCCAGGTTCTGAATGATGGATGCTCATATGGTAAAAGTTATTTTTGTGACCAAGTTATCTCTAAGTACAACTGGCACACGCTTAGCTTTTAGGATTATGTTCAGAAGGTAGGAATGGAAATAAAGTCATGTTGTTGATGCAACCGGTTAAGTGTTAAGACACGTAGGCAGAAGAAAGTACAGCAGAAGTTAGCACGACCATTAACTATTCTGTACGTGGAGCAACACAGATTTTCAATTACCATCTTTGCCAATCTAATACTTATTGACCTCTTAACTTATTTACTGCCCTATTGTAATTGATTTTGGAACTACACATATTAATTGATGTGTAGCCCATGCACTTACATCGAGAAATATGAGAACGTGCCTGTTCATGTTTGTGGTATGCAGAGATTTCCAGAAAAAAAAATTATTTTGAAGAACGCACGTGATAATAATGCTGGCAAATTATTTGATTTGCCATACTCACCTTTATTTGGAATTCAGTTGCTGTAGTCTGTCTCTCTGTTAAAACATCAGCGTATCTGTGCTTGCGAATATTTACCCTGCCGTAGCAATTATAATTCACTAGTTGCGAAAATACACCTTTTTTGTTAGCATGAGGTTCCTTCTTGGGATTTTTTTTTCTCCCAGACCAACCTTTATGCTTGCAATGAGTTCCTCACAAACATCTTCAGAGCCGACTTCTTTAAAAGCTCTCTTTACAGCTTTTCTTTTCATGGTACCTGCAATAGTTTTCCGTCGTGTGCCAGCTGCTGGTGTCCTGAGATCAACAGTTCTCGAGGTCAGGAGCTCTTTGTTTGCCATACTGCTGTGTTCTCGTTCCTCAGCATTTACCATCCAGTCCGTCTGTATTTGCAAAAAGCTAGCGCAATGCAGCTCCCGTCTGCACTTGCACTATGGGGACAACTTGTTACCATGGCTGTCATCAGAACGATTATTATTCATTGTTGCTGATGGAGATTTTTCGACTTCTAATTTTTATATAAACTGTGCAGGCTGCCTTAATTTGGGGAATTTGATGACTGTGTGATAGGTAAGCTTATCAAGACTTTCCTTTCAAAATTGAATCTGTCTATATAGTTTGTTGATATTGCAGTGTAACTCACCCATCCATTCAGACCAAGCTTTGTGATGAATTTTAGCATTATGGGAATCAGCATACATGAAAATTACAGAGTTTCTTAGCAGACAGATAACAACAAATTGAATAACAAAGATAACAAATCACTGAATGACATTCAGTGAGTTCTGTAAAAATACTGAACTCTTAACTTTACAGAAATATTTTATTATCCACTAATCTCTTTGTCCTGTTTCCAGCTGTTAAGATTTTAATCTGCTGTGCTTTTTATTTCTAAACAATCTGTCACCAGATTACTTGAAAAACCCTAAGAATATAATTTTCTTTTTCCAGCTACTATCAAAATACAGTGCTGTATTATACTTTCGTATTACTATTAATCTGGTTCCTTCTATTCCTTGGCAATTGAGAGCTCCTTCTAACTCGGTATGGTTAGGATTCTCTATTAGCAATAGCTGATAGCATTAGATGGGTTCATGATTCTCTGGCAACTGCATTAACAGGAAATTCTCAGATGCTTGTAGCCTTCCCGATTTGTAAGAAGTAAACAGGTTTGTACAGGTTTTGTAAACAATCAAATAAAATAAATAGGGAAGCCAAGCCCGTAATGATTACTACAGTGCTTGTTCTGGAATACTGCCAATATGACTGGGAAGATCACTTATGAGCTTATTCCAGCAATTATACAAGGCTATAGATCTAGTAAAGTGCATACTTTATATAACTAAACAATAAAAAAGCAAAACGGGAAGGGGGAGAGAAGACGGAGTAAAGGTCATTGAACTGTGGTTTTGTCAAATGCCGGACTGTGTTCACTGACGTTTGGTGATACGGCACCCAGCTCTTCGTTCGCCTTGTCCCCCGTCCCTCACAGCAGATGACTGTGATTTATGAGACGAGGGTGTGGAGACAGTTCGACTCCTGGTGTACAAGCCCTTTCCCAGGTCAGGTGGAGCCTGTACCTAGAGCTTACCAACTTTTAACAGCTAAAACTTGATTTCAGTTTGTAAGGAGAACGATTGTTAGGCTCAGAGTAAACGCTCTGTTGTTTTCGAAAATGTGATCTGATACAAAATGGTATGCAACACTAAACGACCTATTAGTTGGCAGATTCGCAGAGAGCTCAAAGACTCAGTAGAGTTGTATTTTTTGGTTGGTTGGTTGGTTGCTTGTAGTGGAAGACCCTTCGCAGCAGCGCTGTCTTCAGGTTGTGCCCGGTCAAACCAGGGCTGCTGATTTGCAAGGAACACCCTTGGAGCATTCTTTGTCCTCTGCTGCTTAGCCTCATTAATCCATGAAACGTTTCAGACTGAGGCAGAGCATGGAGGGAATTCTTTGACTGCTCACAGCTTGTTTCACTGAATTCTTTGAGGTTTTTGAGACTGGTTGAGTCACAGTCAGCTTGAGCTACACTGGGAAAAGCAGGAAAAATGAAGAACAAGATTTGATCAGAGGCATGTCAGTTCATTGTTGAAAGGGATTTTGTGGAATTAGCAGCATACTTCCTTCCAGTAGAGTTTCACTTCAGGAATTACTCAGGCAGGTTAGACAAGCAAGCATCTTGCAGCAATTCTCCAGGTGGAGCCAAGTCAGTGTTCTTTACTTATTATCTTTTTAGTGCTTTGAGGAACTGCCCTCTCATTGAATCGGAATGCCTTCAACCCTCTAGCCTCCACTGATATAAGGAAATAAAGACTGACTGCAAAATTGAGCGCAGTTGCTGGGGGGCTGTGTGCACCTGAGGGATGGTCGTGGTGTCAGCTCTCCTTTCAGAGTGACAAGGAGGTATGATCATGAGGACGAAGGGAACGGTTTCTGTCAGCTTTTGCATTTGTGTGCTCTTATTTCTTAGCTGTGTAAACATTGTGTAGGTGTAAGTTAAGGATTGGGTTTATGCAACCTGTACGTTTAGCTTAATAAACAGCCTGTACTTCTTAAATGCTTATACTTCTTTGCAGGTCACATGAATGCAAGATTTAAGACCATTACGCTTCCCTAAAGCTGTTGGGTTGGCCTTTTTTCTTTTTCTCTTTTTTTAAATCATAAATGCAGGTCAGAGCTCCTATCCAGGTCAAGTTCTGTCAAGTTTCGCTGAATTTTTATGCAATTCATTGACAGTGAAAGGTTCCTGTATATAGAGTAATAGGGAATCAGGTTGTTCTATAGAAAAGCCAAAGCATGAGAGGAGGAATACATAACTGCAAGTTTTGTAGCGGTGCAGACTGTGGTAATGGCTTTTAGATGTCCTGCTGTCAAAGTGGATCCAAATGTAAGGAAGGGGGAGACAAGTGGCGTAGCATCTTGTCTGGGGCTCATCAGTCTGGCTGTTCCACTTGCCCAAGGTGTCTTCAGTCCTCCTCCCATTTCTGTCGTTCCAGGGACAGCTTGGCAGGTTTCTTCCTCCCAGCTTCATGCTGCTGTTGTAAAGTACTTTTGACTTGTTCCTCTGTACAGATAAAGACAAATGAATGATGATTTTAGAAACTCCTAGATTCTGAACACAAGAAAAAGTACTTTCTCCCCTTTCTCCAATGCTGCTTCGTAGAAAGATGGAAGGGTGATCAGCTTCGAGAAGGAAAATTGCTTTAATGCTACTTGATTTACAAGAGGTTTGCATCACATTAAAATTTTTGTGTTGTTACTGGGTTTTTCTGAAGTGTGGAGAATAAAACCGTGTTATACTTTTTGTCTACCTTTAGCCTCCTTTGCCTTCAGATATAAGGAGGAAATTGGATGCAGCAGTAGAGCTGCTCTCTTATTTTGCGGTGGAAGATAGAGGCAACATAAAAACTGACTGCACACCTTGGAAAACTAGCATTAGCAGAGTAGTTCATAGGTGGAGGATGATAAAAGCTTCTCAGGGGTTCTCAGTTCCCTGGTAAGTGATGGGGCTCAGCCTGGAGATGCAACTGGACCGCAGAGCAGCCCTGCGACGTTAGCTTCACGGCTCCTTCCCCAGAGGTGGAGGGGTACCTCTGCTTGCCAGGTGAGTGGAAAGGCTGCCTAGGTATGTAGTTTAGACCAACTGTCTGACTTTCAGATAGTGAATCAGGTGAAATAAATCCCACTGCAGGTGACCCAAGCAAAAGTCAGTACCCGCTTCCATCTCGGTTTGCTCAGTGGAATCCTTCCCAGTGCCTGCTCCGAGGGAAAAACACTGTACAATGGGCATTGCCATACAGGAGCAAATGAAAAGTTAAGGTGGTAGTTAACTATGAATATTTTTTAAGGAAAGTCATGAGAAGTTTTGGAAAACTTCTGAAAATCAGCATAGCTTTCCCAGAGTCAATAGAGCAGCACAGATTGAAGCTATCTGAAAATTTGCTTCATACATTTAAAAACCTGAAATTCTTTGCAATTAAAAATGTTGGCTTGACCGTGGTTTCATTGCACAGGTGGGATTGACATCAAGTTTCCCAGGACACTTTCCCCTCAGCAAATCCGGTGCAGGCCTGTTCTGATCTTACTGTGCCCATTTAATCATTAATTTTTGCTACTATTGCCAAGAATGGTGCCAATTTTAGTTTGACTGTTGACAGTGATTTTTCTGAACATCAGTCTGCTATGCACTGTGCTGAGATCCACCAAACTTACTTCAAATAACAAGTGAGAACATCCCCCCCTTTACTCCTCCACACACTGCTCTTAATATAGCGATTGTATTCACATCAAAGCTGTCAGAAGGTTTCTGTGATCTCATTAGCTATACTTATTTCTACCTACAGAATAAATGAATCATCAACTGAAACAGCACTAAAGACCAACTGGTAAGACTCACATGGCTATATGTATATCTGTGCTGAGAATAGATATCTTCTCAAGTCTGTAGATTCCAGTTGTTCAAATTGCTAGCTTTGCAGACCTGAAAAGGGTTAAGTCATTTCTGACACGAATCTAGTTCTACAGTCTTTAACATGGAAAGAAAATTGTTAAACCCTTTAACAAGCAGTTTTGTAATTTCATATGGCATATTAAAAAAAAGCCCTTTCTGTTTATAGAACACTGAAGGAACTGAAAAGATATTTTGATGCTTGTGGATTATTTTTTTTTTTGCTTTATTTTTGTTTATGTAGTTAAAACACAGAGTCATTTCATTTTATGGCTGTGTGAGGTAAATTAGGTAGACGGTACCCAATAGAAGTTAGCCGAGTTGATTCAGGCGATTTAAATCCTTCAGAATATAAACCTGCACTGTAGGGGAGTGAAATCAGATTAAATGGGAAAATGAAGAGAGATTGGACATGGCTAGAAGCTACGCGTTAAATAAGTGATGTCGGCATATTGGTGGTGATATATGATAGCAAGTACAGGACGTGCATAGTGAAAAAGTAAAAGGATTCTGATGTCTAGCTACTGGTTACTCATACTATTTGAAGATAATTTTGGATGCTAGTGGGAAGAGCGGTCACTGGAAACAAGAATCTCTAACAACCAGCAGCCGTGTCTAGAGGAGCTGGGCAGTGCAGAGTGTGTCAGTCAGCAAGCTGAGGCAGGTACCTCTGAAATTTGAGGACTCTCATTCAGTCTTCGTGGATGAAAGAGCAGGGAAAAGGTGGAGAATTCAGAGTTGGTTAGTTGGAGGTGGAATTCTTCTAATTCTGTACCCTCTTTCTCTATGGTTAAGGGGAAAGAGTTCTACAGACTTGACAAAGTGAGATTTATTCTGCTGATAAGGAATATAAAGTGAGGGAAAATATAAAACTCTCCACCGTCTCTTTCTCATTCCGTGAAACATAGAGCCCCAGTCTAAAAGCATTCTTTGTAGAGAGGAGCTCCATGTGTCATTGCCACAGACAGCTCCTCTGCACCCGGGCAGAACCAGTCTAGTGGAATGAGTGAATGTCTGACAAATGAAAACAAATCTTACACCAACACACAAGCACGCTCATGTTCTGAAGCGCAGGAGAAACAGCTTTTCCTGGCACAGCTTTGTCAGGAGTTTGTGTCTGTCTCATTTCCAGAAACAAGAACAATAAAGCTGTAAACCTGGACTGGGATTAAGAATTCCAACGTACACAACTAAAACTTCCGATTTCCAGAATTCAGTGCTTCCATTTGGGGAGGGTTTATAAAATTCTTGTAAATGGAGGAGTGACTTTTGTGGATCTGGAATAGTGTCCCTTCTGATACTGGGGGGGGGGGGGTTCCCAAACTATCACTTTGAGATCAAAGTACATTCCGTCCAAATTGCATTTCCTAATAATCTCTTGCCATCATTCAACCGTGTCACCTCGTTATTGGATGCTGGAAAGCCTCTGTAGATACCCAAAGGACAATCTTCATTGTTTCCACATCAGGCTGTGTTGTTCTGAGACAAACGTTCATAGGCCAAAAAGTAAAGTTACTAAGTACCGATAACCTATGTAACTCAAAAGGCAAAAATTGCCGCGTATAATCAAGCCTTGTGAGTCAGGAAAACATTCTTCTCGGGTAAATTGGCTGAATGCTACAAAGATTTACATGAACAGCGACCTTCGAAAATCTGGTATTTCAGTTCCGCGAACCCGAGTAATGAATTACGTGATAGAGGGTAGTCGATTTAGCTGATTCTGTTCACTGCCAGCCTGCCTGGCTGGGTGTCCAGACCAAGGAACTGGGTAGTTCAGTGCGGATGATTTGAATGTCACGCAGGCAGCTTGTGTCCGGTCAGGTTGACTGCATTTGGAAACCAGGGGGAAAGAAGGAGTTGGGGAGGACGGCTGGCAAAGGGAGATGAAGAAGGCTGCAGGTCTCGCTTGGAGCGGATGGAGAGGGGTCTGTGGGAGCAGCAAATATCAGCACTGAACTTGCCAGCAGCTCAGTCCACGGCGGTGGCCATCCCTCGTGATCGTGGCAGGACGTGTGTCCCGCACGTTAGAGTACTGAGTGCCAAGGATCGGGGCCGAGCAAGGTGGAGGCTCCCGATCCCATTCCCGGGCAGCCGGAGTGCCACGGGGCTGCAACGCGTCGGTGTCGGCAGCACCTGCCCTCTCTTCACAAACATGCACATCCTCCCGAATAATCCCACGAGAAGCACTCCCAGGTGTCTACCAAACAATCCCTTCCAAAGTCTTAGGTTGCGTGCTGGCATCAGCCAGTTAATTGTAGCCGAATAACGGGGAAGCTGTAAGCAAAAGCAATGCTTTTTTCTTTTCCCTTGCCTTGGAAAGGGAGGTGCTGCCAGTCCCATCCACTTCTTCCATCTGGGAGCAGGGAAAGGAGCTACCTCTCATCTCTTCAGGGCTGCTCATACTTCTAGGAACAAGAGTTCAAGTGCTCGGATGGCATTTAGATAGACGTGCGTGCAAAACTGAAGTCAGTAAGGTACCGCTAGTGCCATGTCGCACAGGGATGCTCTGAATGGTAAAAGAATTTAAAGACAATTTATTTATCAAATGTTGAGATTTTTTTTTTTCTCCTTTTTTCCCTGGGGAGTATAGTCATCTTTCAGGAAAAAGATTTTATATGATTTTATATGTTACGTTTTTATGTGATTTTATATGTTACATTCCATCATAAACAAATGGCTTAATGGTCACGTCATAGATACAGGTCCTGAAATCTGTCAGAAGGCAGCTCTTTTCCTTTAGTTCTTGTCTATAAAATGAAAGAATGATTTGCAGATGCAGAACATTTACAGTTTGAGCTTTGCAAAGAAGTCCTTGCCAGAACAAGATACTTTATAATAGAGTAATAGCCTGGGTTTGCTTTACTTTCTTTTTCGCCAACTTTATCGGGTCTTGCATCAAGACAGAGCTTGGAAATAACACCATTTTTTTCTTCTTGTCTAATTTATCTCCTTTACCTATCTCACCTCTATCTTTCTTATTTATCTTACTTCTAACTGTTTTAGCATAAGCAGAGAGGCTGTAGTACCCAGAAACACAGCATGAGGGACATAGTCGCAGCTGATATAAATCAGAGTAGCTCCTTTGAAGGCTGAGAATCTGGCCATTAGTATCATGAAAAGTTACGGGGTTCTGATTTCCAGGAGAGTTGACAGAGCACACACGTCTCCAGGTAAAGTAAGTGGACGAGACAGGCTCACTATCTCTGAAAAGCAGGCCCGTGATTGCTAATAGGCCATAGGAATTTATAAACAAAGGATTAAATTCTGCTATATCTTACTGACCTAGCCCCAGCTACGCGGCTGTGTGCGGTACACAGGTGTAATTCAGCTTAAGGAGAATCCTGGTTTTGTGGGTTTTGTCTTCTAGTTCCATTCTGAAAACACGTTTGCTTCCAGATAGATTTTCTGTGTTATGATCCACCAACTTGTTTACAATTTCCAGTTTTTTAAAAGATGTTGATGCGTCTGGGAAAGAAACAGTGCATTAGGGCAGATGGGAAGGGCTGGGTAACGCCTATGAAATGTTTGGGGAAACCGAGTACGATCTTTGCTGCGGGGAAGCTTTAAATACCAATTCCCTTCCAGTAGGGAGTGGGCAAAGGCTAAGAAACGATTTTGGAGCTTACCCCTTTTCCAGTTCAGGCAAGTAGCATTAACAAATGTCAGGTCCAATTGAATTTTGCCTGTTCTCTGATCTGTCCATCCTCGAGGCACACGCTGCCCAGGAAGGTGACGGAATAACAATTATTTTCTCCAACTTCAAGGAGTTTTCACACACATTGGGGATCCTGCTGATTCACCGCACAGATTATCACTAAAAGTGAAGTGCTACGCTAAAACCAGATTGTAAATTGTGTTACTGTATGTCTTCGTATGGGTAGGAAAAAAGGAAGCACGGGGCAAAAGTCAAAAACCTGGAATAATGTAAACTTCTGTTACACTTGACATTTGAGCTTTTCCAGTGAGTTCTTTGTGTAAAAGTCCATTCCTGGGCATTACTGTCACTTCTGCTTTCACTATGGAACATTAACTCTGTTTTCATTGCTCACATCTAGCAATGATCAGATGAAGCGTGGCATATCCAAGCTGATAACCTATCATTTGCTTGCTTTTAAATACAGACATACACGCATATTTCAGTACCATCCTTTTCCTGCTGGCTTCTTTTGTTAAAATGCTGGTTCTTCCATGTAGAAGAAGAACCCCCTCCCCCCAAGTGTTGTTTTTTTTTTTTTTCCCCTTTGCTGATGAAATATTTGAAGACGTGCTCGTGAAATAATAAGACAGTTCCATCAGGCTGGATCTTAACAGGCCGTAAGGCAGCTCAAGCATCACACCCATTATCTGCTATGCAAATGGATTAATCTTTCAGCAGTGAGTTTTGTTTAGGATTAAAAGAATTACAGGAGGGGTGTACCTCTGCGGTGCATGGAGATGTGTTTTGGGGGGTTGTTAGAGAAAAGCCTCGCCTTGGGAACTAAGAGTGATGAATCAAGCAATTCCACAGATCTTCCGTTTCTGGAGATGTAATTGTAGGCTGAGATACCAGTGGTACTTCCATGTACCCTGCTGTCAAGGTCGATTTCCTAAATGCCGCGGCCCATTAAAAACTGCGGAGATAAACTGTTTTGCAAAACCACAGGTGTGGCAGCTGGAAAGGAGCGTGCATAGCAGAACTACCTGGTGTAGGCAGAGGAGCTGTCTTGAGAGGGCAGCTGGAGACGGAAACCATGGGAAAGTTGTTGATCTGGGATACGGCGCAATCACTTAATTACAGAAGCCTACAAGATTTAACTTTACATAACCTTCTAGCGTTTTGCAAATTATCTGTTGTTACATCAACTGCCACGTTAGTAACCCTCGCTGACGTCAGGGTGATCTGCATTAGAGTGCTGGGATAGAAAGTTTGGTCCTGTATGCTTTTTAAGTGTTATGGTATTTTCTGCCTCATGAGGCTATAATATATCTTGTAATGTAGGTGATAACAGAACTCTGAGAGAGAGGAGTGAGGCAGTCTGGTAGGCAAAGTAAAGAAGAATGTGATGGGGCAGAGGGATGGAAAGAAAAGTACGGAGATGATAAATGAGGGTGATTACAGCCATGTAATTGTATTACACCCTTTGAAGTGCTATTTTTCCCTTGCCGCTGCAGGCCCTCCTAGTCTCCGTAGAGGAGAGGACAAAGCTAAACCAGGTCATACAGAGACTCACAGAGGCAAGTGAGAGTTAAACCATTGGCCGTAAGACTTGCTATCCCAGTGACTAGTATGTTGAAATACACTGAATTAAGTAAGGGAAGGTGGAAGAATCTTGCATTTGTATTTATGCTGGACTTACTCTTTTGAGCATTGGGTGTTGGGTGATTTTGGAAAGAAAAGCTGCAGGTTTGCTGGAGATTCAAACATCCCCTATTCCTGAAGTCACTAACTCACTAGGAATGTCTTAGGTCCACATGCGACGATGATGCATTTTCAGAATTGCTCAACTCTTCATGCAGATCTGGGGCATTTTCAGATTTAGAGGCAGCCAAGTGCATGAACTTCACTAATTTCCATATACTGTGCGGAAAATTATCCAGAATGTTTTCCATTAAAATTCAAGGCTTGTGCGGCACACCTTCCATATAGCACTGCTGCAAATTAAACTCACTTATACATTAGGAAAGGTGCCAATGCAATCATAATAGAAGGCTGAAGTGCTGAAATGATAAAGTAGTTCTTTTGCTGCCTTCCTTGGCACATGTTCAGCACCCCACTTCGACTCAAACATCACACTCCATTTGGTAAGACTCTGGAGAGCAATAAAAATTATGTATTATGAACCTGATTTGTAGGGAGCGGATGCGAGACACGCTAGAAGTCGTACAAAATAACGGTAGATTTTTCAGATCATGCATATAACAGTTGTGGAAATTCCGCTTTTATGCATGTGTACTTCTGAATGCAGAACTTCCTAACAGTGACTCTTCAATAAACGCCACAGGAAAATAGTCCTTGTTTGGGCGTTTGCCAGACTGAAGAGCAGCCAGTGCCGCGTTCTCATCTGCTGGATTAAGCACATTGAGTTACTTTGTTCGTGAAGCGACGTCATCTGTGTCAAAATCATGTAGCATGTCATTTTTCTGTGCACTCAGCCTGATTGATTAGTTCACTGTCATTCGAAATGTATTTCTGTTAAATAGTTGGTAGAGCTGATTGCTTCTGAAAGGATTTTTTTCATTGGAAAAGGTCATTAATCCCAATAACACTTTTGAAAGGAACTGTTGCTTTTGGCATTTTATTTTTGTTTCAAGATTTTCCATAGATACACTCCTTGCGTTCATTTTTATTGGAAATGTTATGAAAACATTTATTGGCGTTTCTGATTTGTGGCTGATCTCATATTCGGTAAACGATACAGAATATTTTGATGACTTCCTCAAAATCCCCCAAATACTTAAAAGGACAAAAAAGACACTGCTTACACACACAGTAACATAAACCCAATATTTTTATAATGTTTAGAAAATGTTTTATGCCTTTTATTTTTGATTGTTTAAATTTCTAACCCTTCTTAATGCTAGAAAGCATGTTTTCCTCACCAGAAATTTCCATTTTAAAGTAGCATTTGAAGGCACTCTGTTTAAGTTTCGTAGGAAGTCGTCAAACAGATACTGTGTTCCACCTTCAGGTTGTAAGGATTGTATTTGTTGATGTGGTGGGCCTTTAAAGATATATATGTTATAAATAATTAGAAATAGATATACATACTTATGTAAATATATAAAGTATGGGCGCACAAGTACTCGTAATAAGAATGAGGTCATGACTTGTTATGAAAGGACAGATAAATAATGCTAATAACATAGAACTTGCACTTTTTTTTCCTGATTCAGAGCTGGAAACAAAAATATGACTTAATATCTTTTTATATAAGCTAAATTATTTCTTAGACAAGGCTGTATGCAAAAGCGTGAGTGCTGTCAGTAGGCACAGGTTGATTTTATCATTCAGCTGTGAAAACCAGGGGGTGATCTTGTCCGGAGTAATTGCTCTAGGTTGAAATCCAGTAGTAAAGTCTGGCATGACGGGAACTCTACTAGGAACTTAGATAGAACCTGGGGACTTGAGAGTAGGAGGTGGTGGGAGAAGGAGGGAATCTGAATGTATTGGTCAGTTCGAGAATGAGTATCTGCTGACAGTGCTAGGTAGCAGGGAAATGACAAAGGAGGTTTTAAAAGGCATTAAGGGAGTATTATTAGCAGCCTTAGAGGAATAATGTGGTTTGGAACATGCTCAGCGTAGGGAGAGACCTAGTGCAGTTCAGAGAAGATGAGAAGACACGGCCTCTGTATTCTACTCCAGCTGAAACTGAGAGGAGATAAAGTGATTTTCTACAAACATATGGCAGCCTCTAATTTGCACTTTTATTTGTGTTAATCTTAAGCTTCAAATCCGTCCTGGTCACTTGCTGAGGCCAGGGAGGTTCTCTTCTCCTTTCTCTTCTGCAGTTGCAGAATTCAGTTTTTAAATGACTAGAACTAAAATGCAAGGGCAGACAATGTGGTAGCAAGTTGCACTGGAATGAAAATCTCCTAACTGGTTCATTGGTATACCCTACTTATATTTTTAAGTTTGCATTTCTCTCCATATTTAAGAGCAGAGGAAATTTAATCGCCTCACTTCAAGTCAGTATGGCTGTCTTTTTTTGTTCTGTCCTTTTTTAAATTGTGGTGGGTTTGTTTGGCTTGCCTTTGTTCCCTATGATGGGGGCCTATAGTTCCATTTTCTAGGGTGATTTGGAGATTGTGTTTAAGGAATTCCTTGCTTTCGTTCTTATATAGGATATGTATGATATACAATCTTCTTTGATCTCTTCTGTTCTCCTTCTTCGGCACATTATAGTTATGGAATTTTGTCTCTTGCTGTGTGTCACAGGCATGGTGTCCTGGTTTCAGCTGGGACGGAGTTAATTGTCTCCCCAGTAGCTGGTACGGTGCTGTGTTTGGAGTTCAGTAGGAGAAGAACGTTGATAACACACGGATGTTTTCAGTTGCTGCCAAGTCACGTTTAGACTAAAGTCAAGGATGTTTCGGCTTCTGATGCCCAGCCAGCGAGAAGCCTGGAGGGGCACAAGGAGCTGGCACAGGACACAGCCCGGGCAGTGACCCCAACTGGCCAGCGGGGTATTCCAGACCGTGGGACGTCACTCCCAGGGTATAAACTGGGGGGACTGAGGGCGGGGATCACTGCTTGGGAACTAACTGGGGGTCAATCTGCAGGTGGTGAGCAATTGCACTGTGCATCACTTGTACATTCTAACCCTTTTATTATTACTGTTGTCATTTTATTAGTGTCATCATTATCATTATTAGTTTCTTCTTTTCCGTTCTATTAAACCGTTCTTATCGGAACCCACAAGTTTCACTTATTTTCCCGATTTTCTCCCCAGTCCCACTGAAGGGGGAGAGTGAGCGAGCGGCTGCGTGGTGCTTAGTTGCTGGCTGGGGTTAAACTACGTCACATGGCCAAACCACCTTAGCAAAGATTCACAAAAAACACTGAGAAAGAGTTTTGTAACACACACCCCCCCCCCCTTCTTTTCCAGTGTAGGATTAGTTTCTCAGTATATGTGGACTTACAAGCTGCTGAAGGAAGTTTCTACAATATTAATTCTTCATTGGGAGAAAGGTAATTGGATAAAGACACAGTATATTCTCTCCATTCTGTTTGTACAAATTAAAATTGTAATTGTGTGAGCCAAGTATAAAGGGCCAACTTGAAAGGAAGAAGGCCGATATGCGAGAAATTTACTTTCAAGCACTGTAAACAAAGACTGTAAAGCTTCAGAGAAGCTATTGCACTTTCAGAACATCTGTGTCTCTTCACATGTGTTCCCAGGACCCACTCATCCCAGCAGACAAAGCAGATAATAATTGTGCTCGCGGGGCTCTTATTTAGAATTTGCATATGCAAACAGTAACAGCTGTTTGTACGTGCAAAGTTCTGTGCTTCTATAATTGTGTAGCCTAGATGTTGACAGTTTTCAATCTTATTTCTGTATCAGAACTGAGTTCCCTTTTCCCCTGAGAATTCTTCCTGCTCCAAGGGAAAGACCCCAGTAATAGGCAGGTTGCGAATTACAAAGCTTTTGGTAAAGCCCCTGCCTGGCAACTCAGAAATGCTGGTAATAACAGCAGGTTATTGTTATTTCACAAAAGAAATACCGTGTACACTGTCTGGGTCCACCTTAGGCTGTGATTTCTCAGGGTTCTGTAGTCCAAGAGGCAGCAGTTGGTTTGACCAGAAGTGTCTCCAAGAGGCTCTGGTAGGGTCACGTAAGGAGTGAGAATGGCCTGGGGTAAGAGCTGTGTATCACATCCTTGCACTGTTGGCCAACTGGAAGATGTCCTAGCTTTTGGTAGAGTTGCGGTAGCCTCAAGCGGGACAATGGACTTAACGTTTAAGTTGTATGCTTGGACAAGCTTCAAATGAGAAGTTAGTCTTGAAACTAAAAACGGTAATCTTGTCATCAGCAAGGGATGGGTAGGTGAGTAAAGGACCTGAATGTTAACTGAATGTTTCAACCAAAATTAAATCTGTGGGTTACTTCAGCAGAGAAAGCGATTTGTCAAGCTGAGTAGATGCAGTGGGAGTGGAGGGCTTCAGTCCGAATGGCCAGTGATCATTTTGGCTGCGGTGCTCTTGGATTTTACCATCAATTTATTAATTTAATTGCTCAATTAAAAGGTGGAGAATGTCTATCTCCATCCCATTTAATGCAAAAAAGGGGTTGACTCTAGGATTGTAAGGGATGTCAAGAGCAGGAGTGTAGGCACTGGAGCGAGCAGACTGCGGTGGGGCAGTGGGTGGCAGCACGGGGTGACACTGGTGTCCGTGGGAGGGCGGCTGGGGTGGGGTGTCACAGTGCAGTAGCATCTGCTTTACGGGTTTTTTGACCTTGTGCTTTTGCTTGTTTTTTGCTCCTGCAAGGAGATAAGGCTGCAGTCATGGGGGTGAACATAAATCTCCCATCTGCTAGAAACACCTAGTAATTAGGACTGTAGAGTAAAACTGTGCAGGTGTACACCAAGTGCAACCTAAACTTCAGAAAAAAGCAGATAAATTAAAAAAGCAATCTTCTAATCACACAACAAATCAAATATATTGATATTTGCTAGGATTTCCTGATTTCATATGACTGACATCTATTATATAGAACTGGTCTAGAAATTTTTATAGGTAAAATAATTTTTTGGTTTTAGTTTGAACTCTCCATTGGATCCTCCTCAAAATTTAGAAGCAATCTGTTGTGGTTTAACCCCAGCCGGCAACTAAGCACCAGGCAACCGCTTGCTCACTCTTCCCCCCACCCCAGTGGATGGGAAGGAGAATCAGAAAAAACTCATGGGTTGAGATAGGAACAGTTTAATAATTGACATATAATAATAACAATAGTAATGAAAAGGAAGGTAACAAAAAGAGAGAGAAATAAAACCCAAGAGGAACAAGTGATTTATGATTTTTGTAATTAAACTTAATAGCCTTTTTTTTTTTTTTTTTGGTGTGTTAACAGAGGCTTTAAAAACCTTTCATTATAACAATTTGAGATAAATAACAAGTTGCTCAGGACCAGCCCTCCCAATGAGGCTCAGCAGGCTGAGACAGATGAAGTTTGGAATGGAGGAGTAACTAAAATTTGCCATAAGGTAAATTAACTGGGCACAAACAAAGAGATACTTTCCTGATGTTTCTTTGCCTTACAGTCAATCAAATAAGCAACCACTAAATAATTGTGTTCTTCTAGATTCTTTTACTTTCTGTGTCCTAATTAATATTTATCAGGATGACTTTTGAAAGTTAAAAATGTTAATTTAACTCACTAGGTCTCCTGCTTCATTAATGTGTTCAATAGTGTCATTTAGAAGAAAATGCTTCATCAAACAGTAGTGCTTCAATCATAAAAGGATGTAATAGCAGAAGCATTAGAACTCAGATGATCCAAAGCCTCTCTCAATTCTTCACATCTCATTTTCTAAATGGGACCAGCCATTATCTTTCTTAGCTCATTTCAGACAAGCAAAATACTCCCTTACTTTTCATATAGAACCATTTATTCCTTGAGGTTACCTAAGGGCTCTGGGTACAACATTTATTATTTTACCTTCAAACATGCATTCACCTCTGGGCTGGAACAAAGTGGAATGCTTAAATGCTGAAAATTTCCTGCTCTTTCTAGGTGACAGTGGTTCTTTAGCTTGCCTCTGCAATGAGAAAGCAAACGGTGCAATCTGTTATAAAAGCCACCCCCAAGTTATGCCAATACTGGAATCTGCAGGCTCAGCATCTCTTGGGGGATTTGATAAAAAAATAACTCTTAGTTTTCTTGTTGCAGCTTTCAGCTGAGGACTTTCTAGTATTTTCTAGCTGTTAATAAAGTTGGCTTCAAAAGCCCGTTAGCAATGTATGCTCTTATTTTTTTCTTGACTTGTGTTTGGCTAACAAATGTATCTGATAGATATCAGACATAATCCTTAAACTATGCATGGCTATAGGATCATTCTGGATACTCTCAAATTATGTTCTATGTTCTCCTTTATAAATTTACATTCGTGATTGCCCAGCACTTCTGATAAATGGTGAAACATGATCCAGGAGTTCTCATTCCCAGCTATCTCATCGCGTGATGAGTTCGCGTTGCCTAGATTTTCTGTTGGTTGTATAGTGAGCGATCTGAATGAAGGCTTAAAATAAGCACCAGATTCAGTTGTTAGAAAGGGTATAACACTACTGTTAAACAAATTCCTCTTCCAAGGTTCTGATCAGGGAATATAGAGGGAAAATCAGCTCCTCTCTCCGTGGTTTGGAATAACCCCCCAGTTCCAGCATTTTGGGGTTAAACTCTGTAACCCTCCGTCTTGATTTTATTTTTGCTCTTAATGCCTTTTTATCCGCCCTCCCGCCTCTTCCCCCGTGCTACTCATGCAGATTAATACAGCTCAGAGCAGACTAGACCGTTCTTTTCCGAAGTGTTCCAGCTCGGTTTCAAATCCCAGCCTCACTGGGCATCCTGTGATTTATACTCACAGGTGCTACAGCTTCTAGGGGATCAATCTGGCTCGCAGCGTCTTCTGAGGCACAGGCAAAACCTTCTTTTATGTGTGATTTATAACACTTGAGACAGATAAATAACCTGATAATCTTCCTGATACTAGTTCAGCTGCATTTGTACTCTAGTGAATGAATGGCAATTTGGAATTTATTCCTATCTCTAACGCTTTTGCTCTACCACCTCCACTCTTCTCTCTAGTTTTTCTGCCCACGATGTAAAATCTCCTTCTTCTCTACATTATTATAAGAAACAGTTCACATGAAAACCTGACTCTGCTAGTGCTCCTGGAGCGAGAGATATTCAATTCCAGTATAACACCAACTAGCTCATCTGGGGAGGGTATATAACTCAGCTATTATCTTCTGAGGGGCTTGAAATTTAATAAAATATAAATGACCCCTGCCATGTAACCTTTAGAGTAAGTACAACAGCTTTCAAAAGCCTGGAATTAATTGGCTTGGCTTTTTTTCTGTATATAGAGCAGAAGTACAAAAGATATAATAATGTTTTTGTCTGCATCATCCTTTTTCTATATTGAGATATAGACTTTGGGATAAATCTGTGTACAGTCTCTGAATTCTTTCTGAGACTCTGTGTTCAATCCACTATTATTATTTTGCCATACGCTTGCCCTTTATGTCTTGTATTCAGAAGACAGAAAACAGGCTACATAGTGTGGAGATTGGAGGACCGCTGAAGACTGCTGAAACCCAAAGAGTTGTTGCCTAAATGGAACAACGGCGTGGCTGTATGCCAACTATTTTTATCCATCCTAAGTGCAGAGGATCGCTGTTTTAAGTGGTAAAAGAGTCTTTCCAGAAATGGAGAGATGGAGGTGTTGATGCAAGACTCTAGAAGTCCAACAGAGAAGGTTTGGTGAGCTAGCCGAGAGAAAAAAAATGAAGAAACAGAAGGGAGGGAAGGAGGTGTGTTGAGACTAGCATTAAATACAGCTAAAACCAAAGACTGCAAAGGTTAGAGAGGACTTCTCGGTCTGAGAACGTGTGAATACAGTAAGGATGGCTACCACAATACTGTAGATAGCTAAAGAGCAGTACGGAATCCAAAGCAAGAAGTAGAATGAAAGAAGTTGGTATTTTATCTGGATGAGGAGAAGTCCTATGTGTTTTAAAGATGCTTAGTGTTAGATCATGTTTACAAAATCTATTCCTTTTTCTTTAAGCCATCATTTCTATCTGAAATTTTATACTGTAAACCAGCATCCATGGACCTAGAACTCGGGAAGAGCTGGGTGTTTCAACTGTGGCATTTCTTAGTTCATCACTTGGACTTCTCTCATCGTTTTGTGGTTGGGAACCTCTGTAGGCTGAAACGGAAACGGTTTCATGAAATTGCCTTCAGGTCAATGAACGTTCAAGAAGTCACATCGGAAGCTTTTTGTGCGTATTCTCAGGGACGGTGTTTCCTGGGTGCCCAGTTCTGGCTCTCCCAGGCGTGGGGGAGAGGCTGTTGCACTGGAATGGGAAGCCGAGCAGTTTGTCAAGGAGCTCTGCCTCATCTGCTCCTTCTCTGAAATGGTGGATGAAGCTTGATAAGGTTTTCCACGTCAGTAAAGACTGTCCTGAGATTTCAGGAAATCCGTTGTGCTTCAACAGTAGAATTAATGTCTAAATTATTTTCTCCTGTTTTGTTTTTTTTTTTACCATTGGAATCTGAGTATAAGCCTAACGGTTATGTGTATATACCAGGCATGAATACACACACACACAAATACAGTTTTTATTTCTGTATACATTCTTGCAAGAAAAAACAATTCCCTATTCTTTTAAAGGGAGAAATTTTACTACAACTTTAGTGTAATGAAAAAGTGATGGTTGTAATGAAAAGGAAAGGAAGGAAGTTAATTAAGAAGGTATTTCTAAAAACTTGCCCAGCAATTTTTTGCCAAGAGCACTAATCATGACATAGAGATAGAATTCCATTTTTTAAAATGGTTACTGCTCCTTCAAAAAAATTCTATCAGTTTCCCTTAGGATAGGGATCTACCTAACTAAAATATTGTGTTAGCTTTTTTATCTTTTCCTCCTCCTCCTTCTTCTCCTTCTTTTTTGTTTTTCCTTTTTTCTCCCCCACCCCAACCCCCCTTTTTCTTCCCTGTGGGTTGGTTGGTTTGTTTATTTTTAAGGCTTGATCCTACCTTTATTAAAAGCAATGGGAGGTCTGCTCAGTGGAAGTGGTATGCCCCCTTAACGGTCTTGTGTGTTTTGTCCCGGTTGTGGCTGCCTTTCTTCTGTTTATGAACTGATTTGTATATAGTACTTTGGGATCTCTCCACAAGAAAGATGCTACATAAGTGTATGCTAATTAACAGAAGGCATTTTTGTTCATATTCGAAAAACTATCATTGAAAAATGATCTGCAAATGTTTCTACAGCTGTTAATATATTTTTCTCAGCTTTTCAGAGTCATTACCAGGCGCACTGTGAATGAATTCAGAACGAAATTAATAGAACTTTAGACTTTACTCATCTACACATGAACAGGTCCATTGAGTTGCTACTGGGTGTGAATAAAGTGGCATCCTGTTGCATATCAGGGACATAACTTTTTATCCAGTTATACAGTTTTAGGTTCTATTCTTCCTACCTAAAAAGGAAATGAAGCCTGAAAATAGTGAAACTGTATTTCCATTTCAAGGCTGTTCTTTCATCTGACTTATTATACTGCCATCATCTTCAAATCATGCAAAAGCTGCCCTTTTCATACTGAAGTATGGTAAGAAGGTATTTAATGACGACTTACAAAAAATTGTACCTGAATGCAGCAGTATCAGCAAAACATTAGCGTGCCAACATCTAGTGCATATACTAGCACAGTAGATGCTGTATATGGACATAATTAACATAGTCATTCAGCACACGATTTGGTAGAGAAAATGCAGCCACATTCCTAGCGTTATGTATTCGATGCCATACTAGCCATTTTCGGGGGGGGGGGCATACTCCAGTTTTCAGAACTAAAGGAGATATAATGTTTGGCTCTACCTGATCTTGGAGCAGCTGTGTTCTGAGATAATGTATGGAGTACGTTCAGCATCACAGCTGTTGTGCTGTGCTTAATCTGGCAGGGAGAAAGAGCTTCACAGCGAGAGTAACTGTTTGCCCTAAAGATAGTATACAATATGTGGTTTGCATTTCAGAAACCGTGGACAATAAGACTGTACATTGATATCCTAGCCTTTACTGTTTGTAGCTACCTTTGTGGTATCTAATGAGGAATCAAATCTGATTTTCAGTAATAGCATTACAGTTCTGTTTTTTTTTTGGTGAGTTTTGGTTGGGATCTCCACCTCATAGCAAGATGAAATAACACAGTTTTCTGGTTATAGCAGGTTTCTACCACGTAAGAAATTACTTTTGCCCTCTGCCGGCTTCTGGAGGAGCTGAACGGGAATAGTCTTAGCTGTGCATCTCTGTGCTTACCTTTCAAGAAGTACTTAATGTAAAGCTTGTAGCTCCTTATGCATTTAGTACATTCTGTCTGCTAGCATTACATGATGAAGTAAGACAGGGTGGTTGTGGAAGTGGGGTTTAGAAATCTCAAATTACTTTTTCCCCCAGCCTTATAAATGTTATTGACTATTAACCCATCTGTCTCCTTGCACTCCCTTCTTCTCTTCTTACGCAGGTAAGACCGTCAGTTTAGTGTGGAGGCTGGCAGGCCATTAAGGGGTGCTTTATGCAAACGCATTGCAAAAACATAGACTTCTTGTTTCTTACAGTTAAGAGGCCTGCTCTGAGAAAGCTCAACTCCGAGTATGGACACATAAATAAAATCTAATGCCAGTTCTTCAGAACTCTCTATTTCAACAGTTTGTGGGAGGTGGTCTGTTTCTGCAAGGGTCTGGATCGTGCGATGAATCAAGGAGCTGATTAAAAGTCTGACCATATAGGCTGTTGCTGAAGTCAACACAGGATCAAGAGCGCTTTGTTGCGGCAGTTTGCAGCCCAGTCCAGGCACCTGGTAGCTTCCTCAGGTTGAGCATTTCATGATTCCCTGATCTTAACCCCCTTGTTGAAAACTGTAATCTTTTCTGGTTTGTAGGTGGAAAGGGGAGGGTAAGATAATGATTGAAAGTTGATCTTTGAGAGCCTACATGTGCTTTGCTGAATCCTGATCCAACCCTGCTTTATCATCTGCCCTTATTTCTCTAATATCTGCTTCCCTCACAATCTTTAACATATTCATTATACCGTGAACTAGAAAGGTGTTATTAATGCTATTGTACAAATGAGGAAATAAGATACAGGCTGAACGCTAGATCCACAAAGGGAAATTCCTGACTCTTGAACTAGCTACCATGTTAGGCATGTGAGCTGTAGGGACAACCAGGTTTATTGGACCGTGTGTATTCAGTGGCCTGGCACGTCAGACCCACAGGAGTATAAGGCTCTGGTGGATGCTGATGCACAATGTACCCAAGTGCCATCAAGCGATAAAAGGGCAGAACCTGTCTGTATTTCTGGAGTGACAGGGGGATCCAACAGCTAGCTGTACCGGAGGGTCAAGCGAGTCTAACTGGGAATGAATGGCATAAACACCCCATTGTGACTGGCCCAGAGGCTCTGTGCATCCTTGGCGTAGACTACCTCGGAAGAGGTATTTCCAGGACCCAAAGGGGTACTGGTTGGCCTTTGGTGTAGCTGCCTTGGAGACAGAGGAAATTGAGCAATTGTCCTCCTTGCACGGTCTCGCAGAGGACCCTTCAGTTGTGGGGTTGCTGAGGGTTGAAGGGCAACAGGTGCCAGTCACTACCACAGTGGTGCAGCAGCAGCAATATCGCACCAACCGAGACTCCCTGATTCCCATCCATAAGCCGATTCGTCAACTGGAGAGCCAAGGGGTGATCAGCAAGATTTGCTCACCCTTTAATAGTCCCATTTGGCCAGTGTGAAAGTTTAATCGAGAGTGGAGACTAACAGTTGACTACTGTGGCCTGAATGAAGTCACACGGCTGCTGAATGCTGCCATACCGGACGTGCTGGAACTTCAATACAAACTGGAGTCAAAGGCAGCCAAATGGTACACCACAATTGACGTCGCTAACGTGTTTTTCTCAATCCCTTTGGCAGCAGAGCGCAGGCCACAGTTTGCTTTCACTTGGAGGGGTGTCCAGTACACCTCGAACCGACAGGGGTGGAAACCCAGCCCTACCGTTTGCCATGGACTGATCCAGACTGCACTGGAACAGGGTGAAGTTCTGGAACACCTGCAATACATTGATGATATCATCGTATAGGGTAATGCAGCAGAAGTTTCTGAGAAAGGGAAGAAAATAGTTCAAATCCTTCTGAAGACCGGTTTTGCCGTGAAATGGAGTAAGGTCAAGGGACCTGCACAGGAGATCCAGTTTTTAGGAATAAAATGGCAAGATTGGTGTCATCAGATCTCAACAGATGTGATCAACAGAATAACAGTTATGTGTCCACCAACTAGCAAAAAGGTAATACAAGATTTCTTAGGCATTGTGGGGTTTTGAAGGATGTATATTCCAGATTATAGTCTGATTGTGAGCCCTCTTTGTTAAGTTACTCGGAAGAAGAATGATTTTAAATGGGGCCCTGATCAACGACAAGCCTTTGAACAAATTAAATGGGAAATTTTTCACTCAGTAGCCCTTGGGCCAGTTTGGGCGGGACAATATCTTAAAAATGTGCTCTTCAGCTAAGGAGAATGGCCCTACCTGGAGTCTCTGGCAGAAACACCAGGGGAAACCCGAGGCTGACCCCTGGGGTTTTAGAATCAGGGATACAGAGGATCCGAGGCCCGCTATACTCCAACTGAAAAAGAGATATTGGCAGCATGTGAAGGACTTCGAGCTGCCTCAGAAGTGGTTGGTACTGAAACACAGCTCCTCTTAGCACCCCGACTGCCAGCGTTGGGTTGGATGTCCAAAGGGAAGGCCTCTACACATCATGCAACTGATGCCACGTGCAGTAAGTGGGTTGCACTGATCACACGACAGGCTTGCATAGTAAACCCCAGTCACCCAGGAATTTTGGAATTGATCATGGACTGGCCAGAAGACAAGGATTTTGGAATGTTGCCAGAGGAGGTGACGTGCTAAAGAGGTCCCACTGTATAATAAACTGTCAGAAAATGAGAGGCAATAGGTTTTGTCCTCTGACGGGTCCTGTCGTGTTGTGGGAAAACATCGGAGGTGGAGGGCCGCTATATGAAGTCCTATATGGCAAGTCACAGAAACTGCTGAAGGACAAGGTGAATCAAGCCAGTTTGTGGAAGTGAAAGCCATCCAACTGGCTTTAGACATTGCTGATCAAGAAAAATGGCCAGTGCTCGATCTCTGTACTGACTCATGGATAGTGGCAAATGCCCCGTGGGCATAGGCCCTGCCAGATACACCAGCCGTGAGCTCTGGATGCAGCACGCAACAATCCAACACCACACACCATCTTTCCTACCCTGAAAGACTGTTGCAACAGATGGAGCCCCAAAGTCAGGTTTAAATTAACTCAGTGGAGACGTTAGAGGGATGGCCCATAGACCAAGGGAATGATATCTCTTTGTGTGTATGTATATATCTCAAAGACAGGGAAATTGGTGGTGATTAATTGGAAAGTGTAGGATCTGCACATGACGTAGATTGGTATAGAATAAGGGGCGGGTAATGTTCTGGGTTCGGCTGGGATAGAGTTGATTTTCTCAAGAAGCTGGGAGGGGTACAGCCAGGACAGCTGACCTGAACTTCCTTGTGTTGTCCTATTAAACTGTCCTTATCGCAAACTGCAAGTTTTTACTTTTTTTTTTTTTTTTTTTCGATTCTCCTCCCCGTTCCACTGGGAAGGAGGAGTGAGCGAGCAGCTGCATGGTGCTTAGTTGCCGGCTGCTGTTAAACCACGACATTCAGTTTGCCCATCAAATGAGGATAAGAATGTAATTTGTTATTTCAGAGGAAGGGCTCTGAGGCTTCATTAGGTTCACAAAATGTTTTGAGAAATCCTGGGATAACCAATAAGTACCACCAAAGAAGATATATCCTGGTTCTCTAATGAATCTTCCTCTACAGGTGTGAACTACAACTGTCTCTTCCAATGGGAAACCAAGAATTCTTATTTCTATTTCTAAGGCTCAGGCTTTGCCTTCAATTGCATTAATGTTTTGAGTACGCACAGAATTGTCTGTGCCCTGGTATACTTTTTGATATCTAAACTTAGGCGGCAACTTTTCTGCACTCTTGTATTTTCTATAAAATATTTCCTTTTAATATACAAAAATGCAGGGAAGTATGTAGGTGCATAAGATGAACTGATTTCTGGTTAAGGGTGAAAAATCAAGAGAGCTATACATACGTTGTTAGGTCAGAATTTGTCCTTTGGTAGCTTATATATAAGTAAAGCCAGAATAAAAGTAAATAAATAAAAGCAAGATTTCACATTGGATCAAACCTGTGATCAAGTGCTCGTTTCTGATCATGCCTATTCTGAAAAGTAGATCATAATGGAATGAACTTTTTAGCTTCTCTCATTTCCTGGTTGGTGTATGCCTTGGAGCTTGAGGATTTGTATTTCTCAAAAATTATTCTATTTCACATGTTCTCATTAAGCCTATTAAGTCTCATGCTTATCTGAATTCTAATAAGCTCCTATTTTTGGTACTATTTTAGCACAGCTAGAACTATAGATTAAAGGTGCTTTACGTTTTAAATTTAAAAAGCTTTTCTAAAAAAAAACACTTTTGCCTTTAATTGAATATTGCCCCGATTGTGTTATTCTTTGAGTGGTAAAGATAAGTAAAACCGTTATCTATATCTTCACTGCTGTTTCAAGAAACTCTAGGGAATCTCTCCCAGTGAAGGTTACCTAGAGTGGCGTATCACTTTTGCATTGGCAGAGTATCTCTGTAATTACTGCGGATCGTTAGGTTATCTCCAAATCATGAGCAGGTGGCCAAGAACATCCATGTCAGGACCTTGAGTGCAGTAATATCTCTAATGACCACTCTCACCTGGGGCCTCCATCCACATCCGTGCCCATAGGGCTCCTCCTAAGCTGAGCCCTGAGTGTCGGAGCTGCGCTGTGGGAGCATTGGTTAGTAGCTAGCTCGGGCATGTCTGTGCCTAGACGTAGACCCTGTTGATCTTGGCCCTAACCCATGGACCGACTTCCTGGCTTGACCTGTCTTGTCCCTCTGATCCTGCTCGGTGATGGACAGTATCTCACCGTGATTACCCTTAACTGCTCCTGACTTGCAGGTTGTTTTCCTGACTTCATCTTGGACCTGCCTTACTGCTACGAACTCTCCTGCTGATCTGCACTCTTGGTTGAACCTGGTAACGATTTCTGGATCTGCTCCCTCTCTGAAGGGCCCCTGCCCTGCTAGCCTTTTTGTTGCACTTGGCTCCTGTCTCCTCGTCACTTAGGGAGCAGCTAACTCTTGCTGTGCCCTGATGATCTTTCTGGATGCAGACGTGATGAGGAATGATAAGAGAACTACTATCACTGAAAGCTAGCTTATCAGGCTTTGTGACCTGACGGTCAAATGGCGAGTGAGGAAACAAAGAGTTTAAAATACAGGCATCCTTCTGGGGCCTTCTTAGAATATTATGAAACTATTCTTCACACTTAAATTGTGTACTCTCTTGCGTGATACTTAAACAGAAAAGAAAGACCGGGAGAAGCCGCTAAATTTCAGTTCTTAAGTAGCCACAGAAATTAAGTGAGGCTCTACTAGCAAGCTCAGAATTTGACTGAAAACAAAAAAGGGCTCAGAAGATGTTCCACCTTCTGAAACTGGGCTGCAAATCAAAACCGATAGCTGACTTGCAAGTAGTCTTTTCAGTTATCTGTTTTGTTAAAAATAGTGACCTGTCTCGTGGAACAGAATTCTCATGTAGGTTTTTGTGACCGCTGGGTCACCAGCAGGAGACAAATTGCAGGTACTAGAGAAAGGGACAAGTATGGACTAAAGGCAGATCATTGCTTACTGTCACGCTTTTGGCTGCTTTCTGTATTGAATCTGTTCTTTGTGCGTTGAGTCTGACTACCTTAAGGAATGCTTTACTATGGAGATAGGACTTGGCGTACCACACAAGACATGAGGACAGCCAGGACCAAATACCATTTTCACAAGTTGCTGGTCTTACGCAGATGTATGCAAGCTGGCTAGTGAATCCTTATTCAGGATTGGAGAATGTCATCAAGAAGTAGTTCCCAGGTCTAGTTACTGGATAACTAGTTATTGTAGAGTCGCATCATCATCACTACTATCTATAAGGCCTGTGTTAGCTAGTGCCAAATCCTGATCTGGAAGGTGGACAAGGGAAACGGAAGTCCTTTGGGTAATAGAAATACTAACATTTAGCTTACTTGTCCTCCTAGAAGAAGTATTATGAATTTTGGGGGAAGAGTTCTTGGAAGTGTAGTCACTGGTTGGTGGAAAGACTTGGTATGATTTTCCTGCTCTGGGCAGAGTGGTTCTCATGAAGGGCCCTTGGATATTCTGCAGACAGGACTTACCTTGTTCTGCCTTTCTGTTGAAAGTGCAGTATATTACTATTTACTTAGCTGATACCTCTTTGCTCCTGGTACAGGGTTTCTAAAAGACAGTATAGTATAGTCTTAAATAACAAAGGGCACTGTTCTTGCTAATGGCTGTTGTAGTTGTTGACCATCACAATGACTGTCAACCACAAATTTTCTGGTACTAGAAAAGCAGACTTTGATTAAAAATGTATCTGAGGTATATATTTATGGTATAGTATCTGTGGTAAGACATACGTGAAGGATATACACCTTCTTAAAATGATAGACGTGCATGAAATTCCTCAGTTGTCCAGTAGCTGTTTGGGCTGGCACAGCCGCTGTCTCCACTTGGTCAGACAAGTACATCTCAAAATTGTTCATAATGCTTTCATATTCCAAGTTTTTTGAAGAGTATTACCTTTAGAAAAGAGGTAAGACTCTTACTGGTGAGATTATCATTGAGGATCCTTTCTAATTTGGTACAATGAAGATAGTTGCCCTTTCCGTTATGTTCAATACTAAGTTTGGAAGGATAGCTTGGAGGTTTTCAATCACAAAATGATAGGGTATGATGTCTCCTGAAGTTGAGTGCATTGCAGAGGAGGCAATAATGGTGTTCTTCAGACTGCGTGATGTGTCAGTGCAGTATGTTTTTGCTTTTAACGTGTCTTTAGAGGGAGAGGGACAATGATTCTTGTACCTCCTTTTTCTCTTTCAAATAATTCATCCTAAAATGCTTCTGAAGCTCCTCTGGTACAGCCAGTGCTAAAGTGAGACAATCCTAAATGACACAATCAGCAAAACATTTTCTTGGAACTGAAAGGTAATGTAGTGCAGATACTGGTCTTCATTAGATAGTTAAATATTTAAATAATTAAAATAAACTGCTGAATAAACATAAATATTTAAAATAAATCTGAAAGCAGCTTGGACATGCAAAACAAAATGGGTTGTTTGTTCATCACTCAAGTGTTGGTTTGCTCATCAGGATGGTATCATGCCTATGCTATGTTTGAGAGAGCAGGTACTGTAAGCTGATCAAAGCATATTGCACAACATATTAGCTGAAACTGTTGACTGCGTAGTTCTAGGGTATAAAATTCCAAAGCTCAAGGGTGCAGTTTTCTCAGTTTATTACACTTCTGTTTATTACATTTATTTTTAGTAGCTGGAATGTTTCCTTAGGCGATATCATCAGAAGACAAATGAGAATGTTAAGATTAGAACATGAGTTGTAAAATTATGCAGCACATTTTGGGACTTGCAGCTCTAGTTTCTGATCTACAGAGCCACTTACCCTCATGGCTTATAGTCCATGATGTTCGAGGCTGTGAATCATTAATTTATTTTTTTTTCTCCTTTGCCAAATAAAGGAGATTAGAGAATGCATCTATGTCTGTTTTTCACGGATTAAAAAAAAATATATATAAAAGAAATCAGCATCAGCTTTTCATTGTCTCTTACATCCAAAATGAAACCTCTACAAGTCTCAAGTGAAAAAACAGCAATAGATTTTCACTTAGCACAAAAAGCTACTTCAAATGAGCATTGAAGGAAAAGGGACCTTAACAAAATGTTTTGGTAACAATAAAAATTCTTTTAAAGTGAGTTGCCAGATTGAAGGACAGACCTTGACTAGGCTTTTGAAATTTATTTGAAACAGAAGGAAGTTTTGTGAAGAAGAGTTTATTCATTGCTTAGCTGAAAAGCATATTGTATACAGAAATGCCTCTAAAAGAAGTTTCTGCTTGTAAAAAAGCATCCTTACTCCTGAAGTATCTATCTCCAAAGACAGATCAGGTATTTTGACCCAGGATTTAGACCCACCTGACTTTTTTTTATAGATGGAGCAAAAAAACTGTGTTGCTAGTTGAGAGCTAAGAGCCACTTCTTGTTTCATTTCATTTTTGGTCTCTGTCTTTGTGTAATAATACTTTGGGGCTATGTACAAGAAAATGAGTCAGTTGGAATATTAACGCAATTTAGCATTTTCCAAATAAAAACAATGTCAGAATGTGCTCAGCATTAGTGCCTTTACTTAATGCAGAACATTAATGCCCGAGTTAGAAGTTTGGGCATCATTCAGGAAACCTGGCATGCTATATTGTATGAAGTACTCTGCATACTTTGAGTACACAGTATAACATTCAGTAAAGTTGAGCCTCTAGCTCAGCATCTGAGGCCAAATCTGGAAAAGCAAAAAAAAAAAATAGTTTTGTGGTTTTCCTGTTGTTTTGTGATCTGCTGCCCTGTACAGTTCCAGAGCAACCTGTTAACATGAAAATCACCACTCTTCTCTTTGTGTCCAGGTTATATTCTATATAGCTTAACATTTTGACTTACCTGTCACGGAGGAGTTGGAAGAATTTCTTCCATATTTCTAACAGCAGAAAGTCCAGTCAGTATTGAAACTCACTTGGCCATAATGACTTGAAATTCCACTATTTAAAGTAGTACGTCTATAAGGGACTGTCCTCTGGTGGTCTGGAAATTGTCTTGAGTGTGCAGGGAGCTCTGAGTCATAGTTACTGTGTTGCTCTGATTCCTGCCCTGGAAGCATCCTTCAAGGAGTTATAGCTCAAGTCCACAAGTGTCAATGGGCTCATTCACTGCAACACACACTACAGCTAACATGAATCCTAGCTTGCACAGATTTTCTGAAAACTAACCGTTCATGTGTTGGGTTAAAAATTTGTCGTGGTTTAACCTCAGCCAGCAACTAAGCACCACGCAGCCGCTCGCTCACTCCCCCCCCCCTCCCCCCAGCAGGATCGGGGAGAAAATCGGGGAAAAAGAAGTAAAACTCGTGTGTTGAAATAAGAACAGTTTAATAGAACAGAAAAGAAGAAACTAATAATGATAATGATGACACTAATAAAATGACAGCAG
>JANZLQ010000032.1:24167900-24214823 GCA_026212715.1 Elanus axillaris
CAGCACTTCAGAATAAGCTGAAGAGCACTCTGTATAGCTGTAACATACAGGTGGTTCATATAGGAGCTGTAACACCTAACTTGATTAACAAGCTGATGATGGCAACAAAAGCAAGGGGTAAGGGCACCAGGTTGTGTTTGGTTTTAAGAATGTCTGGGGAATCTATATTAGCCTTTCTGTTATCTAACTGGAGATGACATGGCCTCCAAGACTCCTTTGTAATCTAAATTTCTCTGTGTTTTGAAACTAGACTGATGTTCCAGCTGTTGGTCTGATGTAAGCATTCATCTGAAATACCTTGACTGCATTCTCATGTGCAATTAGAACTTCAGCTGTAAGTTCTGAGGGCGTTTTCCTGTTTTTCTGAGATTAACATGGTACTTTTCAGTGTTAAATGGTAACAACCACAACTATAAAGTACAGGTTTCCACTACTGTTACTACAACCACAACAAACAGAATAGCCACTTGCATCCTGCCTCTTATGTAGTAGCACTGTCCAAACAGTTGTCCTGAAAGCAATCACAAGTGCAAGTCATCCCTCAATATTCACTATCCATAGCATGTGATAAGCTTCAGCAATTTTTTTTATTTGGTAGCTTCCCTTAAGTCCTTCCATTAAGATAAATCATTCTTGTATCTAGGAACAATTAACAATAAGTTTATAAAGTACTGGTGATGAGAACAGTCACTCGTATTTTGCTTCTCTAGTAACTACGGCTCTCAGGTATTAAAATAGCTTTCTAGGCAAAACTGAGTCTTTAGTAAGCTGCAGCTTTTCAGTAGTCCAAGTCATCATGTGTGGAAAGTTCAAATCAAAATCCACACAGTGGCTTAGCACCTTTTTTGAAACATTTTGCTCTTTCCTTGGCTTTTAGTCCTCGATAGGGACTGATGGATTTATGTGCTGAGCAGCAAGTGCAAGAAGCAATGCGGAAGATCCCTTGAGCTCTTGCCATGAAAAATCAGTGACTGTGAGCTCTCAGTATGATCTCCTGCAGTAATTAGCTGTTTCTAACTTTATCCACCACACCACAGACTCTGTGCGCTATGGAATTTAACATCTCAGGCCATTAGCTGATATCCCTGAGCAGTCAAGATGCCAGGAGACTATTATGTGTAATCCTTGATTTCCTATCAGCTACATCCCAAGATTATTGAATCAGCAAGCAGATGAACTTTAGTTTGTGATCCTTTGGCATGATTCCAGATACTGTAACATCTGAGATGATTTGCAAGGCATTTGTACATTTTGAATAGGGGGGAAAATTCTCCAAACAACTCCAAATTAGCTGAAGAACAGAAGGAAAAAAAACCCCATGAGTTATTTACAAGAGAACATATGCTCCCTCCTATTCTTTTTTGCACACATGACTTGTCAAACACCTTTTTTTTAGACATTTGGAAGCCCTAAGGAAAATATTATTGCTGCAAATGTACGTATATCTAGATGTATGTAGGCAGAGCCAGGTGCGGTACAGTAAAACCTCCAATAAGATGCATCACAGAGAGAATGTTCACATCGTGATTACACACTTAGGACTGGTGTTTTTCTAATGCTACTTAATCACGTGTCTGAACCCGTGAGTGTATACTGAGGGAGTTGTACATAAGTATAAAGGTTTGCACATAAGGGTTTGGTCAAAGAACTGCTAACTGTCATTATCTGTGACTATTAAAGAGGTTTTTCCATTTTCCCTTCCATTTTGTGAGGGAATAACATTATGTGGTTTCTTTTCTCATCTGGATAATAGTTTTTGATAAGTTTTAAATAATCTAAACTTCCTTAGGGATTTAGGCCTAAAATTCAGTGCGTTTCAAGTAACATTTAAAGGGATACTGTAAAAAAAGCACCAAAGTCACAAATTTTCCTAGAGAACTAAAAGCCTCACTTTCTCTTGCACAGAGGTTCCTGACTTTTTTTTTTTTTCTGTTGTTGGTGATCTTAATCTCAAAAGATATAGCCTAAAATATGTCCACATAGCACAATGCAGTACTTGGGTCACCTGAATTATCTGTGGGATGGTCAACATGAAACAAGAAACAACATGGGATCATACAGAGAAACGGCTCTGCGCCCCTGAAGCCGTATAGCTCCATGTTAATTAGCTCTGTCTCTAGCAGGGTGTTATTGAGCAATATGTTACTAATTAGAGTTCCCAGGCCAGGTCATATGGCACCAATGTGGAGTCTCTGGTTGATGCTCAGCTCACGCTGTAGACTTTCCTGTTAGGTATCTTTGAGAATTTTACTTTTAATCCCTCTGCTGCAGGTTCCCTGTCTGTAAAAGAGAGAAGGTAAAAACACAATAATACATCTTATCCTTTTGTTAACTGCTCTGTCATCTATTAATGTGGAATTTATGTAAATACAAAGCATTGTTATTAAAAAAAAAATATATCCCCAAACCCCCTGAACAGATAAAGCCATTGTAGCCCTATTCATCTGTAGCAAGTTTCTCCACAGCTGCCCAAGACCTGTCATCATCTTTCAGTAGATTCGCCTTCAGCAAAGCACTTAGATTTTTCTGCTTCTTTTCTGAAGGCTTTGTTGTGTGTGCCAGTAATTACAATTATTCTAGTAATGACAGCCCTGTAACTCACATCCTAGAGTGCTCAAAGCTTGCTGTCATAGCCAACAGCTATCATAGCACAAGTGGCACATGCTAGCTTTCCCAAGTGAAATGTCAGTCAAGTTCTCTTCTTGCAGTTTACCGTTCCATTTTAGGTATGCGCATGCACATATGCATACACAACTTCTGGGAACTGGCAAAACAGACCCTCTCTGTTAGGTGCCCCAGGAGAATTTCACAGCAGAACTCCAGCACAGATACCAAAATAAGTCCTCGGTTTCCCTCTCTGGTGGCCACCTACTCCACCTGTTTATTGTTGCCTGCATCTGGCTCCGGGAAATGTAGAGACCTGGTTATCAGTCAGAACCGCACACACTGCAGCTGGCAGCTGGTTTCCTAGAACTTGGAGAGCTGTCTCCAATATATTGGTAAGCATTTGTTATGATAAAAGTGCTGACATAATTTCAACATGAAGCAAGTGTCAAACTACATCAAGACTGTGAGTCAAATGCTTTTGTAAAAAAAGAACAAAAAAATCTTTGTGTTGCTTTGATTCTTCCCATCCTGTATGAAAAAGAAACACTAAGTAGTCCTTGGATAAAGTGGGTTTCAGATTCTGTTGCAGAGCAAAAGTATTCTGTAATCTTCACAATGACACTGCAATTCCGTAGAGTTTTTCAAAGCAATATCAGAATATAAAACCATTAATTTTCAGGTTTCTGCAGATCACTATAGACAAAAAAGTAATTACTAACCTTGTTCTACAGAGGAGTTGGCAGAAATAATGAAGTATCTTTTTACAAGTAAGATTGTTTGTATGAAGTAATTATTACGTAGCAACCTAAATTCTGCATGAAAATAATTTCTATCTTATTAAAGTGTGAATAATTTCTATATAAAGTAAATAATTCAATGCTAAGAAAAATTTTCAGAACTATTCCACAGAGTACTGCCTTACCATATTTGTGTGCAGAATTAGCATGCTTCATTGTTTATCTGCAGCTTAGATGAATGTTAATGCTTTACAATCATACCTTTCACTAGCCACTGAAGAAAACAGATATGTGTTTGTATGGTGCTAATTTTTTATAGAACACCTCCCACATAAAGTTTTTATGGAAGTTTATTCATTTATTCGTAACTCTTCCAACTGTGCAAATCTAGAACAAAATGGTTAAAGAAAACCTATACAGAGGTTATGTGATTCTTCATTTGGGAGGGTGGAGATCTTTTGAACTCTGCAGACCTTCATGATTCTCAGAAATGTAAAATATTGGCAGCTGTAAGAGAATTCAGGCAGGTTCAAAAAAATCATTTTAAGATGTCTTAGGTTAAATATAAAAAAGTAGTCTTCCATACACTAGAAATGGTATGAGTGACTTGTCCAAAAACATACAAGACAATTGACTTAAACTGAGAATAGTTCCTAAGTCTTCTGACACATTTTTGTATACCTTGAATAAAACCAGTTAGAATTTTCCTTCCTCTGTCTTCCTGAATGACTTAGAAAAGTAGGAGAAAGAAAAGCATGTTAACCGAGAAAAGAAGGAAGACCAAGATTTACCAATGAAAGCCACCTGCAGTCATGATGCAAAGAGAGAGAACTTAATGGATGTTTTGATGTTCAGTGCTTCAATGAATGATGCATACTGCTCCTAGCTCCCTTCTTTTATGTCTTAGCTAATCTACATCATTAGCTTGCTGTGCTTTCCACCAGTGCTTTCAAACAGACCAAGTTTATTTCAGATTAAGGTCTATAGTGAAACAGGGGTTAAAGTCAAATCTCTGAGAATGTGGAGTACTGTGTTGCTTCTGGAGGAGTGTGCAGCATCCCCTTGGTTGCCCGTCTCCGGACACGCTCCAGCCCCTCCGGGTCTGGCCTGGAGTGAGGGGCCCAAAACTGACCCCAGCCCTCGAGGTGCGGCCTCACCAGGGCCCGGCACAGGGGAACAGTCACCTCCCTGCTCCTGCCGGCCACGGAATTTCTGACACAGGCCGGGATGCCGTTGGCCTTCTTGGCCACCTGGGCACATCGCTGGCTCATGTCCACCCAGCTGCCAACCAGCACCCCCAGGTCTTTCTCTGCCGGCAGCTTTCCAGCCGCTCTGCCCCAGGCCTGTAGCGCTGCGTGGGGCTGGTGTGACCCAAGGGCAGGACCCGGCACTTGGCCTTGTTGAACTGTATACGATTGTCCTTGGCACATTGATCCAGCCTGTCCAGCTCCCTCTGCAGAGCCCTCCTACCCTCCAGCAGATCAACCCTGCCTCCCAACTTGGTGCCATCTGTAAGCCTACTGAGGGTGCACCCGACACCCTCATCCAGATCATTTATAAAGACACTAAAAAGAATGGCCTCAATTCTAAGCCCTGGGGAACACCACCTGTGACCATCTGCCAACAGGCTTTAACTCCATTCACCCCAATGCTTTGGGTGCACCCATGCAGATAGTTTTTTACCCAGCGAAGAGTGTGCCCATCTAAGCCATGAGCAGCCAGTTTCTCCAGGAGAACGCTGTGGGAAAAGGTGTCAAAGTCTTTATTAAACTCTAGGTAGACAACATCCACAGCCTTCCCCCCATCCACTCTCCATCACCTCGTCGAAGAAGGAGATCAAGTTAGTCAAGTAGGACCTGACTTTCATAAAACTGTGCTGACAGGGCATGATCACCTGGTTGTCCTGTATGTGCCACATGATGGCACACAAGATGATCTGCTCCACAACATTCTCCAGCAAGGAGGTCAGGCTGACGGCCTGTAGTTCCCCGGATCCTTCTCCTGGCCCTGCTTGTAGATGGGCATCACTTGTGCTAACCTCCAGCCAACTGGGACCTCCCCGGTTAGCCAGGACTGCTGATAAATGATTGAAAGTGGCTTGGTGAGCACTTCTGCCAGCTCTCTCAGTACCCTTGGGCGGATCCCATTCGTCCCCATAGACCTGTGGTGGGTGCAGAGCTTAGAGAGGCCATGGCTTTCTGCTGGGTGGGTACTGATGCTCCCTGGTCGAGCTGGCAGAGCTACAGCACCCTTCCTGCCCACCCTGTTCGTGAAGCACCTGGTCGCTAGTGTGTTCCCTAAGGGCTTCTTTTATATGGGGGGGGGGAACTTGGCCACCATTGCTCCTGGCCCTGCCCAGGTCTCATCAGCCGCTGTTGTGTAAGCTGTGAGCTCCCAGCGGGTCTCTCGGGAGAGTTGTAACAGTGCTGAAATAGCTTGCAAATTCATCTTGATTTTTGTCCAGGTCTTCGCGCCACTTTTACAGAAACCTCCACAAACAGCTTTTATCCATTTTATATAAGGAATAACTGGAGGTAACTTAGTGAAGGATCAAATCCATAATTAAATGGTCCCAAATAGTTTTTAACTTTCCTGATTTGGCAGAATTCCCTGGGAAAGGGAGATTTTATGGCATATGAAGAAAAATAATCAGAATTGACAGGAGATTAGAAAAAAATAATTGTGTAGTTCTAGATAAAGTCTAAGATGTAATACATGCAGTTTTGTCACAAGTTGTAAGATAGCTGTAAGACTTGGTCACAACTGCAACACTGAACAGAAAGGAAAAAAAAGAGATGACTTCAGACTGTACAAAAGGAAGTAATTTAAGGCCTTTCAGTCATCAGAGGGTGCTTTGGATGGTTCCAGTGTAACTGCTGTGATTTTCTGCATTTCCTTAAGGCAGAACTTCCAAGGCTAGATAATTAAGTTTGTAAATGATGCAGAAGACAGCCATTATGTCAGTCAGCACATCCAGGTGGAATTGAATTTGTCTTTCTAAACAAGGAGCTTAAACTCAGAGTGGTAATCAGCCACCTTTTGGTTATATATATCTCTCTAGTGTTTATTTATTCAGCAATGAATTTATTCAGGCAGCTGGTATGAGCAAAAAAGTGCAGAGCCATCAGTCTTGTCCAAGGATGTCCTGGACAGCTTGCCTCTTTGCTTCCCACTCACTTAAAATTATGCAAGACTGGAAAGTAGTGGAACTAAGCCAAGAAAGAAAAAAATCCCTTCTGAAAGCTAGAGATGTTTGAGGAAGCGAGTTAAAATAAAAGTAACTTAGTTCACTGTGGAGCAGCTATGCGCTAAGACAAAGGACTGGATCTTCCAGTAAGGAGGATCTGAGATGATCGGAAACTGAGAAGACTGGGTGCTAACTCAGTCTTTTTGGTTATATCTGCACTGCTGTCTCACAACATGCTCAAAGTCAAATTATCAGCCAACTTGTATAATATTTGCAAAAGTGTCCCCTGGCTGGTCCTGGGGCACCTGATTTCAAACTCCTCGAAGGAAACTCAAGCTGTATGCTGTACAGCCTCCACTGTCTTGTGATGATGCCAGGCAGAAAAATAAACTGGGAGCCCTCCTAAGAGCAGACTAGGTTCTTCACAGAAGGCAGTTGGCATAGTTGATTATACTGGTGAATGGGACTCTTGGGCAGTTGGAATGGAGGGTGTATGCGACAGCAGTTTTGATGCCTGGGGTGAAATTTTTTTCTGAGAGTTCTTTTATATTGCCAGGAAGGTTATTATTTCTACCGTTATTATCTAAAGTGATGTTATTACTGTTTCTCTGCATCAACCAGGATCTGAGGGAGGAGGAAGAGGAAATCTGTGGTGGAACCTCTAATGCAAGTGCACCCTCACCTAAGAGTGAGCTTACAAAGTTCTTACCTTCCTTGGTATTTTAGAGGTCACTGTAAAGGTTCTTTAGTGAAGGAGCAATTATCTTATAACAGAAGGAATTTTTGATTCATGCAGTGCCAGTGCAGTATTGCCATTGGAAGACGCTAGCATAACATAAATCATTAGTTTTATGCAATTGCTTCCTTTCTTGGATCCTTCTGTTTGGGTTTTTCAGCATTCTGACCCACTGGCTTTCCATTTGGTTCCTGCTTTGCTTGTTGGACTTGATATACATCGATTCCTTGACTTACAGGTCCTTAGTCTGGCTTTTACTACCACTTATGCTGTGCCTTGCTGCTTCCTTCCACCCCTGACCAAGGACCGTGACTGTGACTCTTGTTCCTGCTTCTTTCTCCAACCAACATGAGACCAGTAGGGATTACAGTCACAATCCCAGAGACAGTAAATGCTTCATTCCTGTATTGTCTTTCATGCTTTTTGAATAATACCTGTTGTATTAATAATTCCACTGAGCTTCCAGATCACAGGCAAGTAAGTCTTGGGGGTTTATCAGTTGCTTTCTTTCCTACGTTCTTTTAATTCTCATGTACCATCCAGTTGGGTACATATTCTACCATTTTTGTCCGTTCGTTCTGAGATGAGCAAGAAAGCTTGCTAAATGCTTTAATCAGTAATTATGAATTCTGTTATTTTCTCATGCTTTTCAGTTAGGTATTTTTCTCAGTCTTGCTCACGTATCTCCATGTACATTTCCAATTGCTTCAATCTAAGCTTCATACTAGACACAAACTTCATTTTTGTCCATCCATGTTGCAAAAGGACTATATGGTGCCTTTTAATCACAGTTCTTTCAAAAAAATCAGTCAAACTTTATTCATTTGTCACTATATTTTTCTTATCCTTATGCTCCAACTCTGAAAAAAATGCCCTCATTTTCTAACTACTTACTTTGCTTGTAGTATTGTTGCATCTCTATGTATTTCTTAAGATTTTCTAATTGAACTAAAAGTTTCTGCCTAATTTCTTTTTCAAGTGCTGCAATAAAATATTAAACTGAGATTTTTATTTTACTTTCTGCAACTCTTAGTACTTGTCTGCTTTATAGTTTCCCACTCTGCTCCAACATTTAGGCTTCATTATGTTTTGTCTATAGTGTTTCCCACTGATGCCTTCTTATGTCACAGCAGTTTCATTCCTTTTTTCCATATTTTCCCAATTTTTTCATCATCAAATTTGTACACCAGTACAGATTTCATACACCTGTGAAGTGCTTAATTATCCCAGAACTATTCAGTAATATTTCTGTGACTTAATATTCTTCTTATTCATACAACTCCAGGTACCCTTAACAATTTAATCAGTACCTTATATGTCTATATGCTTCCATTCACTTCCTGTAGGTTGGTTTTTTTGAGTTGGTTTACATCAAGAATGTATTTTAATCAATTAATCTATTTTACATCAATTAATGTATTTTAAAGTAAAGTACATGTTTTGTCATTGCTGACACTGTACTTGCACTATTACTCTTCAGTTACCACTTTCTTCTATGTCTATGGTTCAAAGCTGTGTATGTTAAAAATATCATCTTTTATAAAGCCAAATTGGATCAATTAACTACTTCAAAAAAGTTATCCCGTTTCCTTAGGCAACCTCTTCCTCTAACTACCATCTTTTGGGGGATATGACTTTTTCCACACATTGTTATGTTGGATTCCTCTGCCTCATTTCATTGCCACCTGTGGGTATATATACAAAATGGTATAAGTCTAGTGTGGAGTCCAGCTGTAGAGATGCACTTCTGAATTTAAGTTGCAACACTGCTCTTAATTTCAGGATATTTTCTTTGTTTGTGAATCACCTATAGTTAGGCTGTTGCCTGTTGGAGTACCAGGTTTAGGTTACAAAACTACATAAATATACTACATAAAGATGACTGATTATTTTTTTCATGCAACGTTTCTACTTACACCTTTCCTGCTGAATCTGATAACTGAGGCAAAGTGCATCAAATACCAGAGAAGACATAGCTGGACTTCAGGATAAAGCAGCCAACAAGTATTGTTGCAGGTAATGAAGAAGAAGAAAACATTAGCATCAGTAAATACCAACACTAACGCTTTGACACCCACTCACATATCTTAGGGAACAGACTGAAAAGGCACTAAGGAGGCTGCTGTGACAGATACAAGGGTTTCAAGAGATTGACTGACATGTTGTTATGAAAGATCCTAATTGAGCTTGATGGCCTAGTAAATGGGAACCAAATGTTGCAAACGATGGGGAAAGCACTGAAATAGTTGGTTCATTCAATTTCTTCATGTTTGTCAGGGTAGTTAGCAAATTGCCGTCTGACACAAACTCACTTCATGTGTTACTAATCAGAATTAATATCAAAGCCAAACAGTTACCTCCTATGAGGAGATGAATTTCAGTCTTCTCTAATATACTTTTTTTTGCCTCTATAAAGCAAAAAAGCAAAACCATATATATGTGTATGTATACAAGGCGACAAAGTGAACAATGATTTCTTCTAGGGAATTAAGTTTAGTATGTCACCAACAGAAAAATGTTTAGTTCCAAACTTTTAAAACACTAACTAGTCAGAAGGAACAAGGCATGCTAAAATAACATACCTTGCATCCAGCACTCATGGGCTAAAAACAGTGAGGGGATGAAACTCCATTCCACAGCAGACATGTCCCTTTCAGAGTCATGCTTCAACATGCGTGAAAGTTAAATCATACATTTCAGAATCTTCTGTTAGAAAAAAATAATCCACTCCTCCTGACCAAAACACTTTAGGCCCTTTGCACCATCATGTGACATAATACAATATCAAAGTATTTGCAATAAGTGATTTCAAAACACAACATGACCTGTCAGGACGGCTTTTCTCCATAGCAAAAGGGTTACATTATGGATTCTGTTTCACAGAATAGGTAATTGCTTTAAATAGAAGTATACATTCTGATGCCATGTGGTTTCCTCAAAGTGTTAACACACAGCTCTACCAAACATTACAGAAACTCAAACACAGTGACGGGCACCGTACAGTTGTCAAGAAAGGAAGAAACTATAAAGAATAGGCAACAGAGATATTTCAGCATTTTCCTATTAGATGAACCTGTTTGGAAAGACTGTGGGATCAGCATTGTTTGAGTTTAAGCAGAGGAAGAATCATATTACAAAACCTTAAGAGAGTTCTCAAAACTCTCATGGTGTTCAGAATCAAGGCTTTCTCTTTTTTTCATGTAAAACACATATCAAGGGCAGATTTCTCCTAGGTTTTTTTCCATATAAGATCATCGAATATGAACAGACAATTCTGCCTACCTGTGGTTTTTTTTGAAGTTTCCACAAATCTGAATCCTTCCACCTTTAAATAAACAAAAAATTCAATTAATACTGGAAATATCAAAGCAATAAATTTGAAATAATTTTTGAAAATATGATTTTGGGGGGTGATTGGTTTAGGAAGAAATAGATGATCAGATGAAAAAAACGTGTTATGATTTCTCATCTCATAATTTTTTTTAAAAATCGGTATTGGAAAGCTAGTGTAACAGACATGACTATTAGACCCTACACTTGTAAACCTTATCGCTTTCGTTTTACACTGGTTTATGTATGATATTTTGGTTTTGGTGTTTAATCAAATGTTACATGAGCTGTAAAAACTTTCGAGTTGTAGGAAAAATGCAGGAGACAAACACTTGTCATTTAACAGTGTTAACACTGAATGTTAATCATGGCTTCCCCCAGATAAGCCCACATGCTGCTTGTTTAATTGCGACTTTCAAAATACTAGAAATGTGCTGTGAACTGAGGTTTTATCTTCTGTATGAATTTATTTAATTAGTTCATAGCATCTGTATTCATCTTTGAGGTTTTAAATACAGCCAGCTGAAGCTATCAGTTCAGCAAGTTTCTCCAGAAATAAATTTTAACTGAAATGAACTGAGAAGGAGACACGTACTGGTGGGGTTTTTGTTGGGGTTTTTTGTGGAGACTGGCAACCTTAATATTCTAGTTTATATAAAATCTGTGACTTTCCTACTCTAATGACTATGAGGGAAAGCTTTTGAATCCTATAGTTATACCTGCGCTGTGGTACCTGATGTGTTCTTCAGGAATCTTCCACTGTCTGTGCTCGCCACATTGAAGTCTAACCTGTGCATATAAAGTTGCCTAAATAAAGTCTTTATGGGGCTGATGTATTTAGTCATTGGCAAAAGTAAAGAAGAACCATTTAAATGGGTATATTTTTATAAGAACAAGCATATATGAACCATTTACATTACAAAATACACCTAAAAAATTGAACGTGTCTCCAAAGCCTTACCCTCTCAGGTAAACATACCCATCCAAGCAATTGCCTTGTGAATTTTGAGGCAGGTCAAGGTTTCTTTAAAAAGATGTGGTTTCCTCTGAAACAAAAGTACAAATATCAACCGTATGCAAAATCCTAGCTTTGTTCCAGAAGTCATTGGTGCCTGAAAATGAACATGCAGACTGATGCACAACAGTAAATATAGATTTAAAGGGGGAGAGCGGGTTGCAGTTATGCTTCCTAACCCTGTTAGGCTGTGTAACAGGGTCTGGGCAGCTTCTCAGCCTAATATACTACAACATTAGGTCTTGATAATAGTAGTGATTCACTTATTTTCAGAGCACTGGAGTAGCCTGACTTATAAAACATTGACCAAATAGTTGATGCTAAGAGATCTTCTTTCTTTTACATGCAAAGCTTCTCAAATGCTTGTGCACTCTCCTTCTGCCTAGCTGGCAAAATCTAATCCAAAACCAAATAGAAGGGTTACGGCTCTGTAAACCATATACAGTAGCATCGTGCTCATTTAAATTTACAACTCATGTTATAGGCATTCCTGCAGTTATGCATCATGCAGATTTGGGAGTGGTATCACATGGCTCACACAGGTATTTTCAAGTATGAATGAACAACTAGCCACTTCATTTGTGCAACTGCTAACTAGCTAGTATTGTCTGTCTGTCTTTGGATGCAAGAAACTAAATAAGGTACTACAAAGTATGCCTGCTCTCTCTCTTTCTCTGGTAGTTACTTAAAAGAAAACAAGTTGGTCTTTTTTTTTCCTTGTCACTTTTGACAAAAATGCAAGAATTCATATATTTTGTCTTTTTGAAAATACATTCTATACTCAGCTCTTGCCCAGCTGATTTCACATCTACTCTACTGAAATGTTCTATATGGTAATACAGACCGCTGCTTGTGCATTTAGCGTGACAACCTTCAGTGCAGTGTATGTCAGCTAGCTTTTTCTCTCCAGTCTGTAAAAAGTAGTATTTTGATAGTGTCTGAAATTAACCTCTGTGTGTGTGGTTTTTTTTATTTTGGGGGTTTTTTTTCTACCTTTGGAAATGGAGCAGCATAAAGCACTGGCTCTTCCGTTCATTGCAGACCTTTTGCATTTTTAGATGAAGCACTTGATTAATCACTTTTTTCTTTATTTGCTGATGACAATTATCTAACAGGGTGTACAGCTTCCTAATAATCGGATATTGTGCTTTCCCATTTGGTGTATTACTATTCTATATCACTTATTATTTGTCAGGCAATTAACTTTTAATTACACTGTTTAAAGCAGAGGGCAATGTTGATTGAAATACAACCTAGCGGACAGAACAGACACTGGAGATACAGAACTGAGCTTTTCTCATCTGAGTTTGTTTGTGCAGTAGTGTGGGGCAATCATCAAGCACCCAGATACTCTAGTCATAGCAAAACAGGCTCCTGGGATATTTTAACTTGATTTTTAAAATCTATTTAGTTCCAAGGAGCATTACAAAAATGATAGATATGAAATCAAAGTACTCTGTTTAACAACACAGCTGTTTAATCATAAATGGTAACTCTATGAATTTCCCCTTCTCTCGCATCATATCTTCAACCTGCTTCAGAGAGAATGCCTCCACCAGTAGAAAGTAATTTCTTCTCTGATTCTGTCTTTTGGTCCCTAGCTAACCTGCTGAAATCACTAAAGAGCACTAAGCACATGTTATTCAGAAAAGTATTTTCTGCCGATACAAATGCCTTTTCTTTGGAAATGGCTCCAAATCCATCAACTTTTTTTCAACACAGTGAATAATAATATTGTTGTGATATCACTGTCATATTTTTGTAATATTCAGATTAATTCTAATCCAAACCAAGGCAAATTTCCAAAGCATTTTTCATGATCAAAACCAAAACCTTCTGATTTGCAAAAAGTACAAGCAAAGAATGTATTTTTCTGGGAGTTTTCGGTAGAAAACTCCAACCAAAAAAGCTTAGGCAAACATCTGAGTCTTTTTCATCTTCCAAACCCAAGACTACTAATCACCATTTTGGTCCAACAAAAACTGGTTTTGTTGTTGTTTTTTCACTATTTTGTCAGCTCAATTAATTTGATATAAAATTTTAAGATACCTTCATATAATACTTAATACATTGATTCCTGTTTGAAGACATGTCCTGGTTTCAGCTGGAATAGAGTTAGTTGTCTTCCCAGTAGCTGGTACAGTGCTGTGTGTTGAGTTCAGTATGAGAAGAATGTTGATAACACACGGATGTTTTCAGTTGCTGCCAAGTCACGTTTAGACTAAAGTCAAGGATGTTTCAGCTTCTCCTGCCCAGCCAGCGAGAAGGCTGGAGGGGCACAAGGAGCTGGCACAGGACACAGCCCGGGCAGTGACCCCAACTGGCCAGCGGGGTATTCCAGACCATGGGACGTCACTCCCAGGATATAAACTGGCGGAAATGAGGGTGGGGATCACTGCTTGGGAACTAACTGGGTGTCGATGGGCGGGTGGTGAGCAATTGCACTGTGCATCACTTGTACATTCCAACCCTTTTATTATTACTGTTGTCATTTTATTAGTGTCATCATTATCATTATTAGTTACTTCTTTTCCATTCTATTAAACCGTTCTTATCGGAACCCACAAGTTTCACTTATTTTCCTGATTTTCTCCCCAATCCCACTGAAGGGGGGGAGTGGGTGAGAGGCTGCGTGGTGCTTAGTTGCTGGCTGGGGTAAAACCACAACAAGATGTGATAAGCTGGAAGGCAGATCATCTCCATGGAATCAAAAAGGAAGCAAAGTGTGGAGGTTAAAAAAAAAAAGCCTTACACCATATTTGTGCGAGTGGAAATTGTGTCTCTAGTCTCAAGCCAGATAAGCAGGAATTGCACTAAAGGTCTAAGCAGAGAAAATAATTTCAGAAAAGTGAACAATCCAAAATGGATCAGTTACAGGGTTGTGATTACCATTGTTACTTATGTCTGGCAACAAACCAGTAGCTGAAAGATAGACAGTAATTTATGAGAAGTCCAATGTTGACAAATGCTTACAGTTCAAAACTGGTAAAACTTGCCTCTTTTTTCTGAAACCAGATGACATAGCAAAAAATCCCATTACAGACCTGTCAGTCATAATAAGATGCATTATGCTGAAGTGATGTAAAAACACAAATAAAAACGTACAAGAAGAGCTACAGAAAATGAAAGTGTCTTCTGCCCACAGAGAAGCCCTTTCTGCCTCACCCATGTCTTTGCTAATGAAAACAGATTTAAGAGGTGGGATATTTATTATGGAAGCAAGTTAAAGAAAAGGACTTGTCAGTTTGATTGAAGATGTTATTTCTGAAGCAATACCAGAACATGATATAAATTGCAAGGAAGACTAACTCAGGAAGGGCCAGCCCTGCATATAGTATGCTGTATACTGTATATGGGTAATAGGTATATTTCTTCTGGTTGAGGTAAATAACTTTTTATCATTCTGGACTAAAAGGTAACAAAAGATTGAACCAGAGGAAATCGCTGTGTGGAACCCATGTATTTTATAATACTTACCAAATACAGCTTGCTGTGGGTGAGAAATTAAATTGTTTAGCATGGCTTAGCTGACATCATCTTGGACGAAGAAGACTTTTTCCTATGTCAAAAGTATTGTGGAATTTATCCTAGCTTTACCACAGAAGAGCTAGTCATTCGCTGGAGTGTTTGAGCATTAGTCATCTTTTGCCTATTTGATATGTGAAAGTCAGGTCAGGCTGGTCCTGAGCCTTGACTTTTATGGTCACTAGTAGTACTTAGATGGATTCCCAGATTTCTTCCGAAACAATACAAGACTCTACAAGACAAGTGATTATATTTTAGAATTGATTCCCAGTTTGTATGCAAGAATGATGTACTGATTTTTCACTTGTTTACAAGTTTATAGAGAACCTGCTTCCTGATTAAAAATCTGAAGTCCTGCTGAGTAAATCTATTGATTTTATGACAAGGCTACCCTCTATGAATGCTCTTGATTTAATGGTTTATCAAAATCAATCATAAAGTCTTTGTCAATATGAAAGAACTATGTACAGAGTATAAAAGAAAGAAGGGAAACTATTTGTTAACAGAAGTCAGTTTAGAATGGATTTCAACCTTGCTGGGGACAGTATTCCCCTATTAATGAAAAACCTTACGAAGACAGAGCAGGCAGACAAGTAACTGATATAAAGATGCATCTCTGCTATATTTTTCCTGTAAGTTAATCAGGAGAAATATAAATAGGACTCAAATTTTTACTGCAGTCATAGAAATTTAATATGTAATTTGCCAGAACCTTTCAATCATCCGAGAAAAAAACACAACTAAAGAAAAAATCCCACTTTCTTCAAACCTCAATAAGAAAAGGCACCTAAACTAACACAAAACTGTTAGTGTAAATAACCAGAAATAAACCAGTCAGACATATTTGCAACTTGCAACTGCAAGGTTTAGTTTTATATATCCTATCATTACCATGTTTCAAAAGGCAATAAAATCTTCACTGTGGAGAAAAAAAATCTGGTTTTAAAATATGTGCATTCTGTGTGTGCATAATTATTTTAATTACAACTGATCTTTCAGTAACTGTGCTAAAAACCCACCACGAAATACCGGTAAATCTAATAAAAGACAGTGAGACTATATCCCCATTCCTGTCCTTCTCATAGTCAATAAAAACACCAAGGCATTGGCACAAATGTTTGAATATAAAAGGAATGCCACTGGAATATAGGAAGTTTTTCTGAGATAAATTTTGTTGCTTGCCTTGGCAAAAAGCATCATAATACTACCTTCCGAAGTTATTATTTATCTCACCAAAACTAACATTAATTTTCTATTTTCAGTGTGGATCTGGAGAAATCACGGGACATGATCCACTGTCCTTAAAAATCAGAGTAATCAGACAGTAACTTTCAGCTTTAAAATAGGGAGTTAAGTCTTCTGTTCACTTTGTACAGTCACATAACGTTAACTGAAAATTTTAGGGCCTGCTTCTATTTTATATTTGTATGTTTAGTATTGATTAACTCTGACAGAGAGCCTTAGCATGCGTCATTAAAATTCCTTTCTGTATAGGAAATGAAGAGGAGGTCTGTGCAAATCTTACTCCACTGACAATATACAAATATATTATATACTTTGGGTTTTTTTTAAAAAAATTGTTTGTTGTATTTATGATTGACCCAGCAACTTCATCAAGAAGTAACATGAGCAGATGGCTATTAGAAAATGAAAGACACCAAGACTAAAAAACTTGTCTGAATATAGAAAAAACACCTGGTTTAATTTTTGAAAAAAATACTGACCAGGAGCCAGCTCCAGGGGCGGTGAGTGGAGTGTCAGTTAAAGCTAAGCAAACACAAACTGTGCCAAGTACAGAGATACAAATCTTGACTGTCAGAAGGAACAACAAAAATAGTTACTAAAATGTGTACAGTGTTTCCCTACTGAGTTAAGTCCTGAGCACAATCCTGGAAAATGAACTGTATTTCTAATTTATAATTCTTTTTAAATGAACAGAGGCATGACAAACATTTTACCTAAAACTCCCCCCGTTAGGGATTCATATCATCACACAGCTTACCTCTGAACAGCTGTGAGCTGGAGAGCAAAACTACTTTGAATTTTGCCTGTCATTAACTGTCTGATTTCAGCAGCCTCAGCTGAAATCTAAGCAGTGAGAGTACGAATACGCCCCTGACCAGTCTGGCATGAGCTGAAGTGAGAGGAGGGGACACTATTTTGTGACATAACCAACCAAAGGTAGCAATAGGCCCTCTCTCCAGCAAGTCTCCACGCTGGTACTCTCCCTATGCAAAACTCCATGGGGTCAGGGAGATATGAAGGGGTGAGCAACTAGAAATCCAGTAACCAGTAACCAAATAAATATCTAGATAAATCAGAGAACATTTTTTAAAGAAAAACTAAATTTTTTTGTAGGATAGGACTAGGAAGTTTGCTCGAGGAAGAAGAGCAAGTAGGTGATTTATGGGTAAATCACACAGGAGAAGGAATGGACTTTCTGATAAATATTTCATATAATGAATGCCTAGCAGGAAAGGGTTGCTTACATAAATACATCCATTTTTCTTTATTTTGAAGTATCCTATTGAGTAGGCTTGTTGTCCTCTGTGAGTTATACCTAAAGATACTTAAAAACCTTTCCTGCGGGATGTTAAAGAAAAGAGTAATAAATAACTTGAGACAAAGTCTTCACCTTTTTCTACTCTGCACTCATTTGATGAATACTTAGCACAAAAATAAAACAACAGCAATAATAAAAAAAATGCCTGTGACTTTTGTGAGTTTTAACTCAGTAAACAGTAGAAACATAGCAGCTAAATTAAAAGACAATACTGGTACAGGGGAAAGCTGTGTCCATTCCCCAGAAAAGCAGCAAGCCTGACCTTCCAAGAATGCTTTGTAACTGAGGTCAACAGATTTTGTGTGGGAAAAGCAAGTACCACATGAAGTGTTGGTGGATCTGGATTAAGTTTCGTGAATCGTATCATTTCCTTGAATGAATGTCAGCGAGGGATCAATGCACAAGGTGCACTGGGTTGATGAATACGCCAGTTTTAAATCAAAATGGAAAGCTGAAGCCTGGGTTGTGCTAAGTCATCTCAATACTTTTCACAAGATAAGGAAAGAGCGTAAGCCTCATGTCTCAGGTTAAATCTCTTTCTGGGGAACCTGCGTCCTACTTTCATAGGTAGGATATACCAATACCAGTAGCTATTCCACTTGCTGAAGCTCAAAATCCTCAGCTCACCTTTTTATTTTAAATAGATGAACTTGCCCATTTTAACAAAGAATTTGTAAAGAGAAGAAAACAGGATGCTGGCAATGAAAAGTATTTCTATCTTTCAAGCAGCAAAAGTTCTCATTTTTATTCTGCCTGACAATTTGACACGAATAGGATGGAGGTGCTACATAAGGTGATACAAAGACTGATGAATTGTCTCCTGCCTCTGGGTAGGAATCAATCATCATCCCTAAATATTACAGATCAATTCATTTCAGGCACACATTCTGCATGTTATGAATGGATTCTCCTTTAAAAGGATTTCATGGCCTGTGTTTATATCACCGAAGTGGATGTTTTACACTGTTTGAGTTCCATCAATGCTGGCTTGGTGGAGCAGAATCACTGCTCTCATTGATAATCAGCGTCAGGTCAGCATTAATCTAAAGCAAAGTAAGGATGAGCCAAACTAGGAAGCAAGGAGCCAAACATGCCTCAGTCATCCTTGAACTGTTCAGAGTTCAAATAAAAACTTGGATGCAACTCTCTAGCACCCTGCTTACTGGAGGAAGGACGGAACAAAGAATTCAAACCAACACATTCCTTATCTGCCCACCTTTAAAATACGGCCTGCATCATATAGGCCTGACCTTTGCCAGAAAGGCAGCTGGAGGGGCAGGGCCCTGCGCAACCCCCCCCTCTTTTGGGGGTCTGGCGGTGGCCTTGGGGTGAGGGTCCCCGGCAGCCCTGCGGGGGTCCTGGGCCAGGGCCGACCCCCAGCCCGCGGGACGTGTTCTAGGCCGAGGCTCTGGCGCTGGGCCCCGCCGGAGCTCCCGTTGCCCTGGCCTCGCGGCTGGGCCGCTGCCTGGTCTGGCCTGGCCTGGCCTGGCCACTGCTGGCCTCCGGCCTGCGGCTGACCCTGGCTGCTCTCACTGGACCTGCCCCGTCACCGTGGGCTCGCCGGGCAATCTGGGGTCTCGTCTGAACGTAGTGACCCCCATGCCTGGCCTTGCCCCGCTCTCTGTGGGGTGGGGGCCAGGGTGCCCCATGGCTCCTGGGGCTGGGCCGGGCCGGCGGGGAGCGGCCAGGCTGTGTGTCGCAGCACCCCGGGCGCTGTAACGCAGGCCTGCGCCTCTGAGGTGAACACCCGTAATGGGGTTTTCCTCAGTGATTCCTTCTGGAGGTGTTTCACTCCGTTTCTTCTTTGATGAACAGTTATTTTTACTGAGTCTAGGAATCCCGCATCCGATCCGGACAGTGTCCATGTTAATCTGTTTGCTCTAGAAAGCATTTAGATAATTTGATGATTAAATTGCAAGCATATTCTAGAAAACTCTGAATATACGTTAAAGCGAGATACTTGGATCAACCAAGGTGGGCGAAAACACTGAACAAACTATTTGACATGTATGTTATATGGATGTAATACTTTTACACATTACGTGTATGAATCTGGAAGAAGTCCATTGCTTGTAATCTGCTGCTTTTTGTAAGCGCTTGGGACTTTCCACCAAATGGCAAAGATTATTAATATTTTGTCTGTATATTTATTTCAGAATTTGCAACGAAAGTCTTGTGTGGTTGCAGTTGAATGCAGTCTGGGAAGTCCAGACCTGAGTGAGATGTTTCTTCCAATGAAGTAACTGAAACTCTTTTCAAGGTAGTCTAGTTTACTCATACTACACTCTCCCTCCAACGATCAACTCAAAAGGCTATAAAGACTGACTTCATTAGTTTGGCTTTAACTCTGAATCCAAAGGACCTTTTACTTAGCACTTTAAGAAATACCAAAGGGACCTTTATATCTACAGTTTTTGACAACGCCGTAAGCCTCACAGCCTTTCTTCCTAAATTAAATAAAATCTGCAGTGCAAACTATGCAAATGCATTTTGTCATTCTCCTCCCTGAGTTGCCTCTTAGCATTTTATCACCGTGAGCATGGTTAGGTTATAGTGGTTTTCCCACAAGCACCTGTTGTACGTCTAAAATGAGAAGAAAGAGGAGGGGAAAAATACCCCAACCCATAGCCTTGTGCCAGGGAAAATTGCGTCTATTTTCTCCTGAGAGAATGATGTTAGCACTGACACCTATAAATGTGAAATCGCTTAAGATACCAACCACTAAAAGAGTATTTCTGATCACTTTATGTGTGTGGTTTCTGTAGCATATCCTACATTTTCTTTTTCCAGTTAGATAGAAAAGTTAAGATCCATCAGCACTTGAACTGACTAGAACAGTAATCCATGTAGCTCAGAGGGCACTTTTTCCAGGTGGAATATAGGGCTGAGGGGCAAGAAATTTCAGAAAAACCTTTCTTTGGACTTCATCATTCACTAGCATAGAAATTAGTTGTGGAAAGGGTAATGCCAGCTCCCGTCAGCAGAGTCTGATAGCAAAGGAGTGGATGTTACAGACTGTGGATTTTTGTCGAATAGATGAAGTGCAATGAGCAGGAAGAACGGGTTACATCCTTCACTGACAGCAGATGTGTACAGAGCGATTAGCGCCCTTGTCAAGTACCCAGGTAATGGTCTATCTCACTGCCATAGATGCATGATCGATCATGACGAAATAATCAAATTTATATGCTTCCCATTCTTTACATTTAAGAAAAAAAAATTGTTTTGTTTTAACTTTAATCTGTCATCTATGAAGGTGTCAAGTCTTTCCATATCATATGTGTTGCATTTTAAGTTTATACATAGTTTTAACACCTTGTAATTTCGGGGACATCTAAATCTAACTCAGCTAGAGCAAATGAAGCTTAATTAAGTTACTGATGCTACGGAAGCCTTTTTTCAGGTGTGAATTTTTTTAACGAGACCTCATCAGTCTGGCTTCTTCTCAACCAAGAACACTCAGTACTCCATCAGAACCATTAGAATTAAGGCACAGTATTGATACCCTTACCTAGCAGAAGCAATAATCTGTCATTTAGAGACTCTATCATACCACAGTCAAACAAGGATTTCAAAAATAGAAAATAGAGTAATATAGCCATAGACTAGATTCAGCTCTGAAAACAATGAGAAATACCACCTTAGATGATGTACAGACTTTCTGAAAAGATAAGTAATGTAAATGTGTATGAGTATCAGGGGAGATTGCTTAATATATTATGATGTATATTGAGAATGGAATTGTGTAAATTGAAATTCGGGGAAGGAAAAAGAAGGATAAACTTTAAAGCTGTTGTGGAGGAATAGATGGCTGGAGCCTGTAAAATATGTGAGATTAGGGCAGGAGAACAAAGATGGAATGGTGATACTTCAGTCTAAAGAAGAGCTGAGAGATGAAAAAGCAATTATCAGTGTGAAAGAAGAGAAGGAAAAGTACTAGAAGTAGAGACAGAGCTTATATCCTCCAGACAGCTTTTGGAAATAGCTACAAAACAGCTACCGAGAGAAGAGCATCTGAAAAAAAACCCCAAACCAAAACCCAAATCAAAACAAAACCAACCCCCACCCAAACAAAACAAGAAACCCCATAATTTTCAGGTTTTCATTTCCTCCGGTGAGTGGGGACAGGCTCATTCATTCAGCTCAAGAGCAGACAATTAACCGTTCTCCAGGCTCCCAGCTCGGCTCTTCGTTGAAGCAAGCGTGCAAGCTGTGCGTGTGGACTGTGCCCTTGGGCTGTGTGCAGGCTGACTGCTTGCAAATATGGCTGTGTTTACTTTTCTGCTGGTAGGCAACACAGTAGGTGTTTTGTCATTTAATCTGCAAAACACACGTACTTCTTTCCCTATATTTTCTTTTAACTTCCATAGGTAGTTGCCCAAATAAATCAACCATGAAAGGAAGGTGTCCCTGCCCGTGGCAGGGGGGTTGGAACTAGATGATCTTTAAGGTCCCTTCAACCCAAACCATTCTATTCTACAAAACGTGTACTAGTTCAGTGAACAAGCAAAAAGCTTGAGCTAGTAAATGCACAGCCTCAAGCAGTGCTCCTGATGCCTTTTTCTTTACTTGTCTTAGGAGCTTTATGTACCTATGATGGATGATGTGATACAGGATACTGACAAAACTGTGGGTGTGAGATGTTCAGGCATCTCCAAGCCTGCAAAAGAAGCGGTATGTGTTTGTGAGTACACTTGCACTGAAATTCATATGGCCTGGGGAGCATTTTAATGCTTTCGTAAGGTGGAGCTAAACCAGTACGGGTCTAACTTTACTTATGATAAAGGGATAATATATATATATAAGTGGGTAAGACATAGGTCTCAGGTTGTTTTAATGCCTACAATTCCTCTCTTGCATAGTGTTTCCTAAAAATCCTGGGGAAAACCTGCAAGTAGAACAAAAAAATATATGTCAAGCTTACGGAGAAACCTGAACTAGGACGTGAAAGAAGGCAAGATCGTAAGAATAAAGATCTGTAGGTATCCTGCCTGCTTATCCTAGAGCTGTTTCCGTACTTTCTTTAAAAACCAAAACATAACAGAGTATCTCCTGTTAAGAAATCAGGATGCTAAGTAAGCAATTACAATTAAAGAAATAATTGAACTGTTCGTGAGGGTTAATGGTTTGTCATCTCACCGTTTCAAATATTCCACAAATAACTAAGCTGAAGAACTCCCTTAGAGACCAGGTATTCATATTTGCACTTCAGAGGAATAGAAACTAAAATAACTTTCTTGGCTGCACAAGAATTAGTCTGTTATGAACCAGTTAAGGCAGAACGATATGGATTTCTAGTGCAATGCCTTGTAAAAGAGGATGAGAAGCTGAGGAAGGATTTCAGAGGTATATATATGCTCAGCAGTTTATGGGCAATTGCAAATATTTGCTGAGACTTTCCTGAAAAAAAGGTGTTGTGATTGTGTCCCCACCTTCCCCATGTCGTTTGAAGAGAAGAGGAGCTTTGGCACTTTTTTTCTACAACCGCGAGTGACATTTTCTCCGAGGTACCCAATTAGGAACCGTGGAAACATTTATATATATATGTATGTATGTATGTATGTATTTATGTATACAAACCTTCATGTGTGTGTTTAAATATACGCGTGTGTGTGTGTGTGTATATATATAGTCAAGCACGGGGGTGTTTGACTGGACGTCTCCAGATTCCCTTCCACTCTCAACAGTTCTTTGACAGATACAATTTGAAGACAAGGGAACGTTTACTGAAGGTAGATAACACATTGGAGTGTACTGCTTCAAAAGATGGTGTAATATTTAGATAATTCTGGAGTGAATTGTTTTTTTGTAAGCTCAGTTCATTACTTGGAATCCAACAGCCTCTCCATAGAAGAAAGGCTGCATGTCCATGCAAAGTATTACTGTACTTCTCCTTAAGCGCTGGGACCTCATTCTGCTGTCCCATGAAAGAAGTCGGAGTAGCTCCATTAAAATGCTTTTGAGTTCCTCTGTCGTACACTGACTATAGGACCTCACTGAGACATGCTGTTTTCTAGAAAACTGAGTTACTTTGAGGCACTGAGTGCTCACTGAGTACAGGATGGTTGAGCATCCCTGCAAGTGATGGCAGTACAGTTTTATCTGCAAATAAATTCCCAAAAGGTCTGCATATATGTGTTCTTATACTGTGCACTATTTCGTTTTCTTGTGTTCTCTAATTTCTAGTAGCCAGTGGAAAATTTTATCATAAGGTTATCACAGGAAATCAGTGCCTAATTAGTTTTGTGGGTGTGGGTTTGGTTTTTTTTAAACGTCACCTTTCATTGATAAGAACAAATAACATATAGGAGGAATTTTTTTTTTTTTTAAGTGAGGGGAAAACAAGCAAACTAAAACTTTGTCGTGTTATATTAATTCAGTCTTAGAAGACAGGCCTGTGCACTGCAGAATCAGGTAAAAAGAAAGTGCCACGTGGATATAAATAGTATGCACAAATATAAAATAATAATATACTAACTTGGAAGTATATTCAAAAGTGTGACGGACTCGATAAAAATTATCAACAGATTCATTTGAAATACTGGCTGCCCTGGCAGGCTTACGTGCATGCAGTGGTCAGTGTTTTTCTTTTAGCCTCAGTATTATTTGTTTACAAGAGGAAACCCAGGTTTTGCAGGATATCATTACTATCCTAGCAAGAAATTTATTTGGTATCTGTTAATTTTTTTCTCATCCAAAGGAAAACTCATAACTATATTTCTTGTTCACTGTCTTTGTGAAGCACTTTTCTTATGTTTTTTTTCTTCCTCATATTTCTGACTTAGCTGAAATTAATATGGCTAGTTCTGGGTGACCCTGCCTTTCAATACAAGGTTCATGAACCCAGAATCTTCACTTATATCAAAATGATTTAGCTTGTGCACCTGTTACTGATTTCGTCAGAATTGAGGAAAAATATTGTGGTCTGATGCACTTGGGAGTTTTTCACAATTGCTATTGAAAAGATCTTTATTGACCATCCTCATTCCCCAGATATACACTTAAGTCTAACACAAAGATCAGTGTGGCACTCAGATTACGGTAGTTTGCAAAGAAAGCGTGTATCACCTAAAGAAAGCATAAAGCACCTGCCATCATGCACTTCTGATGTATCATTGAACTTTTAAAAGTAAATAATACTTTTGTGGTTCATGCTGTCAGGAAAGCTTTGTGCAAGTTGGCTTAGTTCAGCAGCGGCTTGTCTGTGTGTTTCTGACCTATAGGAATAGTAGTGTAAGTAGAAAATTCATGCCACGGTTTTAGAATTAATATTCTTATATGTTCAGGTTGTATATGTTACACTTGAAGGCATACTTGCCAAAATGAATAAATGATTTCTGAACAAGTTTACAAGGAAATTATGACTAAATCAATGATAAGGCTGATTGCAAAGACACGTGGGGCCGGCAAAGCTGCTGTTTTTCCCTGCATCTGCCTTGTGCCTCTGGCGCAGAGAAAATGAAATGTAAACAGCAAAGACTCGCCAAATGGACCCAGCAGATCTCTGGTATTTTTGTAATCCAGTCTCTGGATTTGGAAAGTTACTGCTCCCAACATAAACCATAAATTCAGTTTACTGAGTTTATGTAAGGACAGTTATTTGTACGTGCCTGTCCTTTTCACTAATGAAATCTGAGTGCTCTACTGAGACAATGGCCTTTTGTATCTGATCCTTCCCCTAATAAAGCAGGGTAAACTGTCAGAGAGCATTTCTCATTTCTGTGCAGGATTAGTGTTGGTTTATAAATATACTGAGCTGAAGGGGAAAAAAAAACAACAGAAATTTAACCGCTTCAATCTAGTTCAAGCAAATAAATATAGATATGTTTGGTTCCTTCTTTAATTGTCTTAAATGAGCTCTCCTATTGGTTGCTCAAAGCCAACAGAAGAAGCTAAAACCAAAACCATAAGACAGTTGAGGTGACAGAGAAAATTGAGAAAAATGTGTAAAGGGGTGATTTATAGTTCTGAGGCCTTTGGGTTTTTTTTCCCCTTCATTTCATTCATGGGTTCAGCAGCCATGTAGTGAATTCATTCATCGTGCAGAATTATTTCACTTAGTTGTTCTCGGGGTTGCTAAGTTCATAAACTGCATGCAGCCTTCGATGGATATTGCCATTATATTTGGTACTGCTAGGTTAAATAGTTTAAAGGTATAATGGCTTCAAATTAATTTCTATAGATAATCTGTTGGGATGTTTGATTCCCTGACTTTGAAAATAAGATAAATCTGCCATACAAGACTCATACTCCTTTATTGAACAAGTACACGTTCTCTTGTCGCTGTTCTTCATTGTCATGTTTATGTCATTCAGTCTAGCCATATCTATTTCAGTGACATTTCCATGTTAAGCTAATAAAATTGCTTCTAAACACATGCACGTAGGCTTTGAATTGGTGAAGAACTCGATGAAGAACACACGGCCACAGGTCTCAAGTTTGGGGAGCTGAAGTCAGGAACCTGTGTACCTCTGAGCTGTGCACTGAAATCCTGTTGGGCTCACTCTTCTGCTAGCACACGTACCCAGTTTCAAATCCACAACTGGGTTTTTTTTGTCTGTTTCAGAGAAGAAGTTTAGGTAAAGCTGATAATCACGGTCTGGGTATGACTTCGTTTTAGTTTTCTGTAATTGTGAAATGGAACACAGGTCGTACTCTGTGAAGGTATATGGAAAAGGAACTTGGTACTTCAGTAAGGCCCGTGATATTATTGCGTGAAAACTATGTGAGTCAATCAGCTTTTTTACAGTGGAAGGTTCTACACAGAAATAACCAGTTTAGAGCTGCTTCTTGCCTAGCAAGATCCTTTCCTTGTTTGTATGAACTACTGTACTGCTACGTTTAAGATGTATTAGACTTGCAAGGTGAGGGATGAACTGTTTTCTATCATTGCCCTATTTTGGCTTCAGGTATAATGGATTCTGTGTTTCAGACAGGATTCAAAACTCAAGCTCAGGCCATGCGTTATATGTGTCAGAACACTTCCCCCCCCCCCCCAGCTTTACTTGGTTGGTGAGATATTTATCAGCTTTCTCTTGTACGACATTGTTACATAGTCATTATGTTTTCATTTCGGTGGTCACATTTGTTGACTAGCTTGGAGAGCTATGAAAGATGATTTTAGACATTACTTGTAGCGGTTATGGTTTTTTCTGCCTTCCTAGAGAATAAAAATACTTTTAAACGCTGATATTTTGTCATGCTGACAAGGCAGGGGGAAGGTAAACACTGTTTATTTTCTAAAGGCATGGAGACACGCAACTAGGTGTCCAACCTGCACGTAAGTGTCGGCATTACTGGCTTAATTACAGCTGCGGGTCCTCGAGTTCACTTAGTCTCAAGTTTAGCCACCTGATGATGTCCACTGTGTGTGGTGGAAGTCGTTCACAGAATGAAGTTGTGTTCTTCAGCTTTAGATCATTCGGCAGGTCTGATTTGGGTCCAGGCTCTACAACTACCTTCCCCCTTGAATGAAGACCATGGTAGTCTATAATCGGATAGTTTCATCAAGACAAAGCTCTGTTTGTTTAATGCTGAAGTATTTTGAAAAAAGCATATCTTAAAAAATTACATCTTTTCCAAGTCCTTATTTGCCTGTAGGTATCTGCCCATTGATGCGAAGACCTTAGACTGACCTTCCATAGAGACGCTTCCAGGTTTCCCCCTCTCTCCCTGCTTGCCTTCCTGTCAGAGCTCACCCATCCCATACCTCACAGACCCTGGCAAATCTTACTTACTGGGAATGAAGTAACTTTTTAAGTGTTTTCATGCTTTGCTCTGCTGTGGTAAAAGACAGCTTTTCCGTTCTGTGGATTAATGATTTTAAAACTTCATCTCATTTTTAAACGACTTCCAAGGTTGGGTGTTCTTGTGTAGGAAGTCATTCTGTGCCTCTTTTTTTCCACCAAACCCTAGTAAAACTACAGTCCAAAGGCATAAAAGAAACAAATGTATGTGATTTTACAGTATCTTCCTCTCCCTGGTCCATATGGTGTGTGGTTTTTATAAATTCATCATTGTATCATTGTATTTAGTATTACATCTGTACTATCCACTTAAGAACTAGATTCCACACTACTAACACACGGCATCTCTACTGCTCTCTTGCTATAGAGCAACCTATCGTAGTTTGTAACGGTAAGAAGTCGTTCTTGTATGAAAGGACATGGCATCTTGAAAGACCTCTCCTCTTAGGACGGAAGAGTACAGCAGTAGTTAATGTTCCCATCGGCCATGCTGAAGCAGTCTAGACTCAAACAACTTGTTGCTCTAATTACTTACAGTCGTATTCATTAGCGAGTGTTTCAGCAATCACTGGGAATTTACATGGATTGAAATAGGCTAATTCAGTTACACAAACCTTAAAGAAAATTCTTTAGCCTACCTCCTCCCTTCTTACATTTTAAGGCACAACCCAGCTGAAAGGCAGACCGATATACAAAAGCTTCATGCTGCCAGCAGTTTGATACTTGATGAAAAGACGAATCTAGTAAGGGATCCTACTCTATTTAGGTAGAATCCTACTGTGAGGTAGCATTCAGAATAGCATAATAATAGGGATTGGTTTCTTAGGGAATTACAAAATGAATATGGAGATGATGATTTATTTATTTGTCTTTTTTTAGCCACTAGCACAAATCCATTCTAGTTAAATAACAGAATACATCCTAGCAGGTTATCTCAGTCCATTTAATCCATAGAGATGGACCTCATGGATGCAGTCAGTCATCGTTTGCACTAGGTGGCCACGTCATCTGGAAGTCACAAAAGGGTAAAAGAAACAATTTAGCGTTTCGTGAAGACTAAGCCATGCTTTAATTTCTAAAACCAGGTTCTGTTCTCTCAAAATATAGGTGGTGGTATGGAGCAATTTTGCAGATGCAGCACTACTTCTGTGGCTAAGCATGGTGTCTGTACTCTCAAATGCTAAAAACTCCTTCAGAGTCTTGTGTCTATGCATTCAAAGTTTCAAATTCACTTAAAACTTCAGAACAGTTCTCGGTCGTGACGATCTGCAACGTGGGCTGGTGTGAGAGGTTTGTCTCGGTACTTCATACAGTGCATGGAGACTTTTAAAGTAGCATTTAAGTCCTAAGAAACAACCCCTGATCTTGCTGTTTTCATATGGGCAGGTAGGATTTACGATTTCATTTCTCAGAGGTGAAAAGTTTATTCTTAAAAACAGAAAATGACTCTCATTTTGCCAAAGCTGTTTATTTGCTGAAAGTAAATTGCTCACACCAGAATTAGTTTTGATGAATCAATCAACTTGAAATAATATATATATGTAATGGAAAGGAAAGGATTTCTAAAAGTGTTGAAATGTCCTGTTTGCATTTTATTTTTTTGAAGTAGCAGTTTTTAGTTGGAGATACTGGCAAATTTGGCTTAAGATAAACAAAAAATAAGATCAAGATTGCAAAATGAAATATTTTAGCTGTCCCCAGCTGAGTCTGTTGAGAAGTTCTTGATTGTGTGCTTAAAATATTTTTCAAGCAAGAAAAGTAATATATTTAGTAGGCCAAGAAAAAAATTCTCATCCAGTTCTTGCAGTTCCTCTGTAATAAGATGGACTGAAATCCATGGGAAAGTAATGGCCCCTTGGATCTGGTAAGTGAAACAGTCACCTGTTACAGGGTTGACAAACATTAATGCATTCATTTAGCTATTGATTTTATTGATTTTATTAAAATTGCATGAAATAATTTAGGCTTAGTGATATCCTGAAGTACACATTTGAGACAACTTTCAAGTGTTAAGTGTAAAATGCTCTGATTTGGTGTTCCAAGTGCACCACAAAATGTTCTTGTGAGAGATTCTGACACTAAAAGGTGTTGCACTTTCTAGCCATATGGCACCTTAGGAAACATTCAAGCGTACTATATTATCAGGATTATTTTTCTAGTATATTTTCAAAAGAAAAAATGCAAGCAAATATTCCCAGTATTCACAATATCAAAAAAGGCTACCATGAGAACAGAATTCCTCTACCCAATATATTCTATTTCTGCCCAGTGCAGAAAGAAAAAGCAAGATTCCTCATTACAGTGGTAAGAAGAATTTGTTTGTTTGTACAGTTTTTTGTGTTTTTTTAATTAAAAATAAGTAAAATTGCAGATCAGAGCTACACAGTACTCCTGCTTTTGGTCCTCTTGACAAATTGAAAATCGAATTAAAAATAGTCTTGCCTGAACTTTTTCACTTTGCTTTCCAGAAGTTTCTTATCTTTTCAGAACTTAAATCTAGACAAATTTATAGAAAATAATTTCAAAATAAGAACTATTTATAATCTGAATGTGAAAATACATACGGTTTTCAAATGTATTTATTTTGTTAAAGAAAAATTAACATCTGACTTCCATATGAATTCACCTCTTCTCCCAAATTAATATAGTGTGCAACTAAAAAAAAAAAAATTACCCAGATCTTCTCGTGTGCATCCTCTTTCCTTCTCTTAACATGAATGTACTGCAGTATTGTAAGTCACCTATCATAGAGGAATTACTTAACATAACTCACTATGCAAAAAAAACCCAAAAAGGGTAGTTTATTCATTAAGCTGGTAACACACTTATTGAGCTTCTTCCTCTCTAATAGGAGAATCTTAATTTTCTGAGAAAAAGCCAGCGTTCACTTCTTTTATTTAATATAATGTATGGGTGTTTGAGGTAAGCAGAAATAATTCTCCAATAAGTTGGACATCTGATTATGGCATTTAAGTGAAAGGCTTTGAAGTAAGCGGAAATATTTTCCTTGCCTGTTCTTCTTTTGATGTTGGCTTAAAATATCTTTCGTGAAATACAAACTTATCTGTGTAGAACTTTTTTTAGGAAGCTAGAAATACATAATGTTTAATGCTCGGTGAAACAGAATGGGATCAAACCTCCTTGCTCTGGCTTCAGTTTGGATCATAAATTCCGTAAGAATTAACTGGGAAACAAGAAAGCTTAACTCTGTGTTTTCTGTAGTACAAATTTTTGTCAGGAGATTCTTATCTGAAGAGGAGACAACCATAGTGAGATGTCCCAGTTGCATGAGGAGCTTTGACAGCATATTTCTCTGGACTGTAGGACAAGAAAGTGCTATTAACATAAAAGCTGTCAGATACTGCATCAAATCAGTATTGGCTCTGTTGATCGCTGACATCTTATTTTCTCCATCTCTCAGGGGGTGGAGGGGAAGTGGTGTTGTCTTGAGTGCTGAGCCTGCTTAAAATTAGCTCCTGAAATGATCATTTTGCAGCCTAACTTTTCTGGCAGGTGTCATGGTTTCCTGTGGCTAAGTTCCAGTGCCACAGTTTATTCTAATACTGGATGCTTCAAACGCTAACAGAGAAATCACATATACCGCAGGTATGTACTGCTGCTCTACTTATCACTGCCTAAACCAACCTACTAATATTTCTCTTTCACTGTTTAATGCAAATGCTCCTCACTTCTCAAACACCTGAAAGTACCCGTTTGAAGGAACTATAACTAATCTCATAATTCTAAAAAGTAGGCAATCCATTACTTCCTACACTGGAAAGGTTTTTTCACACCAGCGACATAGGTCTTAAATATTCTCCCCGTGTCATTTTGGGGGTGTGGTGTAGCGGGCTTTGTTTGTTTGTTTGTTCTGTGAAAAGCTAAGAACAGACGTTTTCTTTTCTATATATATACCTTGGTAATGTCATAGCACTTACGTTCTCAAGATTTATCCGGGGGGAAAAAAAATTGTATTTGTTTGGAAAGCATTTCATGAAATAAAGTTTGGAGCAACATAAATTCATCACCCTTAGTAGAACCATGTCAATGCTATTGACTTATATGAAACTATAATCGTTTAGGCTACATGAGAATCTGACTAAATTTTTGTATGTACATAGGAAATCTGTACTTTTGAAGCTAGATGTCCCCGTCAGCTGGAGAGCATGGGCTCCAGGGGCGGAGGCTAAAGGCTGCTGTCTAGTGAAGACGATGCTAGGTGGTAGCTTGTTGAAGGATTAAATATTGAGTTACTCTTTTCCTTTCCTCCACTTGTCCTGGTATTAAAAAGAATGTGGTGACTCCTGGCCTTTACCAGGAAATATGCAGAAATCAGTGGTATGGTGACATTGCCTGTACGTTTCCTTTGGCGTTTGGGCTGAATGCAGTGCTGACTATAATTGATTGGAGGGGGGAAACTGGTCTACCTGTAGCGTCTTCTGCTAGAGTTACCCTTGTTGATAGTGTTTCCCTGTTTCCATTATAAACATCTCCACCCTGACCTTTTCAAGGTTTATATTTTCAAGAATCCGATGTACAATATCTTAACTCAGGGACAACTTTTTAATAGTTTGTTTCACTATTTTAGCTTCATTAAAAAGAAATTTAAAAGTGTATTGTACTCTAAACCAGCTCTGCTTGTTCAAAACAATGTTCCCTTGCTACAATTAAATGGAGACCTGAATTTTAACATCCTTTTCATCATCAGATCATTTGTTTTGGTTGCGCAGCATAGTTTCTACTTACCTTACAAAAGCCACGCTCTGACTTTTATGTTGTATGTAACATTTTAGTCAATGATTGCTACATACGTTACTGTAATTATGTAGTAATTGCTTAAACTGATCTAACACATTTTAATACAGAAAGCTTTCATTGTTTTGCGTGTGTATGTACACACACAAACACACACAAATTATCATCGTAAAGAAAATAATATTATAAAGCACTTTGAGGCCATTGTAAAAAAAAAACCAACTTTAGAATTCATGCAATTACGGGCACTATGTTTAGCAGTGATGTTAGAAGGATTGTAGATAAGGGATTTAAGAAAATGGGAAGTTCTTTTAAAAACAGTCTGACTTGAGAAAAAGTTTATGAGGCACAGAATAAAGAGAGACCTGGGAAAAGTGGGAAAAGAATTACTTCAAACCAGTGGCCTTCAGGAATATGCTCTGGTTCACTGAACTGGACCAAATTATCCAATTAATATATTCAATAACTTGTCGTGACTAAGGGCAAAACAAAATGTTTACCAGAAGTGAGCTTCTTGAAGAATAACAGTTGACTTAAACTGAGAAAACAAGCAAGATGCTGGTAAAAACAGAAAACAGAAATAAGAGGACAAGTTGTCGTCCCTAGCTTTCACAAAAGTCAGAGTCCCCATTAATCGAAAATATTGAAGTTCAAGCTTCCCACTTGATTCCTTGGTAAGCTTTGATGTAAGCTTTGGTGCACCATCAATTATGATAACTTTTATGCTTCATTTCAGACTTTAGAGAAGTTTTGACCTTTCCTCCAGGGTAAGATCCAGATGCCAGTAAGCCATACCTATTATATCTATGATTTCTAAAAGTAATTAATCTTCATTGCATCAAAGACCAAATTTGGCCCTGTAGGTTTCTGCGTGGTGTCTCTGTGAACCACGATGCAAGACACATTCTCAGTCAGAGGTTTGGCTTCCTGCGGAGTCACAGGCAAATTCAGTATGCCATAATAATTAGGAAAAGCTGTTTCTCTTCCTTTCTATACAAAGGTATCCACCCAGCATTGCTGACAAAGACGAGGGGAAAAAAAACTGCACCATTTTTGTCTCAACCCTGTTGCGTTATCCCTTCAAGCTGAGTTTTAACCGACAACAGGATAAAACGACACCATAGCTATGCTGGGATTTTGCTGTAGCTATTGATTTTTCTGCGTACATCCCTTCACGGTGAATGGTGACAGTATCAAACACCAAAATGGTTGCAGAAGAGTAAGGTTTTGACCTTGGAATTAATATATTATACTGATTGACCAGATTTCTTTATATTGTTTCCTGGGACATCAGAAACTGAGACAATAGGGTGAAACTGGTTTAATTCCAAAGGCAAACACAGTGCTAGATCAGAGATTAGTCCCCAGATGGTCTTTAAATAGGGTTAAAATCATCCCCCTGTAACGGTCTAAGTTATTACAGAAAGTGCTGGCTCCTTGTTTCCTGCTATCTGTGAGAATTGTTTCACTGGGTTTCTAAGCGTATGTTGCTACTGGCCAAAGCACATGGATATTTTTAGCAGTTCGGTTTCTGTATCTCATGTCTCTGTACTACCTTTACCAAGATACCCATCTGCAGAATATCAGAAAATTATAAAAAGGACTATTTTCAATGACTACCCAAATTTCTTGAGGTTTTTCTACTTGTTTCAACAGAACCATCTGAAATGTTCCTTAGGTGAAGAAACGGCAACCAGACACCCCAACTATTATCATGTACCCATCACAGTACAATTAAGATGAACCCTGTCTTTGTCACAACAAGCCAACCTGGTGTGTCCAGATTGATTTTCAGGTATTATCGAACTATGAAACACAGCATTACTGACAGGCATCTTACCTGCCTGGACTCTACCTCATCCTTCTATGGACAGTTTGGAAAAAATTGCAAGCTGTCTTTCCTATTTTCTGTCTTGCAGTTCTTTCTTGGAAATGGGAATATATATAGGATCCTTCTCTTTCTTGTCAGAGTCAGTCTCATTTTTAATGAACTCTAATGGGTTTCTTTGATCTCCGTCGTTACTACAGATCTATAAATAGCAGCAGATTGTTCCAGGACACTGATACCCAACGGGGGTGAACTATGAGTAAACCAGGTAACCCCAAAACAGCTTCTCCGTGACAGGCTTTCAAAAATGTGCTTTGCACTTTCCCCTTGTTACCATCTGCAGTGCAATAGATTATAAGATCATAATTTGATACCAGTATATCTTACTCTCTCACAAAATGCATTTTCAGAAAGTTTTATTTGTGTGTCTTTGTGAAACAGAAATAGTAGAACTATGGGGAAGGGCATAAATTTTCTTTATTTCTCCTCATAAATTAAAAAAAAAAGACCAAACCAAAAAAACCAACAACAAAATCCCCAAAACCCAAACCCACTCATTGACCACAAGAAACATTGAGTGACTGTTGCATTCTCGTGTGAGACTGCAGATGTGGATCTACTTCTGTCAAGCACTAGAGGAAGAGAAAGGAGTATTGAGGAGATGGCACTATCGGCTTGCTTTGGAGTTGGGATGGAGGACACAAAGATACTCGATATTGGCCGTGTAGAATGTCTGGGCCAGGAATACTGAATAGGATGAAAAGAGGGATACACAGCTCATACATCAGAAAGGGGGTCATGCCACAGGTTGTTCTAGAGACAGCCACAATTGCATTAGCAGCGCTGAGCTTGACATTAAATGTCATGTTCAATTGCAGCTTATTTAAGGTGATGTCTGTGGCTGTAAGAGTGGTGAAAAGGCAGATGAATGTTTTATCTAATAATAACTAGGAGATCAATGGGACTTTGGCCAAACACTGCTGAAAGGAATAGAGAACGATATGTCTACAGCTTTGTGTTATTAAGCTGTGCTTTTCTACGTGAATTTTTGATTTAGTTTCACTCTCTTTGCTTATATCTTACTATAACAGAAATACGTGAGTTTACAACTGAGCAAAACACTTTTGAAAATAGTCTGTAAGGAGCTGTGTTTGACGGGGGGGTGGCAGAATGGACTGAATGGCATAATCATTTATTTCTGTCTCGGATGTTTGTAGGGAAGGAACTTGTGATTTGCTGTTTCCAGCCAAAAGATTCTTTCTTTATCTGTTTCAGCAGGATTTGTGTGTGGTCTGCATCACTGGACACCGCAAAATCACTGCACTAAGGTGTAATTTGACAATTTGTATCTTTGTTCACTGGCTTATGGCTTGTAGCCACTCCAGAGTGTTAAAAAAAAAGTATTCTTTTCTTAAATAGATCCGAGATAGAATAAGCATAATACTCTATATTTCCAATTAACATTGGATTCCTTACGAATGAATTGTGGACTGGATAGCTACGTGTACAGCAGATGTCTCCAGGATGTCCAGAAGTCTCTTGGGAGTTTCTGCTAGAAAATTGGACATGTAGAAGTTCTGGTCAAACACAAAAAAATCCTTGAATTATACTGGGAGAAAGTTTGCAATGGAAGTAGAAAAATATCTCTGTACACGAGGGATGTAGACCAAGCCTTAAAGGGAGGTCTGCAGTATGGTCCCAGGTTTGATATTACTGATCGCTCTGCCAGGGCTCAGCTGCTTGCGTGACAAGCTAAGGCAAGATAACTCGCCGTTTCTCTCCATTCCCACTGAAATAGCGATAGATATGAGATGCTGTCCTGCCTGTTTTGAAGTGACCTGGGGTAAAAATTTATGCCCCAGTTCAGGTGGAGCAGGACTTGACCATAGTTTTCTGACATGCCATGCCTGTGTTCTCATCAGGAGGCCACAGAATCTTGATAACCTACCCTCTTCATTTCTATGGAGATGTTTTAAAAGCTCTTGCATTCCTCAGAAATGCATCAGAGCATCCTGCAGTTTGCTGCTATGAAGGCTGAGTTAGAGACAACATCAAGACTGTGAGTCTAGATGATGGATAATTTCCTATATCCTATATTCACATCTGATTGCTCCCCAAATTCTCTATGTTGGCTTCATGATCTAAATTAGAGGTAGGCAATGAAATAACTAATTTTTAGGGAATCAAACCAAGCAAATTCTTCTGTTCAAGTTCAGCTCTGGCTGAAGCTGTTGTGGGTCAGTTTTAGTCCTGGCTAATAACAGTTCATTAATATATATTTGATTAAAGTAGATTTGAACTGGATCACTGTAGAAAATGCATCATGAACTAAAGAGTTGCATAATAAGCATGGAATTAAAAATGTGATTTCATCTATAGGGAAAGTTTATAGCTCCCTACTTAACCTGCTGGAGCCTGGTTACCATTTGCCTTTCCAGTGCTGCACCATCACTTCTCTCCAAGTTTCTCAGACTTTTTAAGGGCTGGACGGAAGTCATTGTGCCACGTTGCACTAGAGATGAGAGTGATTCCTCCAAAGTAACTGGAAACTGCGGGAGAGTGGATGGAAAAACTAACACCCACTAAGACCCTGACTTCCTCTTCCTCTATGAAGTCCTCTACAGACATGCGTAAAGCAGAAGTAGGGAGGTGCATACATACATACGTGTGGTCACACTTGCCATGTCTGCAAGTGACCTCCGTCAGTGGAAATTCTGGAACGTATCTCAGAGATGAGCCCTTGCGGGCACTTAGGGGATGTTGTTAGTTACACAGCTCTTCACCCCGCAATACAGGAATGAAGAGTATGGTTGTCAAATCTACAGACTGGTTTAGTAGAGTTCACTTCAACAATGAAGAGTCTTCAGAGTGAAAATGACTTTGAAATAATTTGCAGAATAGCATGATATAGTATAGAATGGTGAGCTTGTGCTGTACGTGATGGCATCTACGGGGAACAAAACTTATCTTGTGATGTTCTGGTTTCGTTGAGGTTTTCCCAGGGGAGAGAGCTTTTTGTTCAAGCCATTGTTCTCATCCAGAACTGAAAACATTAATTTTTTAACATCTAGTTCTAATCAGGGTTTAACAAAGGCTGCAAAAAAATAGCTCAGATTCAGTAGTGATTTAAGACAGGTGGGGGAGGCTTGAAAGAGGTGCTTTCTTCTGAACCTTCTTCAGTTTGTCAAGCTCAATCAGTTAAAAATCATTGTTCCCTTGCCAAAGTGAAGCTCTGGGATTTATTGCTTAATTGTTTTCACAAGAGGAACACTAGTCTCCTGTAAAGGATATGGTTCCTGGCCCTGTTGTAGAGCTTGGGTACAACTGTTGGAAGGAAAATAAATAACAGTAAACTCAAATACGGTAATTAGAATATCTGTAATTTCACTTCGAAGGCCTGATTAAAGAAGATCCGATTTTGTGACATAGCTTTGAGCAAAGAATAAATCTGTTTAAATCAAAGATGCTTATCACCACACCTGTCATACAAAGTCGTATGTTTGCTGTCATTAAGCAAACAGAATCCTGAGTCCTATTCAGACCGTAAGTTGTGAGGCCCAGGCTATATTCCTACCTCATCAACTTCTTTGATTCTTATTCGCAAATACTAAACAATTCTGTCTCCGTTCTGTACCTTCCCTGCCTGGTACCCAGTCTTAAATAATGAGGTTTTCAGTTTTAAATTATTCATTTGTAAATGTAAAAAAAAAAAATTTAAGGAGAAATCTGATTTCAGAACAAGAAGAAATGCACCTGGTTAAGATGGAAAATGGCAGAAACAACAACAACCAAAAAGAATGAATTTCTAAAATTATTAAAATGGTTTAAAAAAATGTATTTTCTCTTCACATCCTCAGCTGTCAAATTCCATCTCTCCTTGCTGGGACTTCCATGCAGCGTGTGTCTTTAGCTCAGCGAAAATTGAGTTTAATGTTTACTAATTTTAACCTTCTGAGGCCCAGTGTTAGCATATGCTTTTGTAAATTCTTTGTGAATAAGCTATTAATGACAGCTGACTTCTTTTTATGAAATTCTTAGCATAGAAGGAAGATCTGGAATAAGGAACTTGTATACAAAACAAAAATCCATTCCCAGATATGGCTTGTCCTTTCTTTTAAAGTCATGCAATCAAGAAAGGAAAAAACCACAACACGCAAAAACTTCTATGGGATTCACAGGTGAATTATATTCCGTATTACTTTGTGCTTGCGGCCTCTTACTTGGAAGCTTTGTCGCTTTTACTCTGCATGAGACTGCGTCAGTGCTCCCCAAGGACCTGGGCCGCATTTTCAGTATTTGCGCTCACCTCCGCTCTTGGACAGGTGGCTGGGGAGTAGCTGAAGAATCAGGATCTTCGGTTTCCTTCTCCTCAATCCATTTGTGACTCCTTTCTGCCTGAGAAAATCTCGCAGCACTTTCCTTCTTTCTGAAGAAAAATAGGAAAATTCACAGGAGTAGCTGGAGTAGATGACAGTGATAGTATTCAAAATGTCATTTCCCTCTCCTCCTACCCCCCCAAGTAATTTAGCCAGGAAAGAACGTTGTCCATAAAAAAAAGTAATCCCAGGGAAAAGATGACAAAACCTCTTGTTTGAGGACTAAATCCATCTCACCTAGGGCAGACTTTCTCCATATTATCCTACCATGGTTTTCCTTGTATAATTCTAATGGATCCATATAACTTGACAGCCTAGTCAGCATAATAATTCAATCTACTCAACAACTATTCTTATTTACACTCATGCCATCCTAGTGTTACTCCACCGACAGCAGATGAATTAGCTGTGAATTGCATTAAGTTTTATATTTACTCACAGGAGGTTTTGTCCGATACTGAATTTTTATTGAATATCAGAATGGTTTGCTGAAACAGAGTTTGAGTGATTCTTTTTGGCCTTGCTGAGGTAGAGAAGTACTGTTGACTTCAGCGGGGGGAAAATGTGAGCTGGGTAAGCATGTTTTGTGTCACTAAATGCTGAATACCTTTACCTACAGAATTACTAGAAGCTTTAGTCTAGAGAGTTAGTTTTAAGCTTGGCTAAGTATGTTATTGCTTCCTTTTCTTAGTGTAATGTCTAAATTTCATGCATATGCAGTTTTGCTTAATGCCTATGTGATACACTGCTAATTGCCTTTATGTGTAGGATGATCATTTTTCAGATTCTCAAGATTTAATTTTTTTTTCTTTTATTTAGTAAGTAAATAAAAAAAAAGTAAAAAAAAAACCCAACCCTTTCTTCAGTATTATGCGAAATTGAAATTCAGGGGGGATATCCTTGCCATCAATTTTAGGTTACTCAGGCATCTAATTAATAGACTGTAACGTGAAGCAAAGCATCGAAATTTAAGTCCTAATGTAGTTCGTGAAATCAGTTAAGTGCATCCAGAAGCTGATTTAGAGCACTTAAGTTATATCAGAAGGCAACACACCTCATCTGACTTGCGTAAGTCCAAGTAATTTTATGTAAAGATACTCACAGTTTAAAACGAGATATTTTTTTTTTACCTAATTTCTTAAGCCAATATTTAAATTAAAAGTAACTAAGCACATTGTATTATGAAGAAGGGATTCTGTTCTTTGAGTTTGAGGAACCAATAAACCAGCAGTTTCTACAGAAAGGAAAACTATTTACTTTTAATTGGCTTTTTGTATTTTGAAAGCAGTACATTATCTTAGTTTTACTTTCCTATTTTACATCTCTTGTAAGAGTTTCATACTATATGATGCATTAGCAACTTTTTTTAAAAGCAAAACCACTGCACTAATCAAAGTAAGTTACTCAGGAAACGGGAAACCATCTAGGAAATATAACTATATTTAAAAAAATATAGAACCTTTAAATCTTTATTTGAGAATTCTGATATTCAAAAGAAAAAGAATTTAGGTAGTCTCCAATATCTTTTGCCGAACATTTAATAACCGTCAATGTTTTATTGAAATGTAAAGGCCTGAAAAATATTTTCCACGTGAAAATCTTTTGCATTTCTGACTATGAGTGGAGGCAGATAAAAAATAAAAGGTTTGTGTATAATATTCTTTGATTCATAACAGTATTTTTGTATTCTATATTAATGGTTTCAAAATCTATATTAGAAAAAGAGAATAAGTGGACAAGTGAAAACATGATAAAAATTATAAAAAAACTGCCTCTTTTAAGATTCTGCATTAAAAAAAAGTAAATTCTAGCCAACAGTCATTTTTTGACACTCCGTATTTCCCAGTAGGTGACAGAAAACAAAACCCTCGTGTGATCTCTTAAATGACACCGAGTATCTCAAGAATAGAAGTAAACCAACAAAGGAAACCACTTCCCTCCAAGAAAACATTTCAAAATTGCATAATGGATGGTATGCAAATCAAGGACTGCGAAAATAGTTCGCAGTGAGCTAATGTAACAGGAATAAAGCCATAATTATTTAAATCATAAAGACATTATGAAATCTGAGGTTTCCCTCTAAGTAATGTTTTATTTGGGTCGCGTTTCTCCATTTCATCTCATCTCTACTTGGAAATTATAATTGATGGATCTATACCAGGGGACCATCAGCATTAATGTTATCAAAATAGGACCCTCTGACGTGAAGTACGGCATTAGTACTGAGAAGGAAAATACTACTATTACTGCTGCTTTGAACCTAAGCTAAAATAATGTCAAATACTTTGGAAATGTTGGCAGAAAGTAGTGGCAACAAGCTTTGATTTCTGAATCCATTGCAACACTTAAATCCATATATGGGGCCTATTGTGGGCAGACAAAATTAAGCTTATTGGGTTTTGTATTAACTGGAAACCACATGAACTCGGTGGGATGTTGAGCCCAAACTGATGCAGTGTGCCTTGCCTCTCAGGAGGGCTTACTCTCTTAGGATCCAGATCACATTCATTGCATTTTCATAGGTCCTGTGTGGGAAGAATGAGAGGCTTTTTTATAATCATTGGTGTTTCTAGAGAAAGTTTTATAATGCCGCTGACATTCATGTGTGAAAAACAATGGCTAGAACAGGGCTGCCAGTGGGAGGAAGGCGGCGAAGTGAAAGACAGGAGTGCGAAGGCAGTGTTACGCGCTTGGCTCTGACGTCTCGTAGATGGTGCTGCCTCTGTTTGCGGGCAAGATACTCCAGGTCAGCCAGCAGCACCCGTTCAAACTCCTCCAGAGTTCCCTCACGAAAAAAGAAGGAATGTCTCGCCATTTAGTGAGTTCACATGATCACACTCAGACCAGCAATTTTTGTTTCTTTTTTTTTTTTTTCTTGTTTTTTCGGGTGGTTGGGTTTTGGTTTGTTTCTTTTTTCTTTTTTTTTTTTTTTAAGATGGAGGAGTTATGATCAATTGCTGCCCACTGATCCAATTCATGTTCTGCATAGCTAGGGGAAAAAAACCCTCTTTAGCCCACAGCTATGTCTGTGATTCATTCCTATCTGATGGTACAACCTTTGTCTTTAGTTGCAGTTCTTCCTAATATGGTGATTGTAAGACTTGGCAATGGTTTTTGACTGTAACACCCCGGAAAATGCGAATCCTTCTGACTCTTCTCGCATGTTTTAGATAGTCTGAGATGCTTACCTCCTGCCATGTCGGCCTCCAGCTGAGTCACCAAACAGAATGATCTAAGATTCCATGACTTCTTTGCAAGCTTCCAGTCACTTACATTTACATCACATTTATAGTGAGACCAAGAATCCCCAGAAATCTTGATTTAGATCGTAAGTTCTCCATACTGAACTGTCATCATTTCAATAAATAACAAGGCTTAACAGCTCTGGAAATCAGACTACCTACATGTAGGTACCAGAAAGTTTAAAGTCTGAATTCCAGCTAGAGTTGGGACAATCCTTTTATCCGCATTGGTGAACAACACCGGGCGGTACCTGCCGATGTGGTGATTCTCAATCGCTTCTTTAAGTGAAGATATTTTATTAAACTTTAAACTACAGCTGAAATAGGACTGTAGTGCAAAAACACCGGGTGAGATATGTCAAGGTATTTCATCTAGGATGCCGTGGCAGACAGTGATAACAGAAACACCTACTCCTAAAGTCTTCACATCGGCATTTTAGTCTTCGTCAGTAGATCTTGGCAGTGAAGGACTCACAAGATCTTAAGCAAGACTTTAATTTTTATCAGCCCCCCTCCCTCCATGGCTAAATTGATGAATGCACTAATTGTGTGCATTGAGGGGGATTCCTAATTCAGGCTCTAGAGGGTTTTTTCTTTGTTTCTTCGCTCTGGTTTCAAGAGTGCCTTGTTCTGCAAAATGTATGTGTTTGGGAAGAGGGCCATTTAGTAGAAAACAGGCTGGCTAAGAAACATGCAGGTGAAATGGTCTTGCTGTTTGAAGCAAAGCTGTGCAAAAATGTTGAAGAGCAGATGAGGCTGGGACAGAAGTTGAAGGTTGTTTAGTGGAAAGTTAATAAAAAGCTTACGGAAAAAAGGCAGAAGCAGCCTCTCTCCCGCAGAAACAGCAGGGATTATTTAGGGTAGGCTGAATGTTTTACCAATGTGCAAATTTCTCAAAGATAGGAAGAGTGAATTGGAAGTCTATCTGAATCTTTGAGAGGTTTGAAGAAATGTCTGTCTTTGGTAATATTTTGTCAACCTTTTTGCAGCACTGATGTCATTCACGCAATGTGTTTGCTCCCAGGGCACACAAAACAGTTACATGACTAAGAACCACTATGCCAATTCGACTCGGTTCAGTCTGTTCTGGAGGGGGGAAGCTTATTTCCTACAGTACCTCCGCAGCATAACTGGAACACACATGTCATACAATAAAATTTATGAACATAAATAATGCTGTATACAGGAATAACACTACTAAAAGCAACGTGGCTGCATAATGTGAACTACAGACAATTCCTGGCACCAAAACCTGTCCTTTCAAACAGCCTGCGCTTAAAACTGAAATCAGATTGCTGCAAACCTGATCATTACTTGTATTTGGGGACGTAGCTCTCCCTTCAGAAATCAGTATAAGCAAGGCTTTTGAGACGACCCGGTCATTTATTTTTTTTTTCCACCTGAATTTAGTGCTGTAAAAGTAGAGGGCTCTGCTAGAGAACGCACAGCGCTGGGTTTGTGAGCTCTGAGGTGAGCATCAGGAATACCCAGTGTTTCTTCTTTTAAATATGAATCCGTGTATGCCGGTTCAGCCCTGTGGATTTTCCTGGAGTGGGCAATGCTGGCAGGGGCTGCTTTGCTCTTCAAGCTGCTCTCTGGGCCTCCCTACACAAAACATTCGTGCATTCTGTGACGCCTCCGATATTAAAAGTGAAGTACGTGGGTTTTAGCGTGGTGTCTGCTCAGAGGTGTGGTGAGCACCCTAACGAGGATTTTTTTACTCCTTTTTACCAGGTGAAACCTCACTTGTGCCAAACGACTTGTAGCAATACACCCGTCTGCCCTGCTGGGATGCGTGCATGAGCAGAACTGTTAGAAATTGTCCAAAAATCATGATTAGATCATATTCAGACGCGTTGCGAGGTTGCAAAAATGTTACTTTTGGAGTTCAGAATTTTAATTGCCTTTTTTTAAAATTGCATCTTGTATTTGGTTTGTGCCTTTTACAATTCTCTTCTATTCCTTTCTCATTCATATTCCTGATTCCATCTAAAGTGTGTGTATGAGGCAGGGAGAGGAACAGACTTTTAAAAATACTTAAGGGAGGAGTAAAATGTAACCAGGGTTTGTCGTCGTTGCTCTGTGTTTGGGGTTTTTTTGTGGGTTTTTTTTTTCACAAGCAGAACAAAACCGCTAGGTAGTCTCTCTGTATTTGGCACCCAGATAATTCAGGTAGCTATAATTAACTCGCACCACTTGTTGCGTTCAGACACAAAGACATCATGATTCTGATGAAGACCGCGTCCCTTTGGTTGTGGTGTTTGTTTGGCATAAGCTAAGCTCCAGTAAGGGAGTTCTAGAGATTGCTTTGTGCCTAGAATGAAATAAATGTTTATGGCAGGTGATGCAAAGACCTGAAAGGAATGTGATGGTGATTTAGAAGTAGCTGTACAAGATAAAAACACCTTCTGGGTAGCTTCCATGCTCTAGGGAATGCAATGCAAAGTATGGCATGGGGAGAGTGTCTGAGAAAGCAACGTTCCCCCAAATACTTGGAGTGCACATCTCTTCTGGGCGGGCTGCGTCTCCATATATTTGTTTCTTGCCTGTTGAAAATCTTATGGCAATGTGAGGTTGTTTCTTGCCTATTAGAAGTCATATAAGCAACGTGACGTTGGAAGCCAGCTGCATCATATCTCGCTGTCTCAATCTTCTGAACTTCAATTTTGACAGCAATAAATTCAGAAAAAATATATTAAGTATTTTTGAATTAATGGTTGCTTTCCTTTAATTTAAATTATTAACTTGTGGCTATTCAAAACCAAACTTGATAGATTCTGCAGCCAGACCCTGTGGTAGGTAAGTAGATTAATAAGAAACTAGCTAATTCTTTTGCCTGAATGCACGGTGGTAGGGTTAATTGGTAGCCTGTGTAGTGCGTACCATTTACTGTTTTCAGTTGCTTCAGTGTGTGACTTAAAAATGGCGGGTCTTCATAAATAACAAATAATGTACATTCTGTGTGCACTATTCTGTAGCAAAAAAAGGATTTTTTTCTCTTTTGGCTGTCCAAAAGGATATTCGGTAGTGTCAGCTTCAGCATATGTGGCTGATAGATAATGATGGCCCAAATGCTGCAGGGTTAAAGTACTACTTGTTTTTCACAGAATATAATTAGCTATTAACACAAAAGTGTTTAGCTTGGAAAGACAAGTTATTGACAGGAAAATGCATGTATGAAACAAGCAGTAATGTTTATCTGGTAAATTTTGTTTTTATAATTAAACCATCTGGTATATCTAGCAAGATTATATAAATATCGGTGTATAGCTGTCCTAGAAATACATGTTTACAAAATACCTGTGGTACTTATTAGTAGAAAGATCTCAAGAAATGAAGAGGTAGCAGGAAGAGTCTTGCAGAAATTATTTCCAGACTAGATGTATAGCACTTGGAAGTTAACAGGTCACAAAAAGTGTCTATGCAGTGGGGTATCTACAGGTAGTCTGACTGTTGGTCGGCTCACCAAAAAGCAGTCACAGGGGTAAATCAAGGTAGACAATGAACGAATGTATTGGAGTCTGTGCCGATTTTTTTGAATTTAAAGAGAATTGTACCAGTGTTGTATTGAGCTCTAGTGCAAGGGTGAAGCTAGCAAGCGGAAAATCCCAAGTCAGACGGAGAAGTCTAGGGTGCCAGTTATGATACGATGAGGACAGAACAGCAATAGTTTGTACACCCTGAGCATTTTTAACCTGTTTCACAATTATTACTGAGACCTTGTAATATTTAAGCGAAGTAGATATTATTACTCATTTCATTCTTGCCTACAAGAAAACCTTCTGATCTTGCGATTCAGAAATTCTGGTATCTTTGGGAGCTGGGCTCTGGATTTCTCTTTTAGCAGTAAGTTTTAGAGCGCACTTAATCCAACTTTGCTTTCTACCGAATCTTGTGTTGTAATGAATACCACGCCAAATGAATGTGAATTGAGCATATAATGCACCCAAAATCAAGTTCTTTACTACCGTGTGTTTGTAACTGGGCTTGCACATACATTTCATTCATTCTGATTCTGGTGATTATAACAGGTTAAAAAAAGAAAAGGCACAAAATTGCTGTGATGGTGAAGAATCAGCCCTTTTTTATTCATTGATACAAACAGTGTGAAGATGAGCTTCAAAACTCAGAGGCTATCATGAGGTATAAACAAAGCTCTTTGTGAGGTTTAAGTAGGTGTAATAATTCTGCCTACATTCTATATAATAACATAAAAACTTGGGGAATTTATGTGGGTGTTCTTCAATTCCTGACGTTCTACAGAAGCTCATTACTTGAATGCGCTTTCTGAATAGGAGATTTGAGCAATGCCCAGTGTGCTCCCACAATGTACATTGGACCTAATATTGAACTTAGATGCTGTTTTAATGAGAAATAATAACGAGCAGTTGAAGATAAATTGCTTTCATTATAATCTAACATTTAAGAAACATAACATTTTACTTTTCATCTTAGAAATGTGATATTATGAACCAGAAGCAGAAAAGAGCTCACTTGAATAAAATAACTTTGATGTTCAGGTCTCAGTCCTTGAAAAAAAAAAAAAAAATTAAAAAGGCCCCACCAAAACAATTCTGTTGTAAGACCAGTCTTGTAATGTGTCCTGTCATATGAGAGGGACAGTTCTTTTTTATCATTGGAGACATTTCAAGAGGAACTTTGATTTCAAGTACTGCAAGAAGCTGAAACTCAATAGCTGTTGTTTGCTGTTCTGAGGATTTACCAGCTGGCAAAGTAATGACTATTTATAGTCATTATCGATTGACTTTGACCAGCAGATTATTCAGGAAATCTAGTATCAAGCTCAGATTTCAATCTGCTTCTGAATCCTGATGATTGCATTCTGCATCCTTAAATTTGTCTGGCATTTTTCTGTTGTTGTACTGAAATGGTAAAAAATACAGTAAACCGCCAAACTCCCTTCTCCTCCTCCCAGAAAAATCCCCAACCAAACAACCTCCCAAAACATCAAACCCTGCATTGTTCCATCTTTGAGAGAATTATACTTTGGCTTTCTGTATCAGGTTGCTGTGGCAAGGTTTTGGTAGCAGGGGGGGGGTTACAGGGGCGGCTTCTGTGAGAAGCTGCTAGAAGATTCCCCCATGTCCGACAGAGCCAACGCCAGCCGGCTCTGAGATGGACCCGCCGCCGGCCAAGGCCGAGCCCAACAGCGATGGTGGTAACGCCTCTGGGAGAACATTAAGAAGGGAAAAAGTGGTGGGACAGAGAGAAAAGGCAGCTGGAGAGTGAGAACACGTGAGAGAACCAGCCCTGCA
>JANZLQ010000032.1:24215485-24239005 GCA_026212715.1 Elanus axillaris
CTGAGGGGGAAGGAGCGGCAGAGCCGAGGGGTGGGGAGCTGACCCCGACCCCCATTCCCCGTCCCCCGGCGCCGCTGGGTGCCGGTGGGGGTAGGCAGAGAATTTGGGAGTGAAGCTGTGCCTGGGAAGAAGGGTCAACCCACTACCCTTTCCATAAAACGACTTTTCTACACAGATAAGTGAGGGACCTTTATGATGAAGGTCTTTGTGATTCTTCAAGTTGAAAACAACTGTATAAATACCATTTTAGGCCTTCACCACCTTAACCTTCCAAACCCATCCAAATCTTTTATTCTGTACTTCATTTGTTGATCTTCAGCTTCTGTTCTTCCCACTTGAGGAATCAGTTCTTTATGGTCCATCTGTCATCACTTCGGAAAGAGATGATGTCTTGACCCACAAGAATCATGTGTGCGTCGTGTTCCTGATCGTTGTGTGTCTAGCTTGCCTGTTTATAGTGGGATCTGCCACTATGACTTAGCTTTTTCCTTCCTGACTTATTTATCTTTTTGAGGATATGTGTTTAAAGAGGTATCAGCTTTTCAGTATGCTGATGGAGTAGTACTACTGATTTCCTTTCCTTTGAGTAGTGATATTGAAGAACCTTCCAAAGAAAATTATACCTTATGCAGTTCTTTGTCATTTACAATACATCTGAAGACTAGTAAACAAGTCCAGATAAAAAATTAAAATCTTCCCCACAGCACTTTACATTGATTTTTAATTATGAAGTGTGGTTTGTAAAACCGGAATTAGAACCAGCTTTCTCCAGTATTAGCAGGAGAAGTCTTTGCATCAGGAATTCCCAAACCGCAGTTTGTTTGCCACTTACGGCCAACGAAGTTTCTTCCGTACGCCACAACGGAGCGTTTGCTCCGCAGCCGTTCTCGGCAGAGCGTGCTGATTGTCAGGGCTCTAGCAGCTGCAATATTTCTTCCAGCTGCTCTGGGAGCTGGAGCTTTCTGCAAAGGAGATGCCAGAAAAGCCCTCAGCCGTACACTCTTGATCCTGACTCCTTCCTAGAGGAAGACACAGTGTCAGTATTAGTTGTGAATTCAGTTTTGCCACTGGGCCGCTGGTGCCATTGCAGTGGCTGAGATGAATGTAACGGGCGAGAAGCAAAGAAGGGACCTTACGGTGAAATGGAGCTAAGTAAAATAAGGCATGGCACGCCACTTCTGTGAAAAGAATTTTTGGCAATGAGATGAGGTTTGTGGTCCCCTACATAACGTCTTATCTTCCAGAGGCTTTCTGCTTTAGGAAGGGTACTTCAGAAGAAGTCTACTGGCTTTGACTGCTGCTAGAATACACCTCTTATGAGAGATTCTGAAAATCTGGCTTTTACTTTTTAATTAAAGATAGGGAGTGAGGGAGGGGCTGTAGAATATTTGGCACTGATGAGACAGAAAGGCTTGTTCCAAATACTAAGCTTCTTATCAGCGTAACCGAAGGTAGGACTTCCCATTAAAAAAACCAAAACAAAACGAAAAAACCCAAACCCGAAAAACCAAATGCAAAAGCCAAACTAAACAACCCCAAACACTTTAGATTCAGAAATTATTTATTTTCACACTTTGAGCTCCAGAGCGAGGTCCAGTCAATTTGGTTCTTCAGAGAATTGTGCAGACAGAACACGAACCATATACTGACAGAAGTTGTAATCATGCATATATAATAGTTGAGAGTGAGGCAAAGGAATGAAGAGAAAACATCGAAATCAAACAGCTCAGGGAGCAGGCAGAGAAACAGGAGAAAATAAGGACAGTCCTAAATGGAGGCACATGCACTTACTATGAAGATTCAGGTCTTTGATAAAAAATGTGCCTGTTTCTACAACAGAAGCTTAAGAAAAAAATGCTCTGCAAGGTGTCATGTGTTTCCCTTCAGTGTTTTTTATTATATTATTCTGTGGGTTTTGGTTACTGGAGCAGGAGACTAGAAGCAACAAATGGCAGAATAGGATGTTTTCATGGGATATTTTGAATGTTCGTAAGAAGTATCGTAACATTTCTGTGGGCAAGACGTACACTCAGCTAAACAATTGCACTTTTTTGTCCTTATCTGGAATAACTGTCTATAGTCCATCAAAATGATTACATTAATGACTGTAGCTAATACATACACATAAAGAAATAAATTAAAATGTCTATAATACAGGTCGCAATGGCTATGCCTTCTCTATCACCAAGTACAGATATTTAAAATGGGTACTGTCTGCAGAATCTCTTAGAAGTTGAAAGATGCAGTGCACAAAAAAAAATTAAGAAAAATCGATCTTGTGTTAAATACGAGTTGGTTTTTTCAACATTGTCCTGTGAAATACAGCAAACAAAATCCCCCTTCAAAAATACTACAAAAGATTTTGTAGCTACAAGAGAGATTATTTTGTTGTTATGAAGCTATTTATTGAAGTAAACTAGAGAATTAGGTCACAAAGGAGAAGTCGCGTGTCTCCATCCTTTGGACACGCTTTGCTCTTGAAAGTGCTACCATTTACCTCAAATTTGCAAGTTTAGGGTATCTTTTCCTTGAAAGCAAGTTGAAGATGATGAATGTAGCTGAACATTTATGCACCGTCAAGCAACAGGACCGACATAAATTATCATATATTCATTAAGTAAATTAAACATGACGCCTTCAGGGCTGTGACTTGAAAGTGCTGATTGCAAATGAGATAGATAGAAAGAAGATTAGTGGGAGAAGAGCAACAAATGCTCTACACAGAAGTAAAATAACCCTGTTGTACGGCGTAGAAGGTAGGTGACTTCTAAAATTCCATTAGAAGCCTCTCTGACTCTTCAGAAAATTATTTTTTTTTTTTTTAAATCATGCTCCACCTAACTGGAGAGTAAGCATGAAGACTGCTCCAAACTTTTGTTGAGAAAAACTTTCATTATGGCTTCAGATCTACAAGTTGTTTTCTGAACTGTTGCAGAAAAAGTGGCTGTTGCCAGGGAAGTGTTGGCCAAAGCACTTTCAGCAAAAAATGTAAATGCAAAATAATTTCACGAACTCTGGAGGGATTTGCCTCTGGGATGTATTAGAAATAAAATAACCCACAACCCTTGCCTAAAAGGAAAAACTAAAAAGCTTGGAGAGGGGGCAAATCGACTTCTTCCCTTCTTTTAAAATAATTACATATGTTTATATTAAAGAGTTTTGCCCCCTGCTCCAATTACTTTGCCAGTCTAGTCTTCTCTGTAGGATTTGCTTCCTGAAATCAGTTTAAAATTTTATTTTGCTTAAAAAGCAACCAACCAAACACGAACAACCAACTCTAAAAGGCAAGTTTCTGGATTTGTGCTTGCAAAGATGAGGGTCAGATTGCCATCCGATAGAGAAAAGAACTGCTGTCCTTTTTGTTTCCAACTTGTGATGTCCCTGTGCTTCTTGGAGGAGACTAAGATGATTTGTTTGCTTGCTTTTTAATGTACAGGGCAATATATACAAAATGGACCAGAACAAAATGGAAAGGAATTTCTTTTTGCTAAAACTTACTGGTACCTTAGGACATAGCTTGAGTGATCGCGAAAGTGCCCCAGAACCACCGGAGTTAATGCTGACTTAGTTCAAGAACCTAAGTATGTGTAGTTGCGCGGGTATGGTTCTGCATCTAGATTTACCCTCCTAGCCGAGATTTTACTGACTTGATTGGCACAAAAGTAGCATCTTTATACTTCTGAGACCTAAGGCAGGGAGCGTCCGTAGGATGTACTAGTAAATCTTATTTTACCAGCTGTTTAAAGCTTGCTCAAAAGTTTTTGCGCTTAGATTATGCACTTAAAAGCACAACTCCCCATTGGAGCGCGTGGGTCCTAAAATCCAGCATCTGCAATTGTAAGCAGTCAAATCATATAATCCCTTTCATAAATATTGTGCGTGTGGGGAAGGAGAGATTTATGAAGAGTCAGTGCCTGAGTGGAGTGATTCACTGTATCCGCCGCCAATTGTCCTATGGAGCTGGCAAGAAAATTGGGTATCAGAACTTGGATTTTTTCCTTTAGTTGTCATATTAATGTGTCAGAATTTTCTAGCAAAGTCATTGCTGTCGGGGGAGACAGTTACTATAGTGTGTTTTGTAATGGGAATCTAGATATGCTTGCTGAGATATTTTTACGAGTTTCTGCTCCCTTTTATAAATTCCGGTCTTGGTATGCTATCAAGGTGTGCTACCAAGGTATGCTATCGACTGCTTGAAATATTTGCTCACTTAAGGTGCGACTACAAAACAAACGCTCAAGTCCACTGTTGTTTCTGGCAGGAATCCGACTAATTTGATTGGGATACACATCAGCAGACATGTCATCCTATCTGGAGTCACCTTTACGCAAACAGCCTTTTATACCGTACTCCTGTGCCTGAGAATTAAGAGTGTAGTTAATCTCTCCCTGAGTGGCTGTAAAAATAATTAACTTTAGATTGTGTAAAATAGAAAGGAATTTGAAAAGCCACAGGAGGTTATTAGCCAGTGTTATTTTAAAATTATTTTCCATTTCCATTTGGGATGAAGATTCTATTTGTAATGTCATTTAATCAGGCAGAATGCTTTCTTTTTGACACATGGTGACAGAGTATGGGAAATTGAACAAGACTGGCAGGTCCCTGAGAAGTGACAATAGGCATTTGTGTAAATGAAGATGATTATTCTGCAAACTTCTGTCAATGAAAACAAGATATATTTAAAATCAATTTCCAATGGACATAACTAGTTCTTTAACCTGAAAAAGATCTCATTTTTGGATGGAAGATTAGCTTGCAATAAAAATTTATATGGTAAATTGCAGGCTAAAGGATTTGGTCAAATTATTGTTTCTTTTTTTCTTTTAAAGATAAATATAAGTAGCCAATTGTGGCTTCACATGCTAAGTGTCTCTATTTTACGGATCCTGGATATCACTTTGAACTTACTGAACACATCATAACGGAAATTTTGCATTCTCTATTATGTGTGCATCAGAAGACTCAGTCATTAGAAATTATAGGCATCTTTCAAGATTGGTATGGATTTGATCTCCAACTGCAAAGTGTGGACATCAGTGACCACAAAAGTTCACTGTTGCCTTTGGGTCTTCTTATATTTATTTCGTATTTAGGAGACGGGTCATGCTTGCTTTGCCTGTGCTTCGGTAAAAAGAAGCTTTGTAACTAGTATGGTCAAGCTAAAACCAGCTTGATAAACCTTTCTGAATATATGAATCTATAGGATGGGGGTGCACAGTGGATCAGCTACTGCTGTCTTAATTTCTAAATGTGGCTGTGGAAGAAGGTAATGCAGCCATTACCTTTGAAGTACAGATGGATAGCTAAGATGTTCAATTCAGTAAAGTGCTTCTTACCAAAATGCATCTAACTTGTCCTGCTAGGAAGTTCATTAAATAATAGAGTGTAATGTATTTGTAATCATTACTTCATAACAGACTCTTGCGTAACGCATGAAATCTGCTACAGAAAACAACACACGATCCCGATTGCTCATCTGTCTCCTTAAGTTCTACATGCAGTGTGAAAGAAGACAGAATATGGGCATAAACATCTGATCTACTACTGGAAAACTTTATAAAGACTTAATAAGTACCTACCTCTTGACAAATCTATAACAAATAGTCACACATTATGAAAGGCAGTGTGGGGGAAGGGGATCGGGGAGTGCGAAAATGACATTAACTGAAGAGGGGGAATATCCCTCCTTTTTATTCCGTGCTTTTAGCCACCCATCACTATCAGTGTTGGCTTTACATAGTAACAGTGCTATTAATATTCATCCTTGCATTGCCTTAAAATTGCAGATAAAATGAATTGGCTGGGAAAGACCAAAACCACCCCCCAAGTACAGTTGTGCACTTCTTATTTCAATTACAGATCTGAAGAAAGCTCTGGCATCGCATAGAGAAGAGCTTTTAAAAGCAAGTTCTACATATAGCTGATGGAAATTTTTGATGGATTTTTAAACATGGCATTTACTGCCTGAGGAGGGAATGGTGGGGAGATAGTGATTAGACAACCGTTTACTCTCCCATTTACTGGTGACATCAGACTGGGGCCAAAAAATGCCCTGTGAAACTTTTGAAGACCAAAGACACTTATTACATGGGGATAATCATCTTACGGGTTCAAAAGCGAGAAGCAACTTTTGAGCAATTTCGGCTACAGAGGGAAAAAACCAAGAAAAACAGCTAGAGAATGCTGACGGTCAGCGTTACCTTGTCGCCTTCTTATCCCCGTAGATGTGCAGCCCGATGATGTCTTGTAGCAGAGCAGAAGGACCACTGTTATATCCTTCTTATCAACTGCTCCCAAAGCTCCCCAGCTACGTGGTAAAACTTTGGAGTCATCATTAGTCCGCGAACGCCCTCTGAGAAGTGAGAGCCTCACCAGAAGACACTTACCAACTTGGGCTTTTCTGAAGTCTAGCGAGCCCAAACCCAGAGCCTCCAGATCCTCTGGCTCTTGAAGAAGGTTGTCCCCTCTCCCTCTTCCATTCCGGCACCTGAGAATGGATTATATTAAGAATTAAATTAAATTGTTTCTAGGATTGGAATTTGGTTTGTGGGCTATTGGTTTTGTAGGCAATGCTTCAGTTTTAACTCGGCCGTCCCCCTGCTCGAGGGACTCAGTATGTCAACGTCTCATTCTGCCGGTACTGCCACTTTCAAGAAAAGAGGGATGGCCTTTGAAGGCACTTCTTGCTGGAGGAGTATAGGAGAACGCGTCTGATACAGCTAGCATGGAAGTGCAAAACTGAACTGCCTGTTTGGCATCAAATCCCCAACTGGATACTCTTATTCCATACCCGGAGACTTTCTGTCAATTCAAAATCAGATGGGTCCACTGCAATGGATGTGGGGTGTGGAGAGATACGGTGAAGGAGCTGTTCAGCAAGAAGTATGACGTGCTTACGGTTTTGTTTCTTTTGCACGGGTGATTAGCCTTGAGGTTTCTGCTGGCTCACATTTCCACTGAAAATCTGTACTTCAAAATCTGAAAATGCAGGCTTCCCATAATGTCTCTCCATTTTAATTTGATGCCATGTAAGAAAAAGTTACTGCTGAACTTGTTCTTGATTCTGTGTTGCCCTTGAATCAGTGCCAAAGAAGCAGAAACTGGATTATTTGGCCAGGAAAATTCATTTCTGTAGAAATAACAGTGGTCAGAAAATTTGAAGTCAATTAAGTAAGACGTAAGTTGACTGTAAAGCCAGGTTCCTCAGTACTGTTTTGTCTTAGCACAAGACTGAACATATTTAAGGAAAAGACCCTTCTTTTCATAAAGGTAATGCATCCTATACACTCCTTTATATACTGAGGGTTACAGAGTAAATGAAGAGTTAGGATTTTCATCCCTTTCTCCTCTTCTTCCGTATAAAAGAAGGAGAAAGTAGCAGCAAACATTTAGGTTCGGTTTCTGGAAAACTGACAAACTTGTTCTTTAGGATATCCTGTGGCTTTAATCAGAGGATCACTTGATGCCCACATTGATCATTAGGTCAGACACAGCTTGCATGTGTGTACGCACGCTGCTTTCTATAATGGCATGAAGGTCGTAGCAGTTGGGTAGCATATGCTGCTAGTCTGCTGCATGGTTACAGTGAATTTGCCCGTTAAAGCCGTGCATAAATTAAGCTCCATGGTGATTGATGGGGCTGGACATTTTCTTATAACATATGGCTATGGATTTCCAGGTGTCTTGATGATTTTTTTTTTTTTTTGACAGTTGAGAAAATTAATCTAGTTGTGATTCAATTCATCCTGTTACCTTAGGAGAAGCTGTGAAAGATTCGTGACCTCTGTAGGGTTAAACCATATTGACAGCTGAGATACCATATGACTGAGAAAATACCTACCTGGTGTTTTTCTGAAATTGCTTTTAAAAATAACAGGAAAGATGACATGAATTCTAAATGAGATTTAAAGTTAAGGCTTTGTAAGGAGTAGGAGTCACTTGTGTTCATTAATGTTTCCACACCATTTTTATACTGTTTTGGTTGTTCTAAATTACAGTATGAATTCTGTCCAAATTCCAATTTCGCTAATAACTCTATTCTTATTTCTTAAGTACTTCTCCCTAGATTTTTCCAAATGAGAGAGGTTCTTCCTCATTCTTTACTTGTGATTGTTCTGCAGTATTGCTATGAGTACTTTACTGAACTTTTGCCTTTATTTCAGGATCAATACAACAGGTCTTGATGTCTTGCTCTGCACTTTGTGAAGTCCTTTGGAGCGAGTTTAAATGAAAACATTATTCTAAAAAAACCCTCAAAGTGATCTATAGTAATATAATTTGATAGTATTTTATATCTACTTTGATTCATTTAACTTTCATTTTGTCATGAGTAACCGTTGAACGATAGCACTGTCTCATGTTGAAGTACTCGGTTTTCTAGCTGACTCTGAGTGCAGACTTAAATTGTGGGGTCCCAGGGAAGGGAGGACACTACGTGCACCCTGACAGCTTCTGGCTGTGGCATTGCAACTGGGTTTTCAGCTCTTCTTCTTCTTCACCAGCCCACAGAACTGTACAAATCATGGGGCACCAGTGCACAATAAACGGGAAGAATGTGGGACAGGAGGAGCGTGTCAAGTATGCAGTCAGCTGTGACAAAAACCGTTTAGCTAAATTGTAAAATGTTACCTGAAGAGGTAGAAATTCATGTCTTGGCTATAACTAAAGTTGGTGCTACTGCCTGGAGTTTATGCTGATTAGAAACTCGTAATGGTAATTTCTTTTACATTAATGATCATCTGGAAGACTGCTGGTGGAGTCTCTGATGGGGACACAACTAGCCTGCCCAGCAATGCTTAGACCTTTTAATAGAATATGGATTATTTTTATGGATGCTACAGTTTCAAACTGGTATCCATAAGGCATAGCTAGAAGCCAGATTCCATTACTTCAGCTCTTTTAAATGCCTGTGTGATCTCTCTGCATTCTGTCGTACTGGTTGTGGGGAATATGCCAGAGCAGCCCTTCGTTCTGATTCTAAAATCTGAATTTGTTCCAAAAAACTTCAGAGGTCTATGGTTTAGTACTTGTGCCCATGCTGGGGTGGCGCGGGGCGGGGATGGGGAGGGGAGAGAAGAAACGGCTGGTAGAAAATCTTAGCCATGATAAATAAGCAACTACATTAATCAACTTCTCTCATCGTAACAACAACCAGGGCTTCCTCTTTCAACTATCTACCTTTGCCTTTTCTAAGAGAAACGGAAAGAGAATCGGACTCTGATCATACTGCCCTGAGCTCTGAGGCTCATCTCGCTGTAAATTTTTGAAAGGCCATAGAAGGCCACAGTTATGTTAAGATTCCGTGACCCTTACTCAGGCAGTGATTACGTGAACTAATAACCCGGTGCCGGCCTATCATAAAAAGAATGGACCGTCCTGCTAGCTTCAGAGCTTAAGAGGTGCAAAGTGGTTATTTTCAGCATGTAGGGTTTTCTTTGGCAAAACAGAAAACACGCAATTACCGCACAATGATAGAAGGATGGGTGTTCATTGAAAATAATAAACCAACGGAGAATAATAAACCAACGGAAAATAATAAACCAACAGAGAAACGGCAACAGTTTGTGGCTCCACTGTGCTTACTCCATTCTCTACTCGGCCGTCCCGCTCCGTCCCTACGTACCCTTACTCTGTTCCTCTGCTTCGCCCGCTTACGCCGTCAGTAACTGTGTCTCCCGTTGCTACCTCACCACAGAGAGGTACGTTTTGGGATGGAGCTTTGGAAATGTAGGCTGTGCTGCTCAGGTGGAGTGAGGTTTGCTCCCAGTCCAGGGGGAAAGGGAAGAATGGGGTTTGTGACTCCAGATAGATCACAGTCGCCTTCCCAGTGGGACAGGGTACCCAAACTCAAGGCTTGTGGGACACCCATAGGTAAGCCTTAATTTTAAAGGATTGTGCTTGGCATTTAGACAGATACGACTGTATATGAATCTCAAGGTCATTCAGACTTTACAAAGTACATCTCGCAGTAGTCCTGAGAGCAGTTATCGAAGTTTAAAGTTTCAGAAGTCTTTACAGGCTGCACGTGTTTGTACTGAGCTAATGGGTTTCAGAACTGCTGAGTATCCACAGATTGCTCTGCAAATAGTAAAAGCAGCGAGTATTTTGTACTCGGTGCAAGATATATAAAACCAAAACATTGTTATGCCACCAAATTACTATTTTGAAATGATCTATAAAGAAAACCTTAGAAACATCCTTTTCTTGCCTCCTTTAAAGCAGTGTTTAAATGAGGAAAAACTTGTTCACGGTTAAAATGAGAGAAGTTTTCCCCTCCAATGAAAAGGTATCACCACTCCTACTACTACCTACAGGACAATACGCCTCCATTTGGTAATGAGAAAGCTTTTGTTATACTCGGTACATCGGTTAGAAGTGAGGTGTCTGCCTCATGCTATTGATTCTTTGCATGTATTTCGGAGTGAAATTGCGGGGAGAGACCGCTGCTGAGACAGCCAGTGTCATGTCAGCTGTTTAAAATCACAGTTTGTCTTTAACAGAAGGGGAAAAATGAATAGAGTGTGTTACAATACGGTAGTAGAGTTGCCTGTTGTTTCCATAGCACCTTGGAGAACAAGAGAACTGAAATGGCACGTTGAGTATGTTGGGCAATGGGTTAGTCCAGAGAACAATGAGCCAACTTTGTTTCTGAGTGGTCGTAGTGCAGAAGACAAATAGTAACAACGCCAGGTTTACTCGTTACACAGCAGAGTGCTTACTGTTGCTGTCCACGCATGGTAATTTACGTTCACACAGCACCGTTGATCTAAGGTGATCGGTGCAAATGTCCGCGCTGCGGCCAAGGATGCTGGCTGAGTTCAGGAACCCCAGGAGAGTGTGGAAGTAAGAACCAGCAGCTTTGTGAGGCTTGGATGGCTCGAGTTCAGTTCCTATCTCGGCAACAAGTTCGCTTTGTAGTTTGAGACAGGTCGTTTTGGCTTGTTTGGCTCTGTTGCAGGGGCGGGGGGAAGCAGCCATGTTGTCTACTCCAGGGGCTAGAATATATTGTCATGACAGCATAATCATAGAATCACAGAATCGTTTAGGTTGGAAAAGACCTTTAAGATCATCAAGTCCAACCATAAAGCTAACACTGCCGAGTCCACCACTAAACCATGTCCCTAAGTGCCACGTCTACACGTCTTTTAAATACCTCCAGGGACGGTGACTCAACCGCTTCCCTGGGCAGCCTCTTCCAGAGCTTGACAACAGCGAAGAATTTTTCCTAATATTCTATCTAAACCTCCCCTGGTGCAACTTGAGGCCATTTCCTCTCGTCCTATCACTTGTTGCTTGGGAAAAGAGACTGACACCCACTATAACAGATGAGGACCATGCAAGGTGATTTTTCTGAGCTAATGGGTATCGTAGGGAAGCCATCCAAGTATTGCAGCCTCTGAAATGTCTGGTGCCTGTGGTGTTGGGGACTTTCTAGCTACCGAAGGGCCCTGGCTATTCCTGATGAGATGCGGTCACTCGACAGCCAGATAATTTGGTTTAAGTGTAATCTAGTTTTGCCAAGCTGTGTTCAGATGGAGATCTGTGTTCGTCCTTACTGCACCGTTCAGCAGCCGTCATATTTTAGTGTGCAACAAGGATTGGGATGTAAGAAAAAGAATACATCTCCCAGTGTAAAATGGAAGAGGAAGCTCGGTTATCTGAACCTGACTAGGGGACTCAGACATTTGTCAGAACATCAAGAACAAGCTCTGTCTGCTCCTGAATGGCCTCATGAAATCCTTAAAACCTAATGGCTGCCAGGACCTGGTTTTACAGCTTGTGCTGTAAGATCACCTGCCATGTAAAAGTGTAGCAGGTTCAGGTGCAAAACACCTTAAGATTTATAGAAGTAATCCGACTGTAGATGTCTGATACTTCCATTTCATAGTTGTATTTCAGAAATCATTTACAAAGTGAAATACCGACTCTTTTTGTGTATCTCTTGTAAAAAAAAAAAAGCGATTTAAACCTATCATTCTCTATAATGGACAGTGACTGGATTCAAGTATCCGATGCAGGACATCAAGAAATCTCAGCCTTATTTTCATGTTCCTTCTAGCAGGGCTGCCTCCCATGCCAAAAGGGACATTATCAGATTGTGTCACAAACCCGAACCCAGCAGACAACCAAACCAGAAAGGGGAGTTCAGGTATCTAAGAAATCTTTCATTCTTTAGATGGCATGCGTCTGAAGTAAAGCTGAGACTAATGGAAATATAATTTGATGCTAACTCTGCAGGTTCCTTTAACATTTTACAACTCTTCGTTTGATTGGTAGTATTTTACGATTTTTATCCATTTCACTGAACTATCACTAATAATGTGACAGTTGCATCCGAATCATTTCCAGGGCTTTAATGATCTGGCAAGAAGATGTGAATGGTTCAGCATTAGACTAGACGCCTAAATGAAATATATAAAAAGTAAGTCCTACTCACAAGATTTTTGTACTCAGAATCATCTGACTTGTACTTCTGAAAGTACTTTATTAACTTTAAAAACCAGCCATGATGAAAGAAAATCTGCAAATGCAGGAGGTAGGGTTTATTACAGTGAATTCAATATTGCTTGAAGTATTTTGATAAAAGAATATTTTATATACACACACACACACATCGGCATGATTTTAAAAACTCTAGACTGCTACCTAAATGTGATTTTTATCCCAACTGCCCTCACCTAACCTTGAAAGAAGCCCAACATAAACTTTTGGTGATGGTATAAAAGCAGACACCTTTTTTCCTTTGCATCTGTCATTGAAGAAGAAAGTCAAATATTTACCGTTTCTTGTCAGGCTGAATATCTGATCTAGTAGTTGAGACACCCAGAAAAGGTGAAAAGAATGGCTGTTGAGTAGGTTTGTACGACTTAGGGCAGGCATGATCTTTCCACCGTGACCTTGACGGATGTACGCACCTTCCCTACGTAATGAATGCAAGGAGACCCTCCCTCCTGTGTAGCTGCTGCTTTGCACATGACAAATTCACTAATATTTCAATTTTCAAACGTTTCCAACCTTCAAAATCAACGGGACAGATATACAAAGGTATTTAGGCATCCAGGAAAACAATGTCAGTAAACTAATCCTATTGATTTCATCAAGGTCTTGGAGTTGTCCGTTGGTTTGGATCTTTTATAAGTCTCATTGGCTTCTTCTCTGCTTTTAGCTGACTAAATGCATTTGCTGGTATGATCCTTACATACCGAAGATCTGAAATTTTACTGATACCCTACCATGAAGCTGAACTAGAATGACCTTAAGGAAACAATTAGCTTTAAGGAAACAAGCAGCTTTTATTATTGCTACATTCCGATTACAAAGAATCTATGGAACATGGAAAATATATGGAATATATTATGTATATTGGTTTAGCTGTTACAGTACTGTCTAATATGATCCTGGAACATTGTTCATTATTCTCTCTTTTTATACTCATTTTTCAGGTGCAAGAAAATATTGTTTAAGTTTTTATGGTGGTTACTACATTTCAAGCACAATCGTTTTATTTTTTGAAATCAGAATTTTATGTTGACTATTTTCTTAAAAATTTTCTTCCCTCTGTTAGATTGTAAAAGGAAACTTTTTAAAATCTAAAAAAAAAAAAGGAAACAAAACAGAAAAGCTTGGCAATACCGAGAAAGGACAAGAATATGTTGTCAGTAAAGTGGTAACTACATTTATTTAAGAATGATTATATTAGTGATTGCTAAATAATAGATTTTTCCAGATGTGATTAAAAAAAATAAATATTGGTGTTACGATGGATTGGAAAACTCTCAAAATAGAAGAAAATAAAAAGTTAATCAAATGTCATTATACGCAGATACTTTACCATCATGATGCTTGATGCTGAGATACGCTCCATGCTTCCATTACATTTACACGTTTTTATTCCTTAATTTACACCAGTCCGTTTTTTTTCTAAAGGTGTCAAATAAAAATAACTCATAGTTGTCTGGAAAAATGCATATACCCCTTCTAGATACCTTCTAAATCTCCCTGTAGTCCATAGGTTTGGTGGAGCATGTAGGCTCGTTGGATGTTCTGGGAAGTCCTACCTTTCTGATCAAAGGCTGGGTGCCTGCTCAAAGGTGAAGAGTCCCGGTGGGAGCAGCGACAATTAGCTGGGAGAGTTCTCTCTCCTTTCTTCCTTCTAACGCTTTCGCCTAACAGTTTGACACTTTAAGACAATTATAATTTCTGCCCTTTTTTTCCCGATAAAGCACTTTTGATACAGATCAATGCATCTGAATGTCCCTTTATTTTTAATGGTGCGGCAATGTTAGATACTGACAGCTGGAAACCTTAATTGGGCTGATGACAGGAAAGTAATGGCCGTTTGCAATCACTTCTTCTCTCTGACCTTGTATTTAATATCAAAGGGTAAATTTTCATTTTTATTGGAAACCTTGAAGAAATTGAGAGGATGCAAAGGTAGGTGGGAATGTGATCTTTCTTAGGGATACCGTAATATTGTTACGGGAAATACGCGTGTCTCGCATATTACCGTGCCTTTTAAAAAACTAAGGATGCTTGTTTGTCATCATTATCCATAACATTGGATTCTTTTAATTCTTTTAACCCTTTTAAGTACTGTAACAAAAATGAAGATAAAATGAGAGAAGATGGTGAAATTTTCCTGAAGGTGGTCATGTAACTATTATTAAACCTGCAATATTCCATCATTAGTTTTCTGGCCAATTAAATAGCCAACGTCACATCTTTAAAAATAAATTTTCAGATTCTCAGAGTATTTTGGCATTTTCTTGGTTTGGAGGTTTTGGTTTTTTGGGTGTTGTTTTTTTTTTTTTTTTTTAGATGAAGGTAAGATTCAAACATTGCAACATCTAAATAATTCACTGTGAGCTGTGTATTTCTATTCCCCACTCCTCATCTAAAGAAGAGGCTTCTTTATGACCAGCAGAGATGAGCAGTTTTGTATTCCTGAAGCATGAGAGAGCACTACTGTAACTGTCACGGCTACAGCATTCCTGCTTTGAAAATCGGCTTCAGCAATTAGGTTCTATAGGTCGGCTACATATTGCATATTTAAATATTTTCTTCTTTCTTATAGTAACTATAGTGCAGTGTATGCAGTAAAATTCGTAAAACCAAATTTGCATTTTCAAATCTTAAACAGATCTTTAAGGTTCTGGTGCTGCTATGATGATGGTTTCATACTTTGTTTAGATGTTCATGGACTAAATATGGATTTATTCTAATGAGACATAGAGCCAGTTCTCACCAGATAGTAATGCTGGTGTCTGTTTATAGATTCATGAATGTTTAATTGAGGACAGGCTTTCATTTTCTTTTTATTTGGGTGAAAGCACTTGTCTTTCAGTCCAGTATTCAAATACCGATTGTACCTGCAAATATTATCTCCTTTATTTCAGTGAGAGTAGAGCTAGGAACTTGTTCCATGCGGGAGTTTTCTGAATGACTTACTTGCCAAAAGAAAGCACTGGAACTGGGTAAGGAAATGAATGCGTTACTATTTGGTATGATCTTGACAAATGTTCTCACTGGGAGCTCAGGCCTTCCCTTGCTTGAAATCAGAGATATTGCCTAGAATCTCACTTATATGTTGAGCAAACAAAAGATGACACAGGCCTACGTAACTTGGGATGGAGGCCGGTCTACAAAATAGTAAAACCCGATCTTCTTACTTGATAGGACTTTTACTGGGCCAGCTACCATAACTGCTCTACCAACAAGAAGGGCCTAATGCGGGTGTGAAGCTGAGCAGGCAAAATCTGGGCAAGAACCAAAAGAAATACGGGGGCTGGAAATACCTGGAGCAGTCCAGAAAATTAAAGGAATTTACGTGCCTCGGCCGTGTCCAGAGCCTTAGTTGGAAAAAGGGTACTTTTTGGTAGTTCGCTCTCGTCAATGCTTATTACCGCAACGGAGGCTCACGGTGCGTTGTCTCATGCCCCCTCTAGGATGCAGCCACATCTTAGCCTACAGAAAGAGAGATTTGTGTCTTTCTAAAAGCACTGGCAAGGGACAAAGCACCCGTCCGATTGCATTTTTACCTTTTTCTGTGGAAACCGAAAGATGCGTGGTCCTAGGAGCTCTAAGAAGCCTGTGCTCAGCTCCACAGCCGCGTGAACGTGCAGCTTGACGGCCAGCCCCTGCCTCACTGGGGCAGCTGAGCCCTTAGAAAATTAAGTCCCGTCCCCAGCGTTCCCTAAAAATTCTTCTTGGAGCGGCCGTGTGTCTCAAGCCGGTGCTTCCGACACCTCCGTTCTTACGGCTTCATGCACCTCAGGCTGTGAAGAAGAGTTTGGCCAGTGGTCCGACGAGATTTGGGAAACTTGTGGGCGTCAGGTAGCCGTGTGTAATTGTGAGATGTCATTATCATCGCAGTAGGGCAGCTCATCTTCCTGTGCAAATAGGTGTGTTTGTTTTACGCTTGTATCTAGACGGGTTGAACAGAACCCATTTGTTAAAATCTAAAGGACTAGCTAATGCTCTGGGAAAACAGAGGGAAGAACCGTCCATTGCACTTTTCTTCTGAAATGCATCGCTGACATGCAGTGGAGGCAATAAGCAGTAAATTTAATTAATAATGGAATTTTTTTTCACCTTTCAGCTTCCAAAAGAGAATGTTTCTCCCATTCTGTAGAGGTTTATTTTATTAGCCACACAAAGAGAAATAATGCTTCATTTAACTATGTCAAAACCAATCTAAACTCTCTGCTATTTACTTTCCTTTCTATAAATTTTAATGCATTTTTAATTCCACCCCACTGGTTGGCAAATCAACCATTGAAGTTATTGCTGCCCTGTAATGTATTTCAGTCATTTCTAATAAACCTGGACTTTAAGATGATTTATTATTATCTCTGTACACTATGAAAATGGATTCACTGCCTGTGCTGAGTTTCAGCCCTTTCATTACTAGGAGTAGATATGTGTAAGATTGATCAAACAAAAGTCACTAATTGGAATACAGACAGTTCCTAATCTTGCTTTTCTTTTGTGAGGAAGAACCGCATTTGAGGGAGAAAATACAGACGATGGATAAGTATTTTATGCATTTAAAGGAACGTTATCCTGAAATTAGAGCAGCAAATAGATTGGAAGTTATTTTAACAGGATTTTGTATTATAAAAGCTGGGGTTTTTTTTCCTGTTTGAAATTAACCCTGAAATAATCTGTAGCTTCTTTATTAAGATTTTGTGGAAATGTATAAATTTATTTTGTAAAAGTGTGTACCTTAAAAATTAATCTAATATTTCAGTAAGCCTGTTGGAAAAGATTCAGAAGTGAAAGTACTGAAATATAATTAAAGTATCCCATCAAGACGCTGTATCATGAAACATCCTCTTCCTTTGAATTTGTTTGTTCAAATACAATAAGAAGTCACAACCCTCCTTTTCTGGAAGTGTATGGAAGTCACATCAAAATTACCTTGTTCATCACATTTATTACAGAAAAGTAATTACTATCAAATAAAAGCATGCTGATTTATATTAAGTTTTGTACAGATCAGAGCGGTAGGCAACTGGGTCCGTGTTATTCTCATCCTTGATTTCTTAAGAGTTCCTTTGTGTCCTTAACAGTTTGTCTGGTTTTAGAATTGTTCTATTCCTTTGTGTGACTGTTCCTTGTAACCCAACATCTTCATACGGAGTATTTTTCACAGCTAGTGTTATGACTGGCAGCTGAGCAGTATTTTCAATCTCTCTCCTTCAAGCTGGGTTTGCTTCCTTCAGAAATTGTCCAGGGAATGTCGGGTCAAAGTGAACAAATTTATCTATTCTTTCTTTATTCTTGCTTGTGACGGGAGGTTCTCAGTTTCTAGAGCAGATACTATTTCAAATTCCTGCAAAGTCTTTCATAGCGATTAACCTTTCTTAAAAGAGCTAACAAAGCCTTTAAAATGACTTTCAGTATGTTTTGAGGAGATGAACCATTCCAGTAAATGATGTCGTGCAACATTTCCTCGAAATGTCCGCTTTCTGTCAGTCCTATGCTAAATGAACCATGTTTGTCTGCAATAACTACTCTGTATGGCCCGTTTACTGAATTTGGCCCGCTTCAAAGATGTCGTTAGCCAAGCTTGTGTTGCTTCTTAATAGCCGGCATATTTTTAAAAGTTAGTTATTTTGTCTTTACAGTGTTGCTTTGCTTTACAAGAAGTCCCAGCCTGCGCGCAGTCAGCTGACACCGAGGCCAGGTTTTGTAGGGATTGTCTTGGATTCATGTAACTTCATCTAGGGGGTAAGTCTCACCGGTGCAGGACTTGGGTGTAAAGGAAATGGTACACGGGAACAGATCTCCTTCATTTTGGTCACGTAAAAATACACTTGGCACTTTGTGACTCAGCGTATCTTTTTTTTTTTTAAAAAGCAGATGATGACAAGGTATGCTAATCATTATTTTTGCTTCGATCGCGAGTGTTATTTCAATTGCTGACCATAATTGTACTAGAGAGGTATTTAAATATATCACCCCTTGTGAGAAGTTCACAGTGTAATAGATGTTAATTTGCTGAGGTTTTACAAGCATCTTAAAAGGTCATGTATTGTGATTAAGTCAGTCCCTCCTCTTCTTGCTCTGCAACTTCTGCTCAGTAGGAGATACGAGTATGAGGTAGATGGCAAACGGAATACAAGTATAAGCTAGATCGCAGAGGAAAGGAATCTCATGCAGATTTTAGTGCTATGTGTCAGGTGGCTTTTTCATTGCAACCATAAAAATCAAATGACAATCCGTATTTTCTACAGCAAATTAAAGACTTCATAAAGGGGTAAGGGCTAATTTGTTCCGGTTTTATGCTACCTTCTTGTTGTTCTGTTAGGTTTTCTGTGTCTTTCTTATTAGGTGTCATTTTCAGAGCAGATGGCAGTAGTGGTGAGGGGGAAATTCCCCCTACATTCATGCAAAGGTTTTGGTGTCCTTCTTCACACTGGTGACATACTTCCCCATATGTTGAACTTGATCAGGATCTGACCTTAAAATGTCAGAGGTAGTAAGAGCGGATAATAAAAATCTTTGAGATGTGGGTACGAGCAACAAGAATGATTAGAGGCCAGAGGATTAATTTACAAGCAAAGATTAAATGAGCTAAATACATAGTGTATAGCTTAGCAGAATGAATTAAGTTGGGGAAAAAGGATCAAAGGGAGAGGCATATAACCATCTTAGTATCTCTAAAGGGTATAAACTGCAATGCCTGAAATGTGCTGGTTAGTCCCAGACTCCATGTGGACAGTGCAGAGAATTATCTCCAGAGCTCAGGGCACAGAAAGAAAAAAAAAAATTATGCTGTCCTTTAGGAAGCAGGAGACATACAAGGGCTGTTCACCTTGGCATCAAAAGGTAATATGGAAAACAGCAAAATTTATTTTTGGTTTATGTCAGACCTTTCACACTGGCCAACTCAAATACAACTCTTCTACTCTTCTGTATTACGAGGCAGGCACAGTCGGGCCCAAATGCCAAAACAGTTTAACAGTGAAACTCGTAGGTAAGCAGCTCTGCCAATAGAACTGATTTATTGGATCCTTCAGAACTGGTTAAGGCCCAAATCTGGATTCAACACTCCAGACGTTTTGTGCAGAATCTTTATGTCAAGTGGCAGGTTCAGAACCTTTCCCATAGCTGCCATAAGACTATTTGAACACCATTCCTCTGCATGTCCCCCCCAAAATATCAATTTTCTATCTTGAATTTGCTTACTATTTGAGCTCAACTATTAAGCTTCCTTCTTCGCATTTTTCTGAAGAATTTGGAAGCCATCAAGGCCACTTTTCTTCCTCTTTCTGCCCTACAGCATCTTTCTACCCCTGCAAAATACCATTTAAACATAAGAGGGGAAAAAAAAAAAGCATTGTCAGGATGGTCAAACAGTGGAACAGTTGCCCAGACAGGTTGTGGAGCGTCTGTCCTGGGCAACCTGCTCTGGTTGACCGCGCTTTGAGCAGGGAGCTTAGATAAGATGATCTCCAGAAGTCTGTTCCATCTTCAAGTATTTTGTGACTGTTTGGTCTTCGGCTCTGCTAACTGAATAAGGCTTAGAAACTTGTTTCAAGTTTTGAAATCTAGGGTGTTTGGTTTGTTGTTTTTTTTTTCCCCTGAAGAATGCTGGTTGCAATAAATCCATCGCAACCTTTGCTTAAAATGAATTTTTTTTAATAATTTTTACTTTTTAATTCTAAGGGCTGGTTAAACTTCAGCATAACTACTTTAAACATTAATTGAACAGTCCTATCTTTTAATACCCTGTTGAACTGTAACACAATTGTCATTCTTATTTTGTCTGGCTAATTAACTGTTCTGTTTTATTACTGGATTCTCTATATTAATTGACTCTGCACAATGGAATTGTTTTCTTATGTCAAGGTAAAATTATATAAGTAGTGCTCACTAATAGTTCTGTTCTAATTTTATTCTTAAAGTAAATAATGCATGTCCTTTTAGCTGCTAACCGGAGATTGAATTAATTTCTCCCACTCCTCTAGCCCTCTGCCCATTTTCTTCTCATTTCTCCCTCCAGACTAGTGCACGTGTGCAGAAATACTTTTTTTTGTAACAAATCTCTAGTACTGATACTTATTTTGGTAGAAAGAGAAGAAATCTAATAAAAATGAATGACCGGTTTTCATTAACTTGATGAGTTTTGGAGGCTTCCTTTGATCCAGCACAGTGAAATGGTTCCTTCCTGAAGAATTAATTTGGCTCTCAGAAATCCAGAAATGAATGCTGCACACCTCAGTCAATCAAAGGAATTGAAATACCTGAAGGGCAAGTTGAAATGAAAATAGACAGGCTATGTCCAAATGCGGACAAACAGGAAAATCAATATGACAGGCTTGGGGTTTGCCTCCACTAAAATCCCCAAGTTTATTTTGGGTTGCAAGTGTCTTTAGCGATCACTCTAATTATCTAATAGCGTGGATTATGAGGTGATTGTGGTTTGGTTTCGTTGTTGTTTACTCTTGATCGAAGTACGTGGTTTGTCTTGGTACCTTCATAGCATCAGATAAATCTGTGACAATGTCTTTGTATCTATAGTAGATGTTTCTGTTTTGAAAGTAGCTGTATCAAAGATGTACACAAATCATTAAGTCATATCCTAACTCGGGTGGCTGGTGGGATAAATATTGCTTTGCAAACAAGCAGCAGAAGGATAAATCTATCCAACATCCATCATCTTCAGTGTGTCTCTTATTCCACATGCACATTTTGCCAGGAGTAAAGAAGAAACAACTAATATTGATCCCCTCATCTGTCTAGGGACAGGAGTCTAAAATTTGTCATTTGCAATATTTTATGTCTCAATGTTGACAGCATAAGGGCAACATCTGGATTAACTAATACAACATAGTTGTCTTCTAGGTAATAGTGATGGTTCCCATCCGGATAGGAGGAAAAATGGAGCTTTTAAAGGCCTTCAAACTACTGTCTGGACAAAGAGATTTTTTTTTTTTCCTAAGTTTTCATTTTCCATGTGCTTTGTGAGATATTTTGGGCTTGAAAAGTCTTCCACACAGAGCTTCCCTAATATCTGATAAATTACATGAGCCTGCATGTTGTAATCCTGCTGGAGTCTTGTATGCATGTAGACTATTTTTCGGTATTACAGGTGTTACGGAAAGCTGCTTTGAGAGATCAGTTTGAAGACTGTGTTGTCTCATCTTGTCTCATAATTTCCTTTCCTGTTATCGCTGGAAAAGTGGAGACATTCTTCCCAAATGTCTGGGGTCTAGGGATGCTGACGACAGAGAATTGGTATCGTTCTGTATTCACCCTGCATACGCGTTTCCCGTAAGAGCATGTACTCCAAGAACTTGAGTAACTCCTGTTTATTTACAAAGCAGTTGTTTGCAGACTGCATAACTTCTGCAGCAAAAAAAAAAGCTTCCTTTCCCCTATTCTTCTTTAGTCGGGATTTTAAAAAAAATATTGATTAGTCCACTTAAGTTGTCCGTGATAACTTGTTTGAATGAATAGGCTGAACCAATATTCTTATAGTTATTGGATACTTCAACCGGGATGGTATGAACTGGTTGTGAATTCCAGGTGGTAGCTTATACATACGACTCGTAAAAAGCTTTAAGTTTCTGCCCTTCTGCAGCTCTAGTCTCGAGTACTGACCAGAATACTTACGGTATTGGCTTCGAGCCAACAAATCATTTGGGTCCTTGCTTAATTTTAAGAACATGAGCAGTCTTTTTGCATGGAATGATACCGCACATCTGCTTAAATGTTTTGCCAGATTGGGACCAGTATTACAGTAGAGTAGAATGAAGATTGGTTTAGATGCCATTACTGTTAATCCCAAGGAATAAACATTGCCTTCACTTAAATTTTCCTCTCAATCTTTAAAGAGCATGCATTTGACTGACAGGACTTGGAAAAAAATCTTTCTCTGTCGGTATATTTTTGTCTGGTTTGAAACGTAGTTAGTGACAGGGGACTAGACCCACATAGGAAAATAAAAGGTAAAAAAAAAAACAAACAAACAGGATTCGTCTAGTTAAAAGAACATTGTTTCTTCTAGCACTGTATAAAACTGGACTGAGTTTCATCTTAAATATTTACTAAAGTTTTGGAAGAAAAGGGTTGAATTTTACATTTATGGAGATTAAGAATTAGCCAGGTTATATATCACTGCGTAACTCAGATTTTCCTCCACATTAATTCATGACTAAAGACCCAGACTGATCTGCTGAAATAAACACCAATATTTTTTTCACCAGCCCCAGTAGTAAACCTCTTCATAAAGGACTTATTTCTGTTTTTCCTCAGTGATTTGCTCTGCACACTTAGACAGATAAAATGTGATGACACTGAGTGGGTAAATAGTAGTTTATTTTCAACACATTTTCACTTGTGGTCTACAATCAGATTAGTATGTTCTTCGATGTATTGGTTATTTGCAATTATTTGATGTTTAAATTACAGTAATAATTCTTCTGTAGTTCCACAAGCAGCAACTTACTGGGAGTTTTTGAATTTTAAAATATGAAAGGAGGTTGGTCATTTCTGATACAGTGGAGAGATGATCTACTCCTACCTTATAGGACTCTGACTTCAGCTTCTGCTCTGAAAAAAATACATAGGATAAATTGAAAATTCCCTAGTGCAAATATTTACAATCTATGAGTTATTTTTCAGAAAGATGTCTCCTAGTAAACCAGTTTGCTAGACTGTTTCCAGGCAGAAAGACAGAAATGAGCCTAGAGGTAAAAAAAAAACAGTAATTGGGGGATGAACACTGATAATTCCTAAGGCACTAATATTTGCCTAACATTAGTAATGGTATTATGTTGCATTATCTGCCATGTGAGTACATGGATATAATTTTTTTTCCCCTGAAACACTGTCGTCTGTACTAAATCACAGTATAGCTCTACCCCGTTTATCTCGCTCACTGTGCTAAAAAAACATTCAGTCTCCTATACAGTGGATAAAACTATTTCAAAGACTGTCCCGGGTTCAGCTGGGATGGAGTTAATTCCCGCAGGACCGGGAGAGCTGACCCGAACCAGCCCAGGAGCTATT
>JANZLQ010000032.1:24242978-24281180 GCA_026212715.1 Elanus axillaris
ACCACAGCTTCCCCCCCCCCCCGCCCAAGCAAACTATTGTTTTCTTCACTGAAAGAAACATTTATATTGTATTAGAAATTCAGAGAGCTGTTGTATTACCAAGTAGTACCAAAATGCTAGGCAAATGCAAACCGAGAGATCTGAATGGATGATGTCTGACAAAATCATAGTAATTTTTTTGTTGCTTCTGCATTGCCCATCATGTTTTCTGGATTTCTAAATTGCCTCATTTTTAATAATCAACGTTTCTAAAGAATTCAGTTCCTACAATCTACACCAGAATATTCTTAAAACCGAGCGCCGTTTCAGCCTTCAGGCAAGTGACAACTCATAAAACATCTTTAACCTGTTCCCAACTCTTCGACTCACTGTGGTCCTCCAGGATTCCGTCAGTGGCAAGATCTGGTGGAAACACTACTCACATTTTATAAGAATGCTTTTAAAGCTTGTTTCTTTCCCCATATTCCTCACCTAGGCCATAAGAAACTCCCGCCTCTTTGTCCAGCTCTACGACAAGTTCCAAGGCTGCACTCGGCAATCTTGCTGGCAGCGGAGACCAGAGCAGCAGTGCGATACAGGCAAGTCCCCAGCACCTGCGATGCTTCTTCTGCACAAGCTCCTCACCATGGGGAAGTGTTTCCAGGTGCTTCTGGTAAGCCACCGAGATGACTGTAGCAGAAAAAGCTGATTTTCAGTATTGTTTGTAAAGTACTCATTGCATAAAGCACTCCCTGTTGGTTTTTTCTTTTGTTTTTTTTTTTCCCCCCAACTAAAATTATTATTATCTGTATGTTGAAGGAAGTGATAATTACCTTGGTTATTAATGTACGTCACTGGAGGATTTCTTTCTCTATGGTTTTCTTCCCTTTTAAAGAAATATATCGTGTATATTAAAATATAAAATTCTAAACTCCAGTATAAGTTTTTTAACAAGCAAGTCAGTGTAGAATTAAGTCCTTGAAAGCCCTGAGATTGACTTTGTTTGAACGCTGTTTCTTCAAGCTTAATTTGGCACTAAAACAAAGCTTACCACTTACTTACAGAAGTTATACTATCAGTAGTTATACTAGTGCTCTGTAAGATATACTCACTGAATTCAGCCTTCCCTTTATTCACATAGCAAATTAATTAAATGAGCGATACACCTTAAATAAGGGGTAGGTTATCAGCCTATGTGGAGTCTAGTGAGGGTAGCTGGTGTTCAATCCTGGCTTATTAGGAATACAATTTGACACACATGGGATAGGCCTCTTGTCCTTCCCAGTCTCCCTCCTGCTCTCTTTCCTTTTCTCTCTAACTTAATGCCTTTCCTGAGGGGAGAATAACCACAGAATAAAAAGGACCTAAACAGGCCATGCAGAAATAATTTCTAGAAAAAAAAAAATCAGTGAGCCTAAATTTAGTTGGTTTTGCAGTTCAGAGCTTCTGTCTAGGATTTATTAGCATATCATAAGATGAGGAATTCTGTTTTCCTGCTTGTTTTGATTGAAACCTTGACCTCATTTTCTGTGTTGTACAGCAACAGGGTTGCATAAACATTTATGACCCTTTGGTCCAATTTAGTCCAATTAAATTTACATAGCACTAAAACATTAGCTTTTAGACTTCAGATGTCTGGCTAAATTTAACAACTAACAGACTTTACCAGCTTTTATTATATGAACAGCTATCTCTTGCCTGCATGTTTGTAATATTAACGTAGCAAATTGCACAATTATGTGATGCATCACCTTCATCACATCTTCTGCCCTTTGTGCATATTCCATATGACTTCGAATATGCCTGCCAATTTTTTTCACGCATTTTAAAGACTGTTGCCTCTGTTGCCATACATTAGCCTCCAAACGAACATGGCTCATTATACACATTAAATACACTACCAGTGACTGTCTAAAGTATGAAAATTTGATATATTGTTGTGGAGTTTGTAATGAGGTGGGTGTCAGTCTCTTTGCCCAAGTAACAAGTGATAGGACGAGAGGAAATGGCCTCAAGTTGCAGCAGGTGAGGTTTAGATTGGGTATTAGGAAAAGGTTCTTCACTGGAAAGGGCTGTCAAACATTGGAAGAGGCTGCCCAGGGAAGCGGTTGTGTTACCGTCCCTGGAGGTATTTAAAAGACGTGTGGACGTGGCACTTGGGGACACGGTTTAGTGGTGGACTCGGCAGTGTTAGCTTTATGGTTGGACTTGATGATCTTAAGCTTTTTTTCCAACCTAAACGATTCTGTGATTTGCTCTTTCAACCAGAGGATCCATGTTGTGACTGTGTAGGACTTGAAGACCTGGAAATTAATGTTGCATTCACAGAAACACCTTGAAAAGGTCAATTCTTACCATTTTTTTCACGAGGTTTTGGACTGTAACAGTGAAATCCTGCAACATTGAAAGCCACAACAAATGAGTGTTGGGTTGCAATCCCTGTCACACAACCCTAGAAGGGCAAAACATTTCTTTTTACGTTCATAGGTCATGCACTGTCCATATTTTAGTCCAGCAGTGATCAGCAATTAAAGTATATAGCATTGAAGAATCTTCATGTGATTATTTATGTAATGTTTATGTTTCTCAATTTTTGCAGAACTAACATTTGGTAGACTGGAGTTTATTCCAAATAAATGCAAACCAAACAATTTCCTATCACCGTTCAGTGCACCTCAGCCAATAAATAAGAACATTTAATCATGGAAGAAAATTATGCTGTTTCATATTCCAAGGGAAGTCGGGGGGGGGAGGGACGAGGTTACCTGTACGTACATCTTAATGCTTTCAGTACATTTAACTAAGTTTTGCAAGAGTTTAAGCTTTATCTCTATGGTGGAACAGCATCTCTGGTAAAGAGAAAATTCTGCAAATATATCTGCTTCTGGAAAAAAGTATTTATCTAACCACTCAGCGCACGTATCTGAAATGCTAAGCTGTCAGCTCCCTTCCATGAAAATGAAGGATATTCAGCACCTCAGAGAATCAAGCCTCAAGCTAGTAGAATTGATCAGCCATTTCCGCTTATATTTCAATGCAATTCTTTAGATAAAGTAAAAAGAAAGAAAATCTTTAAGTAAACATCAAGTTGATGGTCTATTGAACATATGTGTATTAAGATTTTCAGGTATCCAAAGATATTTGTAGCTCACTCGCTCTGACCTGAACAGTTGATTCATGATATCGCATATAGCTTTCCAAAATACAATTATTTTTATGAAAACAAGAATTACCTGGAAAAAGTGGGAAAGCCCAGCATCAAGCCCAGCCTTTTCATATTCAATAATATATTCATCCAAGTGTCATCTTTTCCAGTGTCATTATTAAAAAAAACCAAACCCAAACAACAAAACCAAGCATAGGATATAATTATGCAGAAAAGAAGGCTTGGCAGCAATTTTTATAATCAACAGCCCAAACCTAGGGAGAGCAGGGAATAATGTTTAAAATGAGTTTGAAGTAGGCTCAGAGTTACTGATTTGATTCCACTACAGCACATTTCCAGCACTGCTATTCTCTGTGAGTCTTATGGGTATAATTATTCTGTCCTTCAGGAGCTATGCTGGTTAAGGCAAAAATGACAAAACCGAATACATTTTGTCTTATATTTTTTTAGTACCGTATTGCCCTTTAATACTGCGTAGGAAGGATTTTTTTTTCTGTCATTTGTTACATACTTAAGGAAGAAGGAATGATTGAAAGTGGGTAGCTCTTGACAATTTTCAGGTAGGCTTATTCTTTAATAAGCTGTGCATCCAATATTGTTACATAAACCTGGGATACTTTCTGTTGTCAGGGCATCCCCAAAAATAAAGACAACAATGACTTCATATTCTTCTGTCAGTTTTCCTACTTATAAGAGAGGATAAAGATTATATTTACACAGCTAACAAACCTACCACACAAGATGTATGGGAGGATGAACTTGTTGACAAGCTACATTCTGGAAGCTTAGTAAAGATCAAACATCTATTTAAATGTGCATGCGGATTTCTATAAAATTGTATAAATGTCAGAAGTCCTTAATTATGTTTTGGAAAGAAATAGTTGCTCAAAGTTGAAGGGGTCAGTCTTAACTAAACACAGAAGTAGAGACTTGTATTTCAGAGCCGCTGAACACCTGTGAAAATCAGGACACCCTGAAAGCGTGCAAGTCTGCTGCTCCATGCAATGACTAGCACACAGTCACGGCATGAACGCTAGCAGTCAGGACATCATTCATTATCCTGCTGATGGAGACGTGTCTCCTGGAAATTATTGCCTTATCTGTAGGATACTCATCCAAAGAGTGGGAGAACGGGTTTAATTTGTTCCTTAGACTGAACAATATTCAGCTCACATATTTTATATTGTTTGCGGATGCTCTAACGATGAAAGTTTATGGAAGATGGTTTCCTTCTGCTTTAGTTAATATACCTTCCTGTGAAGGTGTAGAATGAATCCTAGAATCACAGAGTGGTTTGGGTTGGAAGGGACCTTCAAGACCACCCAGTTCCCCCCCCTGCCCTGGGCAGGGACACCTTCCAGCAGAGCAGGTCGCTCCAAGCCCCATCCAGCCTGGCCTTGGGCACTGCCGGGGATGGGGCAGCCGCAAATTCCTGAGCAACCTGTGCCAGAGCCTCGCCGCCCTCACAGGCAAGAACTTCTTCCTCACATCTCATCTAAATCTACTCTTTTTCTGTTTAAAGACGTTACCCCTCATCCTACCACTACAGTCCCTGGTAGAGTCCCTCCCCATCTTTGCTGCAGGACCCCGTTAGGCACCGTCAGGCTGCTGTAAGGTCTCCCCGGAGCCTTCTCCTCTCCAGGCTGAACAACCCCAACTTTCTCAGCCTGTCCTCATAGCAGAGGTGCTCCAGCCCCTGATCATCTTTGTGGCATCCTCTGGACCTGCTCGAGCAGGTCCATGGCTTTCTTATGTTGGTGGCCCCAGAGCTGAAGGCAGTGCTGCAGATGGGGTCTCACCAGAGCAGAGCAGAGGGGCAGAATCCCCTCCCCTGACGTGCTGGTCACGCTTCTCTTGATGTAGCCCAGGATACAGTTGGCTTTCTGGGCTGTAAGCACATGTTGCTGGGTCACGTTGAGCTTCTCGTCAACCAACACCCCCAAGTCCTTCCCCATGGGGCTGCTCTCAGTCCATTCTCTGCCCAGCCTGTACTTGCGCTTGGGATTGCCCCGACCAATATGCAGGACATTGCACGTGGCCTTGTTGAACCTCATGAGGTTCACACGGGCCCACCTCTCAAGCCTGTCCGGGTCCCTCTGGATGGCATCCCTTCCCTCCAGCGTCTTGACCGCACCACGCAGCTCGGTGTCATCGGCAAACTTGCTGACGGTCCATGTCACTGACAAAGATGTATGGACTAGAGATACACTGGAGCTGAAATGGGGATCCATCTGGATCATGAGGAGCATGGAAGCATATCTCAAGGACTGGATTTTATGGATCATATCTAGTACAAGAAGGTAGTTATATTCTGCAGCCAAAATGCTATTAGGGCCAATACTTTTGAATTTAAGGTACCAAATCTGTAATCAGCATAAAACATTGCCCCCTCAGGCTGCAACTAATTGTAGCTATTTATCATTTGCTTAGCAGTTAAATGAACTGTTTCTGTGTTGGAATACTACAGGTGTTTCCTAGCAATGAACAATATTTCAAAATAGTTTAAGTGAGGATATAGAGAAGAACCTGCTGAAAATGCAGCTAGTTTCCTCAGAATATAATGTTCTGAAGACTCTAGAGCTAATAATAGCCATATTTTCTCAAAAGGCATGCCATTTCAATAACTACATGTGGCTAGTGATGAACCTGAGATGAAAGGGTTGTGTACATCAGAGGTCTTAAGTGCCAAGCTTAGACACTGGCTTAGACTGTTTCTTTGAACAAAAGACTCCAGCCTGGCTAATACATTGCTGACACTGCACTGAGAAATACCCAGTGGTTTTTGTGAAGTTTCTATCCAAGTACAGCCAAGCGTCCTCTAGCACTGTCTCACAATCAGAGCCTGAGACTGTAGTAAAGGTAGTATATTGTTTTTACAAAATTAGATTTTAAGTCATAGCGTAAGCTAAAGATACTATTACGGCATATCTAATTATCTTTTTTTTCCTCTTCCTGTTTATGACGTTTATTTAATTTGGTTAATCTGCATGCCAGTTATACTTCCAGTGGCATAATTCTTCGTTTCCTAGACCTTTAGCCTGGTAGATATGCTTGAATAATAGCGTTTCCTGGATGAATTTTTGGCACCAAGGTTTTGTGCTAGCTCCAGTTCTGATGTTGAATCCAACATGGCAGTATATTTTTACAAAGCATGGAGACTTGTGTGTGTTAGTGGGCAGCGTCAGGCACTTCAGAATTTGAAGCTGTTTCTAGAATCTCCGCCTTATGTTATTTAAAATGGAAATTACTTTATTAAAAATAACTTGGTTCGCCTCAGTGCACCTGTTTCTATGCAACAGCAAAGGCACCTGTGTCCTATTAATACTTACATTATGCAGCACATTTGAAAATGTTATAACTCAGGTGGATTATCCTCCTGGGAGCCACATACATCGCTCTTGCCTCAGCTCTTTCTCTCTGTATATGTCAAATTGTTAAATGCTCTTCAGGTTACTTCAACATGTTTGCAGCTTGAATCCTTAAAAACACGTTACTCAGGCAAGTAAGAAACTGATTCCAGCTGGCTGGTAGCAGGTCTCCATGTTTTTCTATATTCTAGTTGCCCAATATCTATTTCGAACCAATCCATTCTTTTGCACTGCCATTTAAAAGAAAAGAGATATGTAGCTGGTAGGTTGTCTACATTTGCTTGTCACTAGCTTAGTCTGTTGTTCAGCTAGAAATAATAATGTCTCTCATGCTGCCTCTTGTCTAGGTCGATTATTTTTAATATAATATCAAAGATTGTGGGAATATTTTTAAAAATATTAGATATTTTGTGACTACAGCAATGTTAATTAAATATTCACATTAACATATGGCAGTTGGATCTCAAGCTTCAGTTGACTCCCACGGAATAGCTGAAGAAGAAAGTGTACTTCTTTTGCCCAGAATCTTACTTATTTCACCCTAAAACCAATAGTGTAAGTTGACATCAGGGCTATGGAGCAGGGCTGCACGTTACTTTGTTAACTGAGTATGCTGTGAAACTTTTTCTTTTCTGCTGCAGAATCACTGTGTGTCACTACAAGTGGTATACCAGGCAATGGCCAATCTTATGTTACGTTTCATAGGTAGTAGCCAAAGACAATGTGCATCTTGTCTAAAATATGGAACTCAGTGGTCATTATCCAAGATTTTTATTTCCATTGATTTAGAATAGCATCTTCCCTTAGCTACTTCATAATTTTTCTTAAAATAATATTTTAAAAGACAGTGACACTCACTAAACAGCTTTTTGCTGTGTAACACAGCAAGGAAACCCACGACGAGTAGCATAACAGTCATCCAGGATGAGTGGAGCTTTATTAAAAGAGACCTGAAGAGGTCAACCAGGCTATCTCTGTCTTCAAAAGTAAGATGAAATATAACTAATTCCTACATGTATTTATTTAACCCATTCTTTAAACCCCCCCTAGGCTTTACAGGGTCCCTTGGCTGACAGGTAGATCATATGAAACCTCACGGAGCCTTATTCTGATAACCTCTTTTTTGAACATGTTTGGGCCTTTTTCCAATTGTAACCTTTTCATTTGTTCCTGTCTTCTAATGACGTGCTAAGTTGACGAAGGTTTGATCTGCTAATATCCTCGAGAAGACTTGACCGTTGTCTGTTCACAGGGCTTTCGTGATATTTATTTGGTTCTAAGCAGAAATTCTATATATCATATCCCTGCAGACATGCTTTTTTAACCTGATGTCTTGGGTGGGAGGAACACAGGGGCTGGTGGGGTTTCCTTCCTTTGAAATTTAAAATGCGTGGGAAAAGTATTGCTTGTGATAGGTAGAAACCTGAGATCAGTTGTGGCAGGGCTGTAGCAATCACTGGTTAGTGACTGAGGTTCGAAAGGAATTTCTACCCGCTGCTAGAGCCGTAAGGACCTTTTTAGTTGGTCGGTTGGTTTGGTGTCACATCCTGTAGTGTAGAGCCTGGACCACTCTCCGGGATCATGCGGTGAAATGCTTGCACGCGATTGTTGGGAGAACTGTCTAAATAGGAAAACTAATGTAAAAGATCCGTTACAGCTTGCACAGTAAAAATTCTCTTAATATAGTGCGCTTTCTAACAGTCTTTTAAGGGCCTTTAGAATTAATGAATGTCCTGTGTGTCTGTAAATGGTTCTTACATGCTTTAGTTCATTGGAAAGCTTGTTAGACACTCTGCATTCTGGCTAACGAAGATTATATCAGTCTCCAGGGCTGCCAGTTTAGATAGCATTAAATACACCAACCACCACTGCTTTGCTTTAGAAGTCAAGCTTAGGAAATATTTTATTTTAATTTTATTTCTTTTTAAACATGTATTTTCACTTACTTGCTCTTTGCTTTGTGTGAAATGGAAACTGATACTATCTCTGTAATGCAGACTCCTTCATTTCTCAGGGTCGTGTTTCAAGTGAGGTCCAAATGTCAAGTGCTTGCATGGAGCAAATAATTAATTTTTGTTTTCTGATGCTTTCCTAGATGAGCCCCTTGTCAAATCCTGACAACTTGTGAAGATTGTAGATTTTGGGACAGAAGGTATAGCCCTGATCTCATGAAAGTGAAAACGTGTATGACAGCTACAGCATATGATTTATTAAATAGCTGTGTTACTCTGTTAAATTAACCATTGCATCATATCTGCTGATACCGTGGTTCTGATGATACTTATTTTTCTGCTAGAAGCAGAGAAATTATACACCTAACGCAAAAGTATGAAGTCAGTTTTGACTAAAGATCTCTTTTGAGATGAAAAATATTTAACGTTTATGGGTTGTTTATAGAAAAAAATCTCTTTAAAGGATTGGAGGACTATTCTTACAATTTGTCATACACGAACATCCAGTGTTTTAGAAAACAGTGTTTGTAAATCGACCAAGACAGTATTTATGGGTACAGGATTTTAAAATCTCAGCAATATGTTCTTATATAGTATCCAAAGCAGAAAACTTCTCTTACTACGTACGTTCGTCCATGAGACTGCATGATGGCTGGTCTTCCTGCCTGAATCAATGACATTGCTCTTATTTGCAGAAACGAACAATTTGAATGCCAGTTACTGGTCTTCCTTTGAAATTTGTCCTGAGGTCCATTCCTAGCAAGTATTCAATTATTTAAACTGAGGGGTATTTTTTAATTGATAAAGGAATAAAGAAGAAAGGGAGTAATAGCATTTACTGGCTTGTGGGTTGGTTTTTGGGTTTCTGTAGTCTTGTATTTGGCTTAACTAGAACAAAAAGCTGAAAGTTTGTGCTACTAGAGACCACTCTTCCAGATTTTTCTTTTGTTATTTAGGATTCCTGTCATATCAGTAGGCTGCTTCAAGTCGGTAGCACATCACGGCATTCTAAACGGCATTTGGTTCCGCCATATGTCATTCTGTGTTGTGGCACACCAGAGTAATATCATGATTTATCAAGTTTATCAATACTTTATTTATCCTTAATACAGCTTTATCTAATCCATCTATTCATCTGACTTACATTCTTAGTCACTGACTGCCAAAGCACCGCCACATGGTTTATCCTGGAAGGTGGTTTTTTGAGGTAAGTTCCTCCTTATTCTGTAGTTCAGGAGAAGTTCAGTAGCAGTTTAGCCAAAAGGCAGTTGTGTTGCATTATGGCATTTTTCAGACGAAACATCAAAAGGGTTCGTTCGGAGATTATACCAACCAGCTGCGAGGATTTATCTAGAAGATGAAAAGACCAGGGCTCCAGTGTGCGAAGTAAAAGAGTGAGTTTCTTGCGCCTAGTTAGTTGTTCACTATCAGTGTTGCCTTTATTTAGCCGCTAATACTTGATTATGCCAATAAGGCTATTTGGGTGCATTTGGAGTCCAAGAAGGTCACGGCAGGGAATCAGAATATAATTCCTCAAGAAAAATGAGGAGGGATGACTGGTTAACAGTGTCTGTGGCCCCATTCTTTTACAGAACACAGCCAAAGAGCTTTCAAAAAATGCATTACTAAGTTTAAGGGAGCTGATAGACAACAAATGCAACAGATGAACGATGTTCTGGTGAGGTTCTGGTTTTACTCATACAAAGACAGTTTTATTTTCTTTCCTATTGAAAAAAATAAATAAAAAGAGGTTAAGGGGGCTAGTTAGGAACCGGGTATGTGAAAGAACATTTCTGGGCTGCGGTGATTTGCCCATTCAGTCGTGCTGTACAAAACACTAAGCACAAGAGCTCAAATAAGGTGGAAAATTTCTACGGCAAAAAAGAAATTACTCCATGGAAATGAGGTTGATTTTACACCTATTTGTCTGGAGGTTGGCTGTTCACTTTGTTTTACTGCTGCATTGCCCACAATAAGTCGTAACAACAACAACAAAAATGAAAACTTGCAAATACCAAAACAAAAGTATTTGGCTAGAAACCAAATTATCTTGAAAATGAGATGTAAATGCATATAAGGGGGAATAGAGAAAAGGAAAAGCATTTTGACTTCTCTAATTATTACTGCCACCCCTAGTAAAGTCATGAATAATTTGCTTCTGCTGTGCTTTTCATTTTCTCCTTGCATAGAACAATATTCCGATTGAATGCTGTGGACTGTGGAGGAAGTTCAGCGTTTCCTTAGCACAATATCGTAATGGCATTTTTCTTTCTGTCTTGTCTCTGTTTTCCAGTTAATGTAACCCTTGAAAATGTACTTACGTACATGTACTATGAAGAAGAAAGTTTTGCAGATACCACGTGAATATATTTTCACACTGAGCAATAGTTGCAGGAAACTTTATCTAAAGCCTGGTGATGTCAGTTAAAAGGATCTACTACTGCAGAATTTAATTTAGTAATGGCTGTTACCAAAAAAAAAAAAAAAAAAGAAAGCAAGCTGGAAAGCCGCAGGAATCTTTTTTCCCTTTCATCTTCTTTCCCCGGTTGCATATACAATCACTTGAGTAATGGAAGCTAGTGAGATTTTTTTATGTACGTGGCATAAATCTAGTGACTAAAAGATCTCACCTGTTGATAGCTGTTCTCGCTGTATATTTTGATCTCTATGGGTCTCAGCAGATCTTAAATCTTTAGTTTCCTTTGTTGAAGCCTGGAACTTCCTTCCACTTCATTGCAATCATCATGATAACTGCCATCCATGTATCCTCCGTCTCCCCTCCAAAAATAGCCCTGTCAATGAGATCAATATTAGATAGTCTTAAATTCCATTGATATGATAAAATCCTATTTATTCCTAGAAAGGTTAATGCTTGGGTATGTTTTGTATGGAAGTGGTGGGCTGCGCATCAGCAGACAACTACAAGCAATCCTTGCTAATAACTTTTCATCCCTTGCTGTATCTATCACGTAACTATTCATTTAATCTTTATGAATTTAATTATTCATGAATCTTTAATAGAAACTTGCTAACAGTTCTTATGTGACTTAGGAGCCTAAGTCTTATAATCGTCAATTAATTACCTAAGTAGAAACCAGAGCCCCCTTGACAGTCACTTTGTTTTAGGTCATAAATGCTGCTGTCACTTTGGAAAACTTAGGCTTATAAATCATTTAAGCAATTGAATATTTTTATTCTCCGGTTTTGCTAAAAAAAAAAAAAAAAAGGCATAAGATTTTCTGGTATCAGCTATTCAATCTGAGATAAAGATATACGTGTAAATATTTATAAAAAATAAACTTTACATGAAGGAAAACAACAACCATTCTACTCAGTAAATTTTAGGTCCAGCAGGAGTAAATAGGTGAGTAAGTACCTGTGCTCTAGTCGAAGACACTTCATCACAAGAACCCTCTGGTTACGTAGAGACCTGCCAGCCCTAAAAGCCTTACACGGAGTCAGGGGTTCAGCTTTCCTAAAGCCGAACCAATAGGTCAGTTCCGAGTCCTGTTCAGAAGCGAGGGAAGGGAACGCGCCGAGGAGGAGCGGACTGCTGACGAAGCCCCTAGAGTCGCCGGCATGTAAAGTCCTACCAGTTTCTTTTAATAATGATCTGATGAGTAGCTTGTTTGCAGGAAGCTTGCATGCTGCTCTTGTGACTTCCTCTACTCTTGGATTTCTTAGTGGTAAAGTTTCGGATGTCACCAACATCAAACAGCAGGAAGGACCATCTGCTGCCCTCGTAAACTTCCATTAGGTGTCTTCCCTGCTGGCTCTGAGTGCAAGCCTGAGTATGGCCTTGGAGATGGTGTATACCAAGTTATTTTCTAGGGCAGATGGCCAAATTAAAATTATTTACTTATATAGCACAAGACACAGTATTAAATCTACATGAGTTAGTCCAATAAAGTACATGCTGCAGAGGAGGAGGAAGAGAACTGTGGTTTAATTTATAAAAACATGACGTTGAAATAGCTTATTTTAAAAAAAAACTGCTTAAGAAGGAAAATCTGAGCATAGTAAAGTCTTTAATATCGGTTTACTAACATGAGTTGTCATATCTGCTACTTTTGGCATAAATGGAAAACACGTATTATGCTGGTCACTCTCTATATGCATCGCAATACATGGGGAACGTATATACGCACACATACACAGAGTCTGTGTGTGAGTTACAATGTAAGGGCTATCTACGTGCAATGATGGAAGAATTAAAAACCCCAACTCTGTATGTTTGACTGTTGTTGCGGAGGGCTTTTGTTTTCAGAAGCGAGTCTGCTTCCCTCAGTCATGAATATAACTCGAGTGTCGTTACACAATTTTAAATCTTAGTCAGAGTATCAAGCTGACAGAGCCCATTATGAAAAATAGAAGGGAAAATACCTTATAAGTAATAGTCTTGACTAATTATTGATACAAAAAAGATACTGGTGGAGGTGAAATAAATAGCTTTTTTTTTTTTTTTAATTATTTGCATGTTGTGTTCATCCTTTAGCAGGAATTACTGTAAATTTAACCAAAATACTCCTCTCAGAGAAGGTTCTACACAAATGATCTGAGTAGTTTTTTTTCCCCTAAGAACCTAAATAGGAGATTCTGATGTTCTTCTGCATCTCAGAGTTTGAGACATCAACAGATGGGCAGGGGGGATTGCCACTGATTTTCAAGTTTAAATAAATTTCCTGTGAAATGGGATAAATATCAAGGCATCCAATGTAGTAGTATCATCCTTATTCTTGACTATGTAGCTTCTTCCCGTGTTGTTTGGAAGGTTGGAGAGTGGCAGTATGTGTAACGCAAAGATTGTTGGCAATATTTTGGCTTCTATCTTCTGTCTCGTCTGGTCAGGAGGAAGGTGGGGCAGGGCAGCCCTCAGGGAAAGGTTGCTGAGGGATCCCCTTGGATCCGCATTGGATCCGACAGCATCTCAAATGAATAAATCCGGGTGGCTCAGCAATTTGAACCTATTTGAAATTGAGTAGTGACCTGCAAATGTCAGAGATTTCAGTGTTTATCCAACTTGATCTGAACAAAAGTGTGCTTGGGACAAGACAGAGCAGAACATACAGATAGTCCAGGATTTCTCAGTCCCTGCTTCTCTAGCTAATTAATCAAATACTCTCTTTGGGAGAGAGTAGAACTCAGCTCTTCAAAGAAGTGTCTTTTTTTTTCTGGTTTACAAAGTAAGTGCTTCCCCTGACAAAAACCCCACATGGCACTGTTTAACGTCCACAGTCACCAGTCACTCTGCTTAGAGAGAGAAGTCTCTAGTTCTTATGCAAAAAAAATCCTCCCACTCGTGAGTGTTTTACTGTGTCATTTCAGAAATCTGCCTCTAGTCCCTGTATTTTAATGCCACTAGAATATGCTTCTGTTTTTTATCCCTAAACTTTTTGGCAAACGTGAAAGCGAGCAGTTGACCATCTGATAGACTCAGCCAAGTTGCCTGTCAGACTTCTCCAGTTGCTGAGTCCATCTGGTACGACGTCAGGAAAACTGACTGAAAAGGAGTTTTCATTTGCTTTTTCGACTCCTTAACCTTTTCGGTGCGTTCCACCCATGAATTCAAACCAGCCTGAAGAAAGGCCAAGTAATTACTTTGTGATAAGAAGGATTTGCCTGGGGCTCAGAAGACTGATGGTTGGATAAAACTCAACGGATCCCATGTCCCCAAAAGGCTGCTCGGCTGCAGGCTGATCCGCGCAGAGGAAAAGGTCAGGCAGTTGTGGGAGCCCGGAGAGCAGACGGCCTCGGAAGCTGAGTGGGGAGCGGAAAGGGATTGATGGAAATGAGTTCCCTGATACCGCTTTTCCTTAGGGCCGTATTCCCCCGCGGCGGGAGCAGGTGTCCGTGCTGTCGCTAGCGCAGCCCGAGCTCTACCGCGAGCCTCCGGCGTAACGGCTGTGGGACAGGCAGACCTGGAGGTCTCAGGCTCCAGGTCTGAAGGTTCGCCCTCAGCCCTTTTTAAATGAAGTCGTGCATTTACGTGCGAATGAGTGTTCGGAGCAGAAAGTCATTTCTTCTCCTCTTGATGCCAGCGTATCTCTAGGAGTATTCTTGGTAGCATCCTATCCCATCTCAGCCACCCGCCCGGAGAGGAGCGACTAATTGTTTCTATTGGCAACCTCTGAAAAACCAGAGAAGTCTTTTAGCTTCGATTTATGACAGAAACCAGAATAACACCCGGGAAGAAGACAAGAGTGGTTTCGCTTTCAGTAATTCTCATCTCTGCCTGGCTTTGAGCGCGGTTCGGAGCGTAGCCAGGTGCCTTCAGCACAGCCACGACCTTCCATAGTTGCTTCCACACGTCGTGATGACACACGAAGTGATGGGGCGCTGCTGGGATTCCTCCTTTTTGTTTAGCTTTTGTTTACTCGAACATCCTACTTCTAAGATTGTGTAACTGAAGAAGGACAGACTGGTTAGAAAGACTGCCAGGAGTCAGCTATCTTCTAAGACTCGTCTCTGCTTAATAACCTTACTTTGTTACCGGTGGTCTTTTTCCAAGAGATATTATAGAATTGACTTAAAACTACTGCAAGAGGTAAACACTTTTTACCTGGGGACAAATTTGTCTTCTAGGTAAAGTTAATCTGTTGACTAGGATGCTTTCATAGGATGCTTTCATTTATCTTCCTAATCCTCTTAATCATGCTTTTAAATATTAATTGTGCAGTTAGCCATTACAGAAAAAATAGTTGGAAGTTGTTTGTCTGATTGTCAGGGAAATGCTGTAAGATTTTTCACTCTTGGAATATTTCTTGAAATGTGAAGTATTTTTCTGGAACGAAAGATAAAAAAAAAGGTTTTCCGTACTATCGTTTTCCCTTTCAATAATGGCAATGTTTGCAAACGATTCTGCATCTTTTGCTGTTGTTCTTCTCTACGTCCTCTTTCTTTAGATGAATCATAGGAGACATTTTAAAACCTATTGGACTGGCAAACTAGAAACCAAAGAAATCTTCCTTCTCTGCTGAAATAACTGAGTCAGAAGGAGGCACTTTCAGTGGGTGAGTTGTGACCCAACCCGTCACTGGCTTCTTTTCTGAATCAGCTAAATAGCAGATACCTCTCCAAAATGTTTGGAAATCACAAAGTTGAGATCACCACCTGTTTTCATGTAAGCTACTGAACAGCCACTATCAGATAGTACTTTATCTTCCGTAATTTCCAGACTGATGGTTATGAATGTAACTGGGAAAGCACCTTCAAATGGGGTAACTAAATGAATGTATTTTTTACAGCTACTGTCTGGTCCCACTCTGGCTTTATTTGTTGATTAGGTTTTGAGGGATCAAGTGTTTTTGGTAGTTTTTGTTATTTCTTTGTCTTTAAGTACAGTCTGAATTATAGCTTCTGTTGCCAGTTAGAATAATAAATTCAGGATGAAAAACGTGAAAGTGATTTAGTCCCTGTGAAGTTCTCTGAGTGCAGGTGAAGGTAGAATTTGACTAAATCTTGTACAGCTTGCATTTATACGTCAACATTACAATTTTATTACTATCACCTCCGCATGGAGCTCTGACAAAAACTGAACCTACTGGAAAGGTTCCATTTGTGCTCGACTTAGGAGGGGACCTGAAGTCACTTTTCACGCAAGAATAGAACGGGGCAATGACAACAATATTCAGCAGAAGAAAATTTGCACTTCCTTGGAGTCTTATTATTTGTGTTTGAAAAATGTACTAACAATTTGCTCAAGGTAAAGATTTGAACTTCAACTAAATTTCAAAACTATGTTCTCGTAGTCTTGCCCTGACTCAGAAAGCTGTTGTAATTAACTTGTAGAGGGAATCTGTAGATGACCTAGAATGCTGGTTTTCTTCTGGGTAAATGAGGCTTAGTGGATACGAGGGCAAGGAAAATGGCCCTGTTATGCCGCAGTGATTGGAGGCCTTTACTGTATCACAAAAAATAGAGGTCGGTGTGACCATGGATTTGCTTATAAGTTGGCAGATGGAGGGATGAGGTGGGTCCTTGAGACTGAAAGGACATATCAGATAGGTTTTAGCTGTATCTTCATGGGAGAGCTCGCTGGGCAGAGCGGAATACAGAGCTGCACTGAAGAGCTACTGTAGCATACATAGAGAGGAAAAGCAAAACTTAGAAGGAAGAGTGTGTCTTGTGTAAAATGTGAACATGGCAGGAGGTGCTCTGTCAAAATAACCCAACTGTAATCAAAAGCAGCCAGGGGCATCGTTTCGCTTCTCTTGTCACCTCTAGGTCAGTGTATGGGGGGTATTAGTAAGTTTTTGGTCTGATAGTGACTATGTACATCTACTTCTGGACTCTGGCAGTCGTGCGTACGCAGCAAAGGTTTTAAAAAGCCCTCTGGTGCCTTGAAACGCCTCCTTCTCGGAATGAGTGTCTGTGGCCGTGCTAAAGGCTTCCTAGCAGACGAGTGCCATAGGCACTTTTAATTGAATTTAGGAGCTGATAGAAAGAGGCAAACTGTATGCTGAAGCCCTGCTGTCTGTCTGTCTGCAGCACAAGTCTAGCAGACAGGGAGAGCAAAATCTCCTGACGCTCGGTAAACCCCCTAAGAGGTCTCCAGAGGGAGCGCTGCTAGGACTGGACCCGTAGCCTTTTCCTCCGTGGGCATCACAGTCCGTCTCCCTGCACAAAATGCCAGCCAGTGCTCTAAAGCTGGTGTTGCCCATGACACTCCCCCCCAAGAGGTAAGGTAAACCTGCTAATTATTTCATATAGGTGATAAAGAACGCTGTCCTCTTGCTGGGACAGGTGGAGTATTTCCTCCCACGGCCTTACTAATAAGCGTTTTTCTATACTGATACCACTGCAGCAATGTATACAATGTGCCCCCTTCTATCAACACGGAATGGTTGGCCTGCCACTCCAGACCGTAAATTGCTTGGGATAAAAGCACTAGCGTTGTTGCAATTGGAAGGGGAAGAATGAGTGCCGTCCTAATTGCTGCAGGTGACTTGTAAGAAAATAAAAGAAAACTGTAAAGGTCTTTGCCTGAAATTTTGTTAAAGGGGTTGGGAATGTTCTCCCATGAATATTTTTCGTGGATTTTTTTTTTATTAAATTAAATTATGCACAACTAAACAAGTCAGCAGTTTTTACCAGGTACTACAGGTGAGGTTTTTCAAAAGGAGACTGGAAATTTTGAAAATACAGGTGGCATTGTTTTGCTGAAATTTTCTGCTCCTGCAAATGGGGAAGGATGTATTTTTACAGGCTGCACTACCGAGTACAGAATGAGGTATTCTGATGAAGGAGATCAGGACATTGTTCGTGTCATTTAGCCATAGCAAAGATGCATCCAGAAAGCTACTTTGCAATGAGAACCAAAATATTTTTATGTTATCTGCAAAATTAATGTCTCAGTGTCTGAGACGTAATTTGCCTGTTCATGTCCTGCAGCCAGTGACCCTGGAAATCTGGAAGGATCCTTCTCTCTGAGGCATTATGTCAGGCAGATCTCATTAGAATTCATTAAAATTAAATGTTTTCCATTAAACATTATAATTTTGATGAATTTATTAACACCAGTAACAATTCGGGCCATCTTTTTGGTGCTGTTGGAATCAAGCTAGTCTCTGAGAGTAGAAGACTCCACTTTCTATACTTAGAATACTTTTCAGTAAAATTAGAAAGTTTTGTGACTGGCGCATCTAGATCGCTCTCAGGATTTTCAGAACAAGAAATAAGAAATCTTCCGGAGTGGACTTTCTGTGACTACACTGGTATAATTTTGAATACTTGGAAGTAGAATACCTGGATATCAGAATAACCCATAGAGTCTAAATGTGCATGTACCACTTGGTATTTACTTTTGCTTTAAGCCACACGCTACTCAACAAACGTTTTTTACCTATACGTTCTGCTGGTTTGATTGTAATGATTGGGCACATTTCCACTCTCTCCTGTTCACTTCAAAGTTGGTAATTTTATCAACTCTACATGTGCCAGATACTGCTCTGCAGCATGTGGATGTTAAGCTGTTTCATCTCCCCGGGAGAATCTTCGTTTAAATCCGTGACTTAAAAATCGTAGAAAAATACGTCCAAGACAGATGCCTTTCAACTTGTGTAGCTTTTCATATTGGGGTGTCTCAGAACCCTCCAAGTAAATTTTTTATTCCCCTCCCCCATCCTGAAACTTATCTAGATACAAGCTTCTGGTTTAAATATATAAAATGTTTTGTTGGCTTTTTGACCTCAAGAAGAGTTGGAAGATATTACTTATTTCTGGGGGTTTATCTCGAGATCTTCAAGACACAAGATTTACAGTATCAGTTTTTCCCAGCTGAGAGTCTTGCTGCTTCAACTCTTGTGGTTGTGGAGACCAAAACTATTCATGTGTCTTGAAAGGATAGTTAAAAACAACTGTAGAAAGCTATATATATATATACACACACACATATACATATATATATACACCTATAATACATAAGTATATGTACATGTCGTTGGCTAATTCCAGTGGATAGCTCAGTAATGCCTTAAGTTGCTGAGAAATCATATGAACATAGGAAAAAATTAGTCAAAATCTAGTCTTATTGTTACCTTTCTAATGGTAGTTCTTAAAAAATCATTAAAGCTGAAACATTTACCTTGTTTCTAGATTCTACAATTTGACTTTGCCTTTTTTAGAATAATCTTTATTGTTTTCCTAACTGTGTTGCAAAGGGGCTTCTACCTCATTGAAAATAACATAACTATTTGCTTGGGAATGCCAGGAAAATTAATATAGTCTACAGTTAGAACAACTACAGAACTTAATTGAGGGGAAAAAAATACTTTTTATATTTAAAAAGGGGTTTTATTTTAAAACATTTGAATTTTAATTATTGCATTTAATTTAAAATTTTCAATTTCAAGTTTATTTTGCAAGTCAGTAAATGATTTTTTTTTAATATGTCAATCTCCATTTCTAGAACTACATACCTCGAATTTTTACCTCCTAGTTATTCTCTGCCTTGTTTTTCCTTTCCCCAAAGTAAAGGAAAAGTTTGCCAAAACATTTGTTCTGCAAATTGATTTTCATTTAAAAAAAAAACCCAAACAAAACAGTTGTGTTTTTTTTTAAAATTGAAACTCTGTTTTTCCCCTCATAAAGGAAACCTCTGCCCTGCAAAAATGAACAAATATCCCTTGAATAAACAAATAACTTAGACGTTAGTAGTTATATGATCCAAACAAGGAAAGAGAAGTTCAGAAACATAATTAATTATAGCTGGAATCCCACAGTAAGTTCTTGGTAACAGCTCTCAGCCTTTCTCCCCAGACAATCATGTCTCTCCTTAATATATTTGCGACCCTTGCTTGGCAGTGCCGTATACACAATCACCAGCAAATAAATGCCAATGGGTGCAAAAATAAAGCAAAACAAAACAGTGAGACATTTGAAATATGTGGGGCTTTAGATTAAATTAGACAATGCTGTATGATCCCAGCCCATTCTGTTGCTTATACGCTAAAGATTTGAGTCTTATTGTAATTCTCTGCTCATCTATTAAGCATAAGGTACACAGAGTTAGCTCTGACTTAGGTCTCTTGAAGATGTCATAAACAAAGCCAAATTCTAACGAATGCAAATATTCACCATTACATTTTAGCTGATTTGTTTTATAAAGGAGGTTGAGGTGAAAAAAAAAAAATTGGGCAAGCTAAGAAAGGTGGGGTAGCCTTTAACTAGCACAGGGTTTTGGTGGAATAGAACTACCCCAAATGGCAACGTGACCATGCAATGGACCTTAACACCTCTTCTTGTATAAGGTAGTGCGGTTTCAGAAACCACCTCTTAGTTGCGAGTGCTCCTAATATTGGGACACAGATCAAACAAGCGCTAAAGAGACGACCTGCTAATTACTGCAGTAACGTCTTCTTATTGCAACACGCTACGTAATATTCATGACTTTGAAGATTATTTGGTTGTCGCCACATCCCAGCTTGGGGTGGACGGGGTGTGGACAATGACAGGCAGAAGAAGACAGTTTCTGTGGTACCAAAAACCGTCTCAGAGCAACTTCACCTGAGAACTGGTCAGAGCACGTAATATATAGGTATTGAATGATAAGCACAACATAGAGCTGTTTATTTTGTGTAAACATTATTCTTCCATTTATTTAAATTGAGAACATTTCTGTATTAGAAAATGGTTTTTTAGAAAGACAAATATTTTTCATATTTCAGCATTTCGTATTAAGAATTTCATATTTCAGTTGTTTGTCTTCATCATGTCATTGCTGCTTCCCGTCTCCGCTCAACAGTACATTCGTACCTTTTTCAAAAGAGCAAGGGAAAGAGTGAAGGAGAGGGGAATTTATTCCTTTACACCAACAGCTTTTTAGTGGGTTGTGTGTTGCTTTTTTTTTTTTAAAAGTTCTGTGTTCTACCAAGAGCTTTAGCGAAAATAAGCCTTTTGAATAGTCTTGTAAAATATTGTTACTTTCTTTTCACCGTGATGCAGTATTTTTTACTATTTTATAGATACTAACAGAGAGAGAGGTACTTTTTGTTACAGTCACCAGCATTTAAGTGAAAGATACGACCTCAAAATGATTGTTAAACCAGTTATTTTTGATTATATTAGAAATCACGCTATTTACCGGGTATGCTGTAAACATTTTTAATTCACTGAACATGAGCTAAAGCTAAACCAATTTTTCTTTTTTTTCACATTTTACATATACCTATGGTCTTTTTATGTTGGTTTTTCTATTCTTCTGTTTATTACAGATTTCTGTTGTTAGTTTTAGTACAAGACTTAGGAGGCTCATGCTAACGCCGTCTAGACTGTTTCTATTTAGATTGTGAGAATGTGACCTACTTTCATCTCTGTCACTGCATCTGCAGATTCTTCTATTCATGTCATATTAATTTGGCCAAATTTAATGATTGTCCTGCCTCATTAGCTGGACTTGCAGGACACATATGGGAGACCTCAGCCAGGCCAAAACTCATTTCTCAGTCATGCCAAGAACGTGTCACCATATTTTTCCAGCCCTTTGTGACCCAGTGATCTCAAGTAAATAGCTCTTCGAGTTATGACTAATGGTTGCTGAGATACATTTTGCAAAGTTTAACAAAACTGCTTAATGATGGTCTGTCCATCTATGTTTTTAATGATGAGTAACTTAATATCCATTCCTATGCATGCAGGTGCAGAAACAAGAATTGAATTTTAATGCTGACTCCTTTTTTCTTTGAGTATTGAGTAGAAGAAAATCTTTCAATTTGTGTCTTGATGCTACGTTTGATTACAGCTTTTGCCAGAGTTTGATGTGCCTTTTGTTCCTTTGTAAATGTAGAAATTTCTTGAACCTGGTTCATTGTTATTTGCTGGTTTTCTTACCATCTATTAGCTAGTTAGTAAAACAGAAAGCCCGATTTCACTGAAGAAAAACTGGAGTGGACATAAGATGTTTCAGACAGCTGTGCACGAAGGCAACTAGATTTGTGAATTCAGTATTGAGATCCTCTGGAATATCTCAGCAATTGGACAGTGGAATTCCCTCCAACTCTTCTTAAAATAACGCAGTATTATCAGCTTCAATTCTCCTATTATTTTCGTAAGCACTACTGCTTTAACTATTAATGTCTGCATGGTATGGAACATAATATTTCTTAATTATGACTGCAGAAGAAGATAAAAATGCCTCGAGTTACACAGTTAATAGGTTAAGTCGACAATAATAAAGTTTTATTGGTAACTCCTTTATTTGATCCCTCTGCCCCCAAACTTACCCGTTCTTATTTTATATACTCAGGGGAGGTTTTCAAGGGATTGAAGAGTGAAATTGTTGCATCTTAAGATGGTAAATTTGGCTTTCTGATTTAGCTGTTGAAATGTTGCATGCTGTGTGGAGATTATGGTTCCATAGCAAGATGTAGGTGCAGGTTTTTTGCTGGTTATTCTTGTCAAACTACACTCCAGTGGAATGGAAACACCATACTTCTGACAAGGAGCAATGTACATGCAAGATCAGAAGAAGGTCCTGAAAGTTAGGTCCTTCGGCATCTACCCGGTCTTGCCAAACAAGGATACATGGCTTGGAAAGGATTTGAGAACACTTGTTGTGAGCTTGGTTGTGCAGACAGCTGAAAATACCAAACGGATGTGGAGCTTCAGAAAGCTGATCGTGAAAGACGTAAATATTCCTTGCCTAATCAGATGTTCTAGCTGTGGTCACTAATTCTTGAACTATAATGAGGTTACGTGCAGATCATTTGGATATAGGAGTTATTCAACGTGTAGCCTGGTACTAACCTATGGATAGGAGGTCGTCTTTATCTCAGCAGATGAAATGGTCCTCTCTCCAAAAGATTCAGACAAGAGCTATAGACTATTTAAATCCTCAGGTAGAATGTAAGTGCTTTGTAAATGGTTGCTAGACCTTCTGTTGGGTTTCTACACCGCTGTGTATTGTACTGGAGGGATGAATTCGGAACTTTGGCAGTAGGCGTCCATGTTCAGATTGAATTTATTATATAGTTACTGAAATGCGTACTGTATTCAGCACACAGTTGTCTTCATTGCTTTGGTGTTTGAATTAAAGGAAAAGCAGAGCATCCTAAAATTAGAGAATTAGCAAATTCTCATAGTAATTCAGAGTCTCAGTGCTTTTCACTGATATTATTAAGTCCCCTGCTTAGATTTTTTTTTTTTTTTTTTTTTTTTTGGTGAGGAAGTGTATCTAATGCGAATATTTTCCATGCAAATCTTTTTTAATATGAAACAGAGCTGCTATGAACATGTGTCTCATTGTGTGAGCGTTGTATTTGGACTAGATCTTCCAAAAGTGAATGTACATTTGCAATTAGCTATGACTCACACAGCATTAAAACTCTGCAGTGAATTAGTTTAATTGTATATAAAACCCAAGAAGATATAAAACTTAGAATAACTTTTGCAGCAGCAGAAGAGAATCTTTTGTCCTTCTTAGTTAAAAAGACTCTCTCACGTTAACATTACCACACTAATTGAACAAACACAAGTCCTCAAAGCATTTATTTACAAAACTGCACTTGAAGTTGAAAGTCTCCCATCGACAGGAGATGGGACTGAACCCTAGCAAGGCTAAGGGATTCATTCCAATCGTTCAGGAAATCTGGGATTTAGTAGGAAACTGGATTTCCAAATGCAAGCCTGGGATGCTGTGTTACATTTTTTTAATACCGCAGCTCTCAATACCCTGACTGACCTTTGATTTGTGAGTTGGCTTTTACAAAGTTTTAACTTCTGGTTTTAAAATACTGTTCAAAAAGAGTCCTTGGGATGAACTTGGTGATTTTGCAGTGAATTGATTGTTTAGGATTACAGGTACCGAAAGTAACGTTTTAAATACTGGTGCTTTTGAGAATGACATGGAACATAAGATACGCAGAATTCTTTTCCTCTGTGCTTTTTGGGGGAAATAGTCCGTCCTTCCTTTTTATGTCAAGCACTCAGCAAGTGCCAATATCGGAAGCTTTTCCTAACTGCCCGGAGCAGCCTAGAACGGTTGAGTTCACAAGGAAATACTTGGTTTTGTTAGTTCATTTTTAAAAGAAGTCTACGAAATGGAAAACAGTTTAGACTTGAGTCCTGCACAGGTAGAGATGCGGCTTCCTCAACTGATGCCATCATAATGTAAATGCGATACCAATGCAATGGGATATATCATTTTTCTATATATGCCTGTTCAGACAGTATGACCTAAACAATAGGCTCATGTTTTCTAGTTATTTTATGATCAATGATGATGTCATGAGTTGGGTAACAGTAAGTTAAAGCCATTTGTATTTTCCACTTTCTCTCCACAGATATCTTTGTTATTAAAATTCAGTTTTAGAAAGTATGTGCTCTTCATTCTATTTAGGATTAAAAGATTCATGTATTGTAAGTGCTGGCAAAGCTTGCACTGTAGGATGATACTTGGCACTAATGCTTTTATTAAACCCAGCAATATACTTAAAGAGATTTTCCAACAGTTGTTTTTTTGGTTTTTTTCTCCTAATAAAACCTACACAGGCATTTTCATGGGGATGACAAAGACATCGCTGCAAGTAATAGTTATTTGTACCTTGTCATGCATCAACATTGTCACTATTCAAATGTAGCATGAAGAGTTGAAAATCGTCAGTCTGTGTCAGATACAGGGACATTTTTCTCTCCCGTCTTCACTTTTTGCACTAATATATATTATGATTATTTCTCTCTTTCCTAAATTGCTGATCCAAATTACAAATATTGAGAGATCTGGGTGTCTGGAATGCATTGGTCAGAAGATAAATACGACCAAGGATATGAATTTAAGCTACAGTATGATTAAAGAGGTGGTATGCAGTCTTTCATCCTTTTAAGACCCAGTACTGTGTTTAATACAGTTGTTTCAAGTGAGAAAAACGAATGGAAACCAAACAAAGAAAAGTTGGGTGGAAAATCGTAATGTTAAGTACACACAGAACCATCTGAATAATAAAATACTAGCTGTGTCACTAGACTGACTTGCCAGTTACTTAACGCTGAGTCTGACAAAGCATTGCAGAACATGGTGTAGGAAATAACCCTGAAATTCTTGAGGGTGCGGACAAAACACTTATAAACCGATGGACATCATCAAAAGTAGTTTTTAAATGTGTACATGGCAATCTTGGCAAACCAATTTTTTATTAATAAGTTATTTTATAAGTGCAGATTGTGGATCTGTTAATGGTTAGGATACTGAGGCTATTGAAAGGGTTTACATTTTCGCCTTTTTGTTTGTGCAAAGCTTCCTCATTTGGAAAGACGCGAAACATGAATGCACACATTTTTTTATGGAGAGATACAAAAATAATTGATCTTCCACCTCATTCTTTTAACTAATAAACAAAGAAGGAAACGTATACTGTGATCAACTTGAATTAATTTTTTTCTCTCTTCTCTTCCTACTAAAACCAAACTTGAACAAACCATTTTGGACCCAAAGGCACCCAAATTTTGCTTGATCTGAAAGGCAATGATATATTTTGTTCACGTCATGGATTTCTGAGTTTTTTAACGAAATTTTAAATTCAACTTCAAAAATGAGCTATTACATGTGATGGCAATGAGGAGAAAGAAGGTCTGGAAAACTGGCATTTCTGAAAGAACTGAAACAACTGACTTGGAAAAGAAGAATGAGGGATGGAAATGGGGGAACAAGAAAAGTTTTCAGCACGTGAAAAGGTGTTGAAAAGAAGAGTAATCCATGCTGACTGTGGGCAGGATACCTCGTGGGTTTACACGGTGGCAAATTTTCCCATGTTTCGTATTGGGAATCACTTTCTAATAAAGATACTGACATATTGGACCGTGAGATAGTGGAATATCTATGACTGAATTCTTTCTGAACAAGTTAGAGCGCATATCGACAAGGATGACAGTTGGCTGTGGGAGACAGCTAGCGAAAAAAAATTACCTGCTAAAGGGCCTAATTTTTAAAATACAAAATAGGATGGATGGGTTCTAGAGCCAAAGTCAAGTCTGTTTTTACACTCAAACCTCATAAACTTTATTTCTAAATTTCAGTGTTTCTTTTTGTCTTGGTATTTGAAGTACAAACCTGTTCTTAGTTTTTGAAATTGTGAACAGACTGGTTTGTGCTACCTCTCTCGCTTGAAAATAATCTATTTCTGCTTTTTACAGATTCTCTTCAGACTCTCACAGTATAAACGAGCAGTGCTTCTCCCATAGATTGCAAGAATTACTTGTTTTCCTTAAACAGCAACTATAAGAAGAAAAATTAATTAAACTGGTGGCTTAAACTAATGACAATCACTTTCAAGAGGCAAATAAACTGGTCATGGTCATGCGGGAGCCAGTCCGTGAGAATGAAGTGCAAAAATACCACAAAACCACTCTGAGCTAAACATTCTGACATTTTTGCCAAGGGAAACACATTGATTTTTCCCCTGGGACTTACTTCATGCCGATCATTAGAAGACGGCCAGTCCAACAAGAAGTAAGTAAGTGCAAATCAGAGGTTGTTCTCCAATTCGAGCGGCAAGGCGGCTATTTCTAAATTCAAAGGCAGGTTATTGTTTTGCACAGAGGGAAACTATTGCACATTTCTGAGATATCCTTAAATGTGTTCCCCCCCCAGCACCGCATCTTTTTCATTTGAGTGGCAGCTGAAGTGCAGAGTAATACATTGAATTAAGCGAGGGGCTAAATGAAGCAATTAACTGTTCTTTCCAAGCCAACGAAGGCACTAAGTGTGATTTAGGACAGCTGGATGTTGACCCTCTTTTTGTATATGAGTCAGGGCAGGAGAGGTAAGCGCGATCACAGAAGGTTTATCTTTGCTCCTTTTTCCAGCTCCTGTTACGTAAATTCACATAACTTTCATGTGCGTGAAGCGCTTGCGTTTCCCATTGGGAAATCCTGGGGAACCTAGGAAGGAAGGAAATATTTCTCCCTGCCTAGCCACCTTGTTGCTAAGATAGCACCCGCAGCTTTACGACTGTTACAGGCTGTGCTTCCAAATTTGATTTACATTTCAGGCTTTCCCTTATTGTAAACTGCAACCGAATTTGCCATAGGTGAGAGGGTTTTGGTATCATGCCAAGCACAGATTTCCTGGGCTTGATTCCCCAAGTAAAACCGTGCTGGATTTACAGCCGTAACGAAGCAGGTAGGACTTTACCGAAATGTTTCGGGGGAAGAATATACATCCCAGGGATGGCAGCGGTTCAGCTCGTCAAGTTTTACAGGGCTAGTCCGTGTGGAAGGTTACTGAGCACGGACGGGTAGGCTTCCGAAGGTTTGGTTCCGTCCTAACGAAGGGAACGACTGAAGTCTGGTTTACTCTAACACAATGTGGCTCTAAGACGCCGTTGCAGAGTAATTAATTGTAGAGCTCTTAACAGCGCCCTTGATGAAATGGTTTTGGTTTCTGTCTCTGAATTTGCGGCAAATTCACGTGGCATTAGTATTTCTTCATTTATTTTCTTGCACTTTTCTAGTAACTTGAGAATTATTCAAGGACGATTTGCATGCATCAGAATTTAAGATAAGGCTGGGAAATATGGGAAATATATGTGTGCTTTGTAATTTAAGGTCATACAAATACAAATGTTTGGAAAAGTCTGCGTGCAGCCTTTTTTCTCCTGCAAAGTGCTGTGACATAGCAATAGATTTGAGTGTCATTAGAGTGGTTCTTGAGGACAAGGAGAAAATCAAGAGTTGACTCATGCATTTGCTGAGTTTACCTGGAATGGGGGGTATGTAAGTTCATTTATTTCTGTTAGGTGATCTGAAGATTTTGGAACTTGAATTCCAGTCGAGGTCACTGTGCAGTTTGTAGAAGTTTGTGGTTACATATTCTTAAAGCTAGAAAGTTTTCTCCCCCAATCCCCCCGGTTTTCTTCTGCTGCTCTGAGTTAAGCTGATTTTTTTGCTTTAACTCACGTAGGTGCCAAGAACAATTAACAGAGGTCAGTTTATAATGATACGCATGCAGGTTAGTCTTGCTTATTTTCTCCTACCAGCTGTGTTCTGGAGGAGGCAGAGGACTGTGCTTTCGAGTTACGAAATCTTTTCTTTTTTGTTGTTGCGAATAGTGAGTAATCAGGCTTGCCTTTTTTAAGACCTCGTGAAAATTGTGATTCTATTAAGGGTTTTCATTAACTGTTATTCTGACAGCTGACGACAACATATCCTAACACTTTAAATAAGCCATTTAGGATAAATCAGGTACAATCCAGTAGGCGTAAGTCAAAACATTGCCCTGCAATCTCACAGCTGGTCTTCCACAGGTCTGTGGCCACGTCTCACAAACGTGGAGAAAAAGGCAGTCGTAGCCAGAAGTGTGTTCTGCTGCATTTTCCATCGGTGCCACCTTTACTGCAACCTGTACAGGGAAAGTTCCTCGGTGAAACAGCTTTAAATAAAAGAGCCTTTTGGAGATCTTTGTAAGACACAGTTGTTCTTGTAAACAGGTAATAAGAAATGAAGCAATTTGGTCTCCTTTAGTTCTAGTTTTCTAATTAGCTGGTTCTGTTGCAGTTTCCTTAATGCTACGATAGTTCTGGCAGGCAGCATGGAAAGACTTTGGCAGAGCGAGACATCTCTATTGCTTGTCTGAACTTTGGCACAAGAATGACAGTTGTCAGGAAATACCTCAATTTATATGCTGATCCCTAATAGAGTTTTCATGTCTTCTGATAATTTAATTTTCTCTTTCCTCATATTAAACCTGCTAAATTTTATTAGTATCTGCAAGTTATTTTCGCTGGGTTCATATTTAGAGCCATATTTGCACAGAAAAATATTCTTATTCTGCTTGTAGGGAGCAGACAAAGTGCGTGTGTATGCACACACATCTGTATATGTATAAAACAAGAAGGAGGAACTATAGCCGACAGTCATTTTATATAGGTGAACAAATAACCCAGCTTTTCTAACTGAGGTCAATCTGACAAAGTCATTGTGTATGCTTGCTTAAGCAAGTCAAGTAGGAGCTGGCCAGTAATGGAAATATCTGAGAATTAATCGTTAGGACACATTTGGCCTCCCATTTCAACAGACTTGCACCATACTTAGCCACAGATTATCTTACACTTTTTCCATTTTTTCAAGTATCATTTGAAAGCAGGACATTTTGGTAACCTCAGTAAATCCATTTCTTAGTATAGTCATATTCTAAAATTACATGACTAAATCTCATAGTTTCTCTCATTTTATTTGGATTAAACTTTTACTTCCTCTAAGAAAAAGAAACATATTCTAGTTTACATATCAGTTTATTAGAGAAACCTTTACATATTTTTAATCAAGATTAAAAAAAGAGAAAAGTTCTTGCATTTTATCTTTCATGAAACTTCTTTTTAGCCTGACTTCTAATGATTCAGTAACATGTATCATGTCTAGTAACAGCATAAATTTATGTAGGCCAGATTAGGGTCATTTAATCTGGAATAATCCAATGTAATTTGAAATAGAAAATGCAGCTGCCTTTGACACATTTAGGTAATAGTTACACTGTACCGGTTATACTTTATGTGTATTTTAAAGACTGGAATTAGAGATGAACTTTTCTACGTTGGATGATTTCACTCCTTCTAACTTGATTTTCAATATTGAATATGTCCAGGACACCAGAGAATCACAAGGAACAGCAGGATATCAATACAACTCACAGAAAGTAACCAGATGTCGCCCGATGCACGGCTGATAATGTTGTGTAATGGTCATCACTTCTCTTAGCGAATGTGGCTGGATATTGGAGATGCTGGAGACGCAGAGGTTCTCTGTGCATTCGTGATTCCTTCTTCCCTCCTCTTCCGTTTTTCGAGTTGCCTCTTCAGTATTTTCGTGGCACGTTTAAAAGTATAATATTTCATTCCCACTTGAACATTTCTAGCACGTAGATGAGCACAGCTGACGCTGTTTATTCCTCTGACATCGTGTAGCAGGTTCCCATTCAATAGACGTTGTTTACCGCCTTTGCGATGGTGAGTTTGGCACAAAGGACAGAAAAGGCAGTGTTCCTGAGCCGCTCCTCTCTCACCGTTAGCTCCCGGCCTTCGCATTAATAATGGGAGGAAAAATACAAAATACTGGGGGGATGTGCTTAAATACCAGAACAGGTTGGCTGGAGAGATTGTGGGCTCTTGTAGGTGTCCCCTGGATGTGCCCTAATTGGACCTGTCTTGAGCAAGAGACTGGACTGGATGACCCTTGGAGTTCCCTTCCAACCAAAATTATGACTGTGATTTTATTTGTCCTCTGTAAAGCTTAATTTTCATTAAGCTTTTTAATTTTTCATTAAAAAAAAACCAAGCCAGAATGCTGTTGACAGATCATCACATACTGAAATAGTATGTTTTCTCTCTTCTTTATTTGTCTTTAACTTACTTGTTTGTTCCATAAAAAGTGTAAAGATGGGCGGGTTTAATACCAAGTTTTGCCAGAAGTCATTGGATAACAATTCTGAATGTTACCAAAAATTAATCATAGATGGTACAGGGCTTGTTGAAAGAAATGGATTTGCTAAGGAAGATACGAATATAGAAACACTGTCCAGTTTTCAGTTTGATGTTCATCTTGACCTTCCCATACCACCTTTGCCAACAGGCACGTTGTCCGAAATTTCTAGCTTACTGTTCTCAAAGTATTCAGTGAGGTAAGACATGGTCACACTATGAGGAACATGCTTTGTGCATGCCATTAAATTCCTGACCAAATTAGAAAGTTTAGTGCAGGTGCTTTGATATCACTGCCTTTTGTATAATGACCAAAAAAAAAAAAAAAAAAAAGACAGTGCAGTAGTTGAATTCTACTTACATGATTGTATTTTGCCTACTAAAATTTTAAAAGAAATTGAACAGGAATGCCAGTTCTTCTTCTTGGTTCTGAAAATGCTCTGTGGTACTACTGTGAATCATTTCCCAGAAGTTAAGAGGCAGGTACATTTTCGTGGTCTGTAAAATGGTTCCCATGTGATGGTTTTAGACGCACTGGGATGAAAACACCTGCATGAACACAACTTCATGGTTTGTTTTTTTTTTTTCTTAATTTAAAGGTAATAAGCTTACAGGGGGTGTCATATTATAATATTACTAACAAACTGATATTATGGATGGGGAGGGCATGATCATTAGCTCCTTTTTTAGTATTTTACCAGGAAACGTTCTGCTCTTCAATCATTATTGCTCAAACTATTGCTCTGAAAAGGAAAATTACAGTGTGATTTGTGTCCTGTTATCCACTATATTCTAAAAGAAGCATATTAGCATGAGTAAAGTCTAGATAAAGTTCGGAAGGGCTGCTAGAAGGTCTGACGCAGGGCTGGTTGCAATGGCACTACAGTCATGCTTCCTGACCTGATAATTATGTTTGAGATTTATTTCTCTGAAATGCTGCTGAAGTCTGACTTCAAGTTTTTTTATTCTTGACTCCCAGTCAGAAGTTTATTTTTAGGGAACAAAATTTTAAAAAATCCAAAAACCCTAACCAGAGAGTGCTGCTGTATATGGGGAAAGAAGACAGAGGGAAGCAAAAAAATTGAATAGGTTATCTCAACGTTGCAATCGTTTTCAAGATGGCAGTGGGGAGGGGAAATGAATTTGCTCATTGTGATTTCATTTTCTGCAAAGACTTGAGAAGTGAATTTCGAGTGGAAACAACACATACAAAGTTTTGCTCATGCAAGCTAATTTTCAAAGCTATAAAACCTGGTTTTAATTATTTATACCCATAACTTGAGATATTCTTATTCCAGAAATTCAGACTGCCTCCTTTGTCTAATTGGCTCCTCTTCTGCTTTGTGTGTGTATATTTAAACTTGATGCCTCTGTTCGATCTCCTTGCTTTGCTGCCTAATTTCTTTATGTTCTTCCCGAGTGACTTTAAATTTTTATATTTACGCCTTCTCTGACCCTGCAGGTTCTACCTTCTCTCATGAACCTTCTTCCTCAGCGCGGTGTTGTGCTGACACCCGTAGCCGTACAACTGCTGGTGCATTTGACCCGTTCTTTGTTCAGATGGCTTTCTCCAAGACTGATAGACGTGGTTGAATAATATTTAGTGAGTACTTTACATCTAGAATTCTGACTCCTTCTCCAGACGCTTTTAATATACCTTATAGAATCAAATCCTGAAGGTGGGCATGGGTATAATACAGAGCTAGCCCAGGGTAAAGTTTGCTAAAGGAAGAACGTATAAGACGCAGGCGTTTGAATTTTTCTGCAGCAAGGCAGGGAAGTGGTACCTCAGCAATTTTCTCTGTCTTAATATTAGCATTTTCTGGGAATAAATTTGCATCTGTGCGTATATCATTTAATGCGTTTTCTCTCTGCGTAGAATCACCCCGGCCGTTAGGAGAAGTTTTTGGGGTTTGGGGGGTTTGAGGTGGTTTTTTGCTGACCAGCAGGCTTAACGACTGACTCATAATCCTGCCATACACTGCCTCCCACCTAATGCCATAGTGACGAGCTGCTGGTTTTCTTCTGTTCAACGGAAGAAATAGAGCTAAAGTCTTTTGAAAAATGGGATAGCCACCGACAGCTGGGTGTGATGAAGCTGGTATGAATGGTGCTGACTACCTGTAAGAAATGCTCCTTACCCTTTCAAGGTTACGCATGGACCTTAAACAGGTAGCACGTGTTATTTTCTGTTATATTAGCAAACAAACAAACAGCGTTGTTTGAAAAGCTTTTAAAGATGGAGACATATGGGCGTTAGGTGATTAATGCACTTAGAGAAAACTGTAAATCACAAAATGTTCCAAATCCATGTGTTTAAGCACCTGAACACCTCTTAAAATCTATCCTAGAGGCTTTGTTTGTAGAATCAAGTCAGGTTTAGCGATGGTTTGATGTTGTTCAGAAAAGTTTAAATTGAAGAATTTCAGCAAGCTCGAGTTCTTCTGCGAACAACAAGAACTTTGTATCTTAAACACATTAATTTAACGGGAACAATGCCAATGCCACTCTGCCTACAAACAAGCAGCAAATCCTAGGCTGTCGAGTTTCAGGACCAGTGTGCATCTACCTCTCATTCCAGCGTATTCTTTTGTAGATTTAACGAGCCTATAGCTAGCGGTAGCTACAAGCTACATAATTTAAGAATAAATATATGAGGAATTTTCTGTATGTTTTAAGTCACAGATATTTGAAAAGTTCTTTTATGAAAATATCCATCCCTACAGTGTTTTTACCATAAAAAAGCGCCAATGACAACATGTAAGCATTACCGTATGCCGTGGTAGACATGCATGTACACGGATCATATATGTATCTCTATAAAAGGCAGAAACAAACCAATGCTTGATTCTTCTATCATGGTAGTCAGGCAGGAAATGAAACAGTTATTTCAATGTAATTCTGTGATTTCAGTAACTACTTAAGAGACTGTTAAGGGAAAATACTTGTGTAAAAACCAAACTCACTATTATATCGATAAATGTCAATTGATATATTGATATTTTCTTTGGGTTTTTTTCCTAAGAAAACTGGGGGGAGGGGCAGTAATTAAAAAAAAAAACAACCAAAAATATCAAAATAAGAGTAGTTTGATACTATCAGTATTTTTGTTTTAAACACAAGTTGTCATTAATTATCATATTTCTGGGGAAAGTTTTCAATATAAATATAAAATTGAAACAGCTTTATAACCTTACTTTTGGGAGAGAGTTGCATTAAGTTTGTACTTTGAACCTAAATATCTCTTGTCTTCTAAATTTCTCTTCCAGATAAGGGATTCTAGTAAAGTGTACTGTAGGTACGTTAGGACCACAGTCGGTTAATTCCTGCTTCCGGATCTATGCCTTCGTATATGGAATTATTAAATGTGTTTTCCAAAAGTGATGATTCATTTTAGTTGGCTCATCTTTGGAAAATGCATTTTAATCGGGGATGGATTTAATAAATATTTCTCTGCCCACTTTTGAAAATAAGGCCCACTTGAAACATTTTAAATGAAAGCCCATATCCCTTGAACTCCCGATACATTTGTACATTTTCACCAAAAGTATTTGTGAACAATTTGGGGAAAATTTGAAAACTTGAGCCTGATATTCTAGTTTTCTTAATATTACCCCTGCTTACTGTCCAGACACTATCAGTACTGTAAACTTTGATGCTAAAACTACTTCTTATCTCTTAAACGATAGGTATTTTTATTAGCATGTTGGAGAGAATTTCCACCTTCATGCACAAAGGAGTGTAAAGCAAAGACATTTGTAAGGAAATGCAGTTTCAATCTAACGTAGTGGGAAGTGCAAGGAGAGAGGAACAGAAGGTCTGAAAAGCCCTAAAAAGCAGTTGGAAGAAGTGTTGACCAAATCCCGGCTCCCGTGTATCACCTCTTGATTCCGCTCCCCGCTCCCAAACAATCCTGTAATTGTGATGTGCAGCTTCTTCAAACAATGTTTCGTTCCTTGCAGGTTTTTTATCCTCTTCATCGCCAGAAATAGTCCCCTTAACAAGAAACTCCTCCCTAGATGTTGAAGATCAGATCTGATTCAGTAAGGTGAGTTTTGATTTAAAACTGTACCATACCCACTGGGAATGAAGTTTGGAGAGGTGGTCAGAAAACTGTATCTAAAGTGTTGTTGATTAAAAAAAAAAATATATATATATATACACACACACACAGTTTAAATAATCATTATTCTTTCCCTCATTTTCACCAGCTGTGACTGACAGGTTTTCTTAACTTCTTACCAGGATTTGTAACATGCCATCAATAAAGAATGAGCAATGCTTTCAACCACAAGTTCCTTTCAGAACTTCTCAAAGGATCCTATCCTAGTGGGGACAAAAATGGTTGGTTGGATTAAACCAGTTTCCTCTTACTGTCTCCAAAATACAGGGTTACACTTTCCCCTTGTAACCTTTCCAGGGCTTATGTGCCAATCCAATGGAAATGGGTCTGGGCTATTCTTCTACTTATACTACTTTATGAAATGAAAGTTGTGGAATTACCTGTTACGGAATAACCCTGGATTCTCTTTAGAAGTGATACCATGGTCGACTAGACAGACTATTGCTCTGTTCTGGAGTAGCAGTAGCCAAGTAAATTCCAAAAGAATTTCAAGAGGCTCATTATTGTCTTAAAGTTTTCCATCCACCTCTTTAAGGTGATACTGAAAGACGATTAGATATTTCACATTTCATATGCTCTTTAGACGATGTACAATTTTAATGGGAATGTGGAGATAGAAAGGAGAGCTTAACACTGGGTCAGAAAATCCAGAGAACTCAAGGCGAAGGTCGGTTTGTCAACTAACTTACCCAGTTTTTCAGAGCACTTGTGAGTATAAATGCAGTGCCTCCTGCCTTCATTCAGTGCTAGCTCCTGAATTCTTCCCTGACGTTCATCCATCTAGTTTGAGTCAACATCTGTCAACGTACATTTATATCACAATGCATTCAGAGATCTGAAATACTTTAATATCAGGTATTGACTGCTAGGGTACAGAAAAGAATGATAATTATTTAGAGGGATGGGCGTTTACCCTCTCTGCTACCTTATATTTTTCCTATTTGCCTTGCCTGGTATAGCGCACATCGTATGGTGGTTACAGTGTCACATCGTGCGCTGACACAACCGTGAAACTTTATGCTCCCTGGTCCAGTTAGTAGTGAGTCCATCCTCTTTAACGCTTTCAGCAAGTATCATTTCCATCTTACAGGTCGGGCGACAGGTGTGCAAAGAAATCAAATAATCTGTCTTGAGATCATGCAAAGACTCTGGAAATACAATCCCAGTGAGTCCTGGCTATAACGCTTTTGATGTCCTCATCACTGGCCACAGTCTTGCAAGCATTGACGGTAAGGAAAATACTTCTTAAGTAGATTTATACGCATTATAGTATTTCAATCCATATGAATTCAGGTAAATCTAAAAAAAAAAGTTTCTGTTGTTTTCCAATGGCCGAGGATAAGCCATTAGTGATTTAAGAAGGAAAAAAAAAAAAAGAAAAAAAAATTTTTAAAATTCACTATAAAAAGTACATGAGGTTTTTTTTTCATATTGACCAGTAAGGGCTAAGTGGAAATTTGTCTGACATGTAGAAATGATGTCCAGATTTTGGGTAGAGGATGCTGAGGATATTTAGTTGAAGTAATTTGTTTAGAAAGTTTTAAGTACCTGAAAATAGACCTTGAAAGTGAAAATCATCTCCTTGGATAATGTTATTTGTGCCACGAACTTTTTTTTTTTCCCATTTTGGCAATTACCTCTATCAATGACCTCTTTGCATACAACATTTCTTTTCCTCGCCGGTTTATTGAAAGCTATAATTTTCTTTGGGATCTTGCATGGTTAAAGCAAGCCATTATTCTTTTTGTGATGCAAGTATAGAAATCTGCTATGTTACTTTTTCCTTGCCTCCGAGGTTAAGCTGAAGGTCTTTTCCCCATGCCAGAATTTCACTTTGAATCTATGCTAAACATGAGGACTAGGTAGAACAATATGGCTGCTAGGTTGTTTCTCAGTAATGTTTTGAAGCATATGTAGTTAAGATTTTATTCTCGATAAATGCAAATTGTATTTTCCAGTCACAATAACTCCACAGGAGAAGAAATTAAGATGTCTGATACATTCATCTCTATGTCAGACTATCATACTCTTGCTATTTAAAATTCACTGAAGAAAAAAAATGCTGTCACACTGTAAAGATATTATTTCCTAAGTGATGCATCATTCATGTCCAAGTGTAGTTGTCTTTATTCTTAAATTTTATGTTCTTAAAACTTCCATTTAAAAGAAACAGTCCTCTTTTTCCCTGTACTGACCTTTTCCAACCTCAATGATTCCCTGATTCTGTGATTTACAAACCCAAATACGTATTAGATGGGGCATGAATATAAAATGAGGGACTACGCTCTATTCTCATCTATACCTGCATTAATCTGGAGATGCTCCATTGAAACCAAAGGAGTTATTCCTCCCTTTGGAGTGAATTTACAACAGTTTTAATGTCAGCGGCACTCAGTCAAAGGAGAGAATTTGTCTAGATTCAAGTTCTAAGCCTGAAATTAGTGCCATAGGAAAATGTCAGGACTGTTTTAGAGAGAAAAAAGTGGAAATTTTGTTCTAAGCCATTTTGCGAGTCGGATTTTTAATGTTGACTACAGTAGTTAATTTCAGTAAAAAATGGTCACTTTTTACAGTGAACACGACCATTGCCAAGAACTGGAAATGGGAACAGAAACACACAGCATCCTTATTATTACTACTACTAATAGTAGTATTGCACAGCTTTTGTTCTTTGCTAGGGTTGCTCCCCATGAAAATCATACTTTGCAATTTGATTTTGTCATATCGTAGAGGTTTTGCCATGCACTTCTTCCTGATCTGGACTAATTAGCTTAAGTAAAAATTGGGATAGGATGTGACAACATATTACTGAAGGGCTACACGGCTAGTGTTACAGCAGAGATGAAGTGTGCCCTGTATCAGGGCAGGTTCTACAGTCTATTTCTAACCAGGTGAAGGTGAGTTAACAGTGGGTTTGAACAAAAGTGTTTGGGTGAGTGCATGTTTGTGACTCAAACAGAAAAAGCTTTTCCTTCATTGTTTTGGGAATAACTGCAGGGAAAAAAAAGAGTGAAGATTAATGTTGATCTTCAAGATGCTGAGCTCACAGACAGAGTTTGGAATGGAAGCTAAAATTTAAAATCACATGAAAAGAGATGCTCTGTAAAACTGTGGTCTTATTTAAGTCAGCAGAAATTTTGTCACTGACCAGAATTCCTCTGCTGGGTACAAAGGAAGCTTCTGCTTTTTTTAATATGTTGTTACTTTTCTGAATATGTGTATACACTTAAGGTTTAACACTGTATTAAATGTTAGGTACCCCAAAGTCATGCTACAATAAACTTAAAAGTGATTACCAACCCTAAAGCGTAAGCTCCTGGTAGCGACATAATTTCATGTATGTTCTAATGCTGGCTGTGTAATATATATAGGCCCTAGTCAGAAGTGTAACGCAACGCTCCCAAGAGCAAAGTTAGGAAAAACATGTTTTGTTTTTTAATTGTTTTAGAAAAAAAATCTCCTCTGCTAGTTTTGAGAGGAATGCTAGGCATGTAATTCTCCTAGGCACAGAGGTGAATAAGAAATCCGAGAGCAGATTAGAAAAAACATTTTTACCAAATATTTATTAGGCTTCTTACCTTCCTCCTATGAAAATACTTTTACAAACTATTAAATTACAGAATCAGAGAGAGAGTGGCTGAGGGTGGAAGGGACCTCTGGAGGTCATCTGGTCCAACCCCCCTGCTCAAGCAGGGCCACCTCCAGACAGCTG
>JANZLQ010000032.1:24286589-24300133 GCA_026212715.1 Elanus axillaris
GGTGGGGGGCAAAGGGGGGGAGTGGGCGTTAAAAACACCCGTCCCAAGTGTTTAAAAAATAACAAGCGGATGGATTTATTCTTGACAGCTGGTGGGAACCTTGAATTTTTCTCTACTCCCTCCCTCCTTCATTCCGTTTAATGTGAGATTCTGAAAATGCAGAGGAGTTGGAGGGAAGGCAGAAGGATATAACGTGGAGTTTGAAGCGAGGAGAGGGTGCCGATGCTGTGGATTGCTGGCTTCTTGCTGAAATCAAAAATCCAATTGCGCACTGGGTTGTGATTGGAAATCTAATCAGATCTTTGGAGAGGGGGGAGAGAGACTAAAAGTTTATTGTTCTGAGAGACACAAATAAAATATTAAATGCGAACGGAGAGTCTTTTCTAAAGGAGTGTGGGGGATAGAGAAGAAGAAGAATGGGAATCCCCGTTCTAATGTGGAGACACACGGATTGGATAATTGATAGTGCAGCAAAGAAGGGGGAAGAAGAAAATTGCCTGGCAAGACCTGGATCTTAACAGTCACAACAAAATTGCATTAAAAGAATACAGATGGAGGGTTGCTTAAAAAGAAATACAGCCCTTTCTGCTCTCCAGAGAAAAAACAAATAGTGAGCAATGGAGAGCAGTGGAGCCAGAGAGGCAGAAAACCTCAGAAAAAGGAAACTAGGCAAAGGATCCACAGTGGAATGAAAAGTTTCAGAAAGAAGGACCATTCATCCTCTGCAAGGATTTTTTTTTTTTTTCCCCCTGTTATTTTAAACCACTCTTCTCCAGTGAAGGCAAACATCCGTGTTACCACTACAGCAGTTTTAAGCAGAAAAGTTGAAAGCCACAGAGAAAATAAAGGACAGAGAAGAAGAAAGCAAAATTGCCAGAGGGGGAGAGTTCAGCAGTGTTGGGTTGGATTGGCACCTGTATGGACTGAAATTGCTGGGAAATTGCAATCGGATATCCTTTATTTTTATTTCCTGTCTTGGTTTTTAATTTTGGTTTGGTTGCTGAAATGAAATAGTTTTCTAACCCCTCCCCCACTCTGGTTTTTTGTAACCACTCGGATTTCCAGCTGGGTAGTCTTTGAGGATACAGTAAGTACACTTTCCATTTTATTGGGGTTTTTTTGGAAAAGGATATATGCCCCATTGCCTCTCTCCTTTCTTCCTTATCCCTCTTTCCTTCATCTTTTCCCCCCACCTGAATAAAGAAGCTGACTGGATTTTGATAATGGCTGGAGGGGGCGGTTGGGAACGGAGAAGGGAAGCAACGAGGACAGAACTGAATTCTCACAGTAGCTCCAATGTTCCTCTTAGTAAAACTCCAACCCTGGTAGGATGTTGCAGACGCCTGCCTGCGTGGCTTCACAGCATTTGTAAATGTTTGCTAGCAAAGAAATCTTCCGAGAAAGCCCCTGCAGTGAGTGGGGGGTGCTGTCTTATTGCCCATTCTGTATGAACGCGTGCAAGTTGCATAGAATTGGATGCACAGGGGAGATTTATTTATTTATTTGGTAAGCGCTTCGAATAGAGAACGGCTCTGAGCTGAATGCTGGCATCCAGTCTGACACTGCAGATCAATACGGTGTATTAACAGGAAAATTTTATAATCAAGCAGGGAGGTGAAGGATGGCTTTTGGCGGGAGTGGGGGGGTGTAGGACAAGGGCTTTTAATGGATTTTGAGGAGGCAGCTCTGAGAGAAATGGCACCTTTTACACTCCGTTGCTAAGAAAAAGCAGTAACAGGCAGAGAGAGGACATTCTTCTGTTGAAGGGGAGTTTAGGAAACTGCTGTACAAGCCACCCATGCCCTCCAGATCTCCTAGGAAATTCTTTGTGATTTTGTGGTGAATCCTTCAGGATCCCCTAGGACTCGCCTGGCAGTTGAAGGAGATTTACTTTGATTGACAGGCAGTGAGAGGATACTGTGGTGTTAGGAAGTTTTTGGTTTTATGCTGATAATGAAAATCATTTACAAGTGGCTTGTAGATGGTGGGGCTCACAGATTAGCAATGATGTGTAACAGACCAGTACGTGTCTCTCCCTTCTTGGAGCAATGTGGTGTGGGGGTGTGGAATAAAGGGAGGATAACATGGTGTTTAAAATAGAGGTCCTTGTTCTCCTGTGGGGAAGAGTGTCGCTTCCGTCCCCTCTCCTGACATGACTGCTTAGCTTGTAGATAGGGAGTTTTCTTTTTCTTCCTTCTCCTTCTCTCCTCCCTCGCCTCTGCCCTCCTCAACCTTGGCCTGCACATGTAGAGGCTCCAGCTGAAAGTATTAGGCCAAAACTGGTGGAGGAGGAGAGAGAGGAACAGCTAATGAAATGAGCCATTGAAAGGATACGGATATTTTTTGGCAGGCAAGGTGCGGAACTTGCTTTGCCACTCGTTTTACTTTTCTCTAGCTGCAATATTCTGGAGGAGGGGAGAGAAGGCAGGGATGGGAGAGGTGTTGGTAGAGTCGGATTTTAGTGGGTTTTTTTCTGGCAGCTTTTCCCTCTTCACAAGCTTCCTGCGGGAATCAACGCAAACCATAGCTCTATCTTCCCTTGATAAACACATAAATAAATATTAGCATCTTCCCCCCCACCCCCCTTCTTCATTCACTCACATCGCCACTGTTACTTCATGTAAACATCCTGAATCTTTTGGCGTAATGCAAATGAGACCTTCTGCCTCTCAGATGTGTTCCATGTGCTTCTGTTTGGAGGTCATACCTCTTAAACATTGGCTACTTGTAAAGGATTAGGATTTAGGGTGCAGTTCTGCTCCTAAGGAAATCTCTGGAAGTTTTTGTTTGCCCACGCAAACAGCCCAGACCCTTTGTGCCGGTGTGTTTAGAAAAAGAAGGAAGCAGGCACAGAAAAAATTTGTTCTTTCCAGCTCCAGTTACTCTCAAAAACCTGTTCTTTCCAACTTCAGTTCCTCAGTATAGCTAAATCGGTTTAGTATGAAGTGCTTTAGCCTCATTTACTTCCCTGGGCACATGTTTCCTGGTGGGACACTAAATGGGGAGTAAGTTTGTCAGCACCTGAAAATAAGTGCAAAACTCTGTTTTCCATTCCTTCATGTATCGATATAAGTCTGTGCCCTATTGTGGGCTACACTTACATCAGCAGTTGCAGTAATAGAGCAGCTAAATTTATGTTAAGCTGCTGCTCAGTAATTACTGAAGGAAAAAGAAGCTGGCTAAGGAAAAGGCATCTCCAAGCTTTTCCCTGGATTGCTGTCAAGTGAACACATAAACAGAAAATTTGATAGAGCAACGCCAGTTTTTGACAATCGAAAGCTGCCATAGGTGCCTCGTTCATTTTGTACAATAACTGGCAGGAGGATTTTCTTGATGTGATAAGGAAGCACTGAGAAAATTTAGGCACCAGTTTGGGCTGAAATGGGCAAACCTTGTCAACATTAAAAAGCTAGGGATGCGTGTCTGCTTCTAAAGAGGCAACAGTTTCACACTTCAGTGAATCATTCACTTAATACAGTAGCCAAAAGACACATGGAACAACCCAGAGTTTAACTCATTCAGTCTCAAAGTGGGAACGAGTATAGCATTCCTCAGCATTTGTGCTGGGCCTCGTCCAGAGCCCCAAAGGGCTAATCTTAAAATAAATGGCCCAAACCATCAATCCCAACATCCAGCTAAATGAGGAGCAACGAACCTCCTCGAGCAGAGGCAAGAGCTGGCCGTCTCTGCTAATTCCCTCGCGTGTGCCTGAGCACAGGTGTGTCATTCGGCAGCATACGCTGGTCCTGCGGGCTGGGCTGTCTTCTCTTCAAACCATGGATAATCCCTTCGGTAATGACCCCAGGCAGCTGGGATTTTGGCACTCTACAGGGAACCATTGTGCACCGAATGCTTGTGCAGAAGGAAAGAGAACTCTGTATTGAAAGGTCCTGCTCCATTTGTTCTCCAGAAGGTCAGAGATCACATATCTCAAACTTCAGGTGTTCTTGGCCAACTGTAGGCTAGCAACGCAAGTGGGTAGCTACTCCGTGTCTCTTCACATGTCAGCAGCGATTTGCGCTGATCTAGAATAGGAGCAGGTTCGGTTTGCTGGAGCAGCAAATTTTGTGTCACAGTATCTCCCAGCCCCGATGAGTGGAAAAGGGACTTTCAGGCTGGGTGAGACCCAGGAAAGAATGCTCTAGATGAGAGCCAGTGCAAGCAATCGTGTGGGACTGGAGAAAGAGAAAAGGATTCCCCAGGTGCTGCCACAGCTTCCTCCATATAGGCTTTAAAATTATTTGCCGGTGACCTAAAAAGCTGTCTCCCATTTGACACGAAGATTCTTGCTGTAGCAACGTGAGACGGGAAGATTTTGAATGGGGCTCGGGACAGGATTTTAGCACATTTTGAGGGAGCTTGGTGTTGGTGACAACTCACAAGCCCAGCTGTCCAGGAGTGAAGCTGCACTAGATCCACTGAAGGAGCGCACGGTGCACAGCAGCAGCCTGCGGGAGATTCCATCCCGGTCTTGCCAGTGTGCCTTCACTTTGGCTTGGAGATATCCCTTTGTTTCTGATTGCTAGCGAGGGAACGTGGAGAGAGAGAAGGGTGCTGGAATGAGTGCTGCTTGCAGCCTGGGAGGAAAATTACACTGAAGAAATGCAATTAGCACCCACTAAGTCATTTTGAGAGTAGTCAAGCTGACTGGACTTTGGGCTGCTATTAGCAGGGGCCTTCCTCCTGCATGCCCGCCCATCCCCTCGCCAGCTGCTCTATGGAAATCATAATGAAATCCAGGCTTCCTTCAGTTACAAAGTGCTGCCCCCACAGGACAACCCAGATGAGGAGGATTTAGTAACAGCAAAGCCACAGCGGTTTGGAAGGCAGCCTTGCAGCATGCAGCGTGGGCAAGATGCTGCCCCTAGGAAGGATCCTGCCGCCCTTTCCCGTAACGGCAGAAGACACTGGGGCTTGGCTTGTGACATTTTTGGAGTGGTTTATTTAATGCTGTTATGCAAAAAAAAGAGGGGTACCTGGTTTTTAGCTGTGCTACCACGGTCGTTTTTTTCTCTCGGGGGACAGAAATGGGGACGCGAGAGGGGAGCCGAGTGTGCTAGCGGTGTGTTTTAATTGCGTATTCACACGCTGCAATACATGGAAGTGAATTAACGCGTAGTTCCTAGTAGGGAGCCTGGGTACTTTGCTATCTGTTAGAGGAAAAGGCAAAAATCAGACGCTTGTGCATGCACACAATAAAAGAGAATCAGGATTTACATTTGGTATCCAAGGAAGCGAGAGCAGAATCCTGCAGGGCTTTCTGTTCATTGTTTAAATGTTGCCATAGCAATATCTCAGGGCACAAGTTACACGTTTCTCACTTCTAGAGTTGAGCTTTTCTTCCCTCTCTCTGTTTCTCTCTCTCTAAATATCCACAACAACCAGGGGTATCTCCATAGAACTTTGCACAGCAATAGGAAAAGGTGTCTGAAGGCTGCCTTATCTATTCGCATATGTCTGTCTGTATGTTCTTCCCTGTCAGTTACTAATATGTTGGAAACCCAGTTAGGAGGAAATTGTTGGATAGAAGCGGAATCCGAGGCTTTTGTTGTTAGGACATGGAACATATTACAATATTTTGTGTAGTGGTGCTATGTTAATTGGATAGCTGCAGGCAAGCAAAGTGTAGCAGTCGCTGACAATTAGAAACAACAGTGGACTTCCCCGGACTGAATCTATTCCTTGGGCAGATTAAAATGCATTTCAGGTATATACCAGAGTTTCTGTAAATTTAAATACTAACACTACTGTAAGAACTCTTGAAATTCTGTTTTCATAGTGCTGAGACAAGATTTGCCCTTGCTGCTTGTGAAAGGGAGAGAGGCAGCATCAGACCACTGAATAAAGTCTCCCATACTATTTGCTGCAGAGCTTATACTTGTTATGTCAGGACTGTGGGGGAGCAATATAACCAGGAAACCAGGAGAATTAAAGAGGAAACCAACCAACCCCAAAACAAAGCAAAAAAACTCCAGCAACAATGGTTTCCCATGCAACTAGATAAAGCATACTCAGAAGTATCACAGCAAGATAAGTTAAAAAAACCAGCAGCAACTCAGAGTATTTAGTAATGCTCTTTGTGCTTAAGGGATCTCTTCAGTTATTTGGCAGCTAGGGGATCCATACTGTCCTGTTCATGAAAATAATACTCGGAAATATGGATGTGGTTTCCTTTCATGTTTGTACGGATGATACAGTGTGAACCAACTTCTAGAAGGCCCAGGACTTGGTGCTTTTCCTTCACTATACATATAAGAACAATTGCCATTAAGGGTCAGACCTAACCCTGAAAGACAGTGGTAGTGATTTTTAAAAAGTATTAGTGTAGTTCAGTCTCCAGCACATTTTATTTTGCTTGCAAACCTTTCTTCGCTTTCATGTCAGTCCCTTCACTCGTGCCATTTTACCTGGGAAATAAAGCCAAGCACACAAGGAGCCTGTGTATTGTGGGGAGTGCAGCATGAGTAATAACAGTGCAGATCTCCCCACAGTGCTTCTCATCATACCTCAGTCACGATCTTAAGCAGGAGACTGCCTTAAGTCCTGAAGCAGGCACTAATTCTGTTCCTGTACCTTGAACTTGCCCCAGCGGCTTTGAGATGGCCAAAAAAGAGGCCAGCTGTGATGGGGGTGGGATGTACTCACCTCAGTTCTCATGCACTGTGCTACTGCCCGCTGATCAAATTACTGACACCCATCAGATTCCATTGTCTTGGCTGAAATTTGGAGCAGGGAGCTGGGGATGAAAGTTTCATCATTATTGAGTCTTCATCACCTTATAGACCAAAGTTTTACTCCAAACCCAACCGTTAGTGGACAGGTGGAAGACGCTGGGATGACAGTCTCTCTGTAAACTGGTATAAGTGAGAATTCCGTCTTGCAGAGAATTACTTAAAAGGCTTGTTTTGGTCTTTTTATTCGCCGATGGTCATTTTTCTGTTCTAATGCAGCACTGCAACATGTATGAGCTAGTCAGTTCTGTAGTAACTTTTCCATGCAACCAGTTCCATTCCTTTTACATGCCTTTCTCTTCTCTTCTGTCATTGTGCAAAGATAAACCCAGTGTTGCTCCAATTAATCTCAACTGGAGCTTTAGTAATTACTTCAGCAGGATTGATCCTGCTCTGTGGGTTTTTTTGTTTCATTTTTTCCTTCTCCTAAATGAAGCGCAAGCCCCATTTTAGTTCCAGAAATAAACAATAGGATGAGTATTTATAGTTACAGTCATAAAAAGGTGATCCAAATACCATTTTGAATTAATAGGTCATAAACGTCTAAATTTCTACATGTTCCATATTCCCTTTGCAGTCCCTGATGACATTCCAGGTATTAATGCTTCTTTTTCATCAGTGTATAATGTAATAATTGATGGATTAATTCAGTAAGCTGGCCCTCGGTACTGCCACAGCAAAACCTCAATCTAGATTGACAAAACCAGATATTTTGTAAAAGGTCATAATTTAGGGCTGAATTCTATGGCGTGGCTAGGAGAATTTGGTGATGGTGTAGGCTCTGTGCATTGACTAGTAACATCAATAACTGAATAATGTGACATGTTATAATTAGTTTAACAAAAAAAATTGTTATAGTTTACTACTTAAAGGCTACAGAAGAGGATCTACAAGGACAGAAAAGGGTTAAGTTAAGAAACGATAGTCTTCCCTCTCTCAATGCATGCAAGTTTCAAATGAAGTGCACAAAAAATGTATTAAATTCCATGAGCTTTGCCGAAGGGTGTATATGTTGTGTTAAGGGTTTTTAACTTAGCTGTTCGGGTTTGCAAGAATTTTCTCTGCCAGTACTTGATTTGTGAGCCCCTATTGGACAGGCAGGTTCTTCTACAAGTGGTTATAGATTATTTTTCCAGAGGCAAGTTTTTATATTTCTTACATCGTTTAAAGAACTGAGGTTCATTTTTGTTAGGGTTGTTGATGACACAGCTACTAAAGGGGAAGGATAGTGACCCCATTAGCCTTTCGGGTTGCTCATATGCACTGCACAGTCTACTACTTCAAGAAGTTTCATTGCATTTAACGCCCGTGTGAATTTTGACTGTATATGGTGCAGTGAATTATAACCATAATGGATTTCTCTTTTGAACTGGAAAGAGGTCGAAAAACCTCACCTTCAGTGAATGTTCATGTTGATATCCCTCTTTCCGTAATGTACATTTTACTTGAGTAGTCTGGCCCTGAAGATTGAGTTATATACATTAAGTAAAGGCCTGGAGCTATCTGTTAAAGACTACTGAATTAAACCATAGCAGAGGATGGCTCAGTTCTTAAGTAACTTTCCATAACATAGAAAAAATAATTGTATTTTTTAATGGTAAATTTCAGGTTTGGGTATATGTATGGAAATCTCATGCAGGAGTAGTAGAATGTCATCAAGAGTTGCAGAGGAATATAGATAATAATTTCTTATCACAAAGGGTATTGCATCTGATTTAAAGTATCATATAGATAAGATTTTTTTGTGGCAAAGAAAGGTGAAGTTGATGATTGCCTATGGCAAATGCAAGATAAAACGCAGCCAATGATGCTGCTTCAAAAGACTTATCTTCTAAACCTGAGGAAAATTATGAGAAAAATTGATTGGAGAGAACATATAAACAGAAGGCTGTGACTATAAAGTGGGCAGTTTCTAGGAATATATTGTTTTGCTAGAGAAAAACCCAGATCATAGAACAGTTCACATTTGACTATGAGTCTGTCTTTGATATGTGGGAAAATGAAGCCAAAATATAGCAATTAAACCAAAATCAAACCAACCTAGTATATAGTAGGTTAAAAAAAAAAAAAAATAAAGGAAGAGGAAAACAGATAACAAGCCCTATAAGAAATAAGGTATAAAATGAATACAATTGAAAAGTTGTGGTTGGGTGGTGGGCTTAGAGTATACCAGAAATGAGGGACTGTTGTTGTTCTTATTTGTGCTTTTATTGGAGACATCTTATGAAGAGTTACTGACAGTAGCGATGCAGAACTGACAGAATTATTCAATTAATATTTCTATTCTGTATCTGGAAAAAATCATGATTAAAAATTCTTATCATGAAAAGAAAAAGCAAGTGAAAGGGTATTGGAAAGCATCTATTCAGGATAAATATTTTTAAATGAACAGTCCTGTTGTGCTTTTCCAAAAAGTGCTCCAGAGTATCTATCTAGAAAACATTCCAATGCTACAAGTGCAATGAACTTTGTAGTCATTGACCATTTAGTCTGATAAAAATTTTAGAGAAAATGACAGGAAATCCAACACAGGATTCAGCTGATATTACTTTGGGGGTCTAATTATATAGAGGTGTCTCAAAGTTTTTAGGTGTTGCCAATATAGCAAATAAAATTCTAAGAAGAAGCAATAGCTGGAAGCTGAGATCTCATAAATTCAGATTAGAAATTAAGGGTAGATTTTCAACGGTGAAAATAATTCACCATTTTTTAAATTGCTTGGAGAAGTTTCTGTTTTCTCTGTCTCTTGGAGTCTGTGTACGCAGATAGCGTGTCTTTGTGGAAGACTGTTACGAAGTATGCATTATTGTGTTTGGTATATTGTGATACTCAGAGTAGATGGTTCTGAGGTCCCTGTACCCTCAGCCTGTGATTCTGCAGGTAGAGGGAATGTAGCCTGGGCATTCATAACCAAGCTTCCAGTCCTGTCATCAACACACCTGCCTAGCTTGCAATGCACAGAACACCCCAAAGGATTTCACTGCCCGGTCCATCATTCCCTCTCTGCTGAGGTTGCTAGCAGAAGGCTCAAGAAGTTTTGGGGTGATCTGCTTTTTTATGGCAGTACTCTTCGCTCAACTTCAGTACCTCAGACTTCCATCTGGTGAGTTGGAAAAACGTCTCTTGAAATCTGTTAATTTGTCAACTCTGAAATGTTTAATAGAGATTAATTTTGAAGGCTGTGCTGAGGGTGAACATGCTCTCACCGTGCATATTTACTCATCCACTCAGTAGCCCATCCACCAGCTTATTTGTGGGATCAAGTTCTACCTCCTGTGTAGTTCTCTTCATAGAGAAGAGATTTGCAAGCTTTGGGTGTTGTATCTCTGAAATACTGGCTTATCAGCAACCTGGGCCGCTAGCCTGCAAAAGTCCATTTGTTGAAGCTGATTCAGGGGTTGAACACCTAAAATAAAACAAGCCAGAAGGTATCGTCTCAGAGCTTTTTTCTAGCTTAGGCTTCCAGATACGAATCCAGGTATGAAATTGTGTGATAGTTGGTCTTGGTGCCAGGCTTCTTTCCAAGTCTGAGATGGACTAAATATAGAGGTGTCACAGTTGGTACATACTTCCCTCTGTTTCTCTCTGCTCACAGACTGCTAACCATTACGCTGTCCACATTTTTTCCTGCTGTGGATGGTTGTTAAGCATTTTAGACTAGAAATGTATTTTTCTGTCTTCGTAAAATATCTCCATTTGTAGACTTGATTTTACTTGTTTACTTCTTTTGCTAATGCATGTCCTTGGTTTGGGAACGTAAGAGAACAGGAAAGAATGAAGGAAGCTTGCCCCTGCATCTGTGCATAATAGCTTTTGGTACTGTAGATTGCAATTATATATAATCTCAGTAGGCTGTCTCTTCATATTTCTAGTCACTCTTCACCTGATTTCTTGGACACGGTTTGTTCTAAACTCTTCTGAAAAAATTACTGATTAAAATCTCAACCAAAGATAGATATTTCACACTTACAGGTGAGGTCAGTGGTCACTTTCTCTGTTTAGTTTTGAGTTTCATAGTGTATTTCATAGTCCAAGTCAATTTTTGTGCGTAAACTGTGTTTCCTGCATTCAAGAGCCTTCCTGGAGTAGTGGGCAATTTCATTTTTACAGCTGAATGTAGTTAGTCTGAGAGGTCATGGCCTGTGAGAAGGCATTCTATGAGGTAGCAAAGGGCATTCCTTCAGAGGTAACTATACTCAATTGCTATCAACTATAAATTGTTAACAGATTCTATGTCCTGAGATATCCAGCCCTTATTTCTTTCACCTTTTCTGAAAAACTCACCAAAATTGCAAGTCTTAGGAGATCTTGACCCAGTTAGTGCTTCCAGAGTGCATGCTCCATCGGAGAGGTTTCAGCAGTGCTGGTGTGCAAGAGGCATACTTTGAAGGGACAGGTTGCAACAAAATTTTCTTTTTCATCTTTAACCTGCCTTCCGTCACTTACTGCTCTCCACCCATGCTGTATATATCAACTGCAGCTAATGAAAATGTAAAACAATATTATTTGATACTCAATTTAATTGTCTCCTTATTACTGCTTAGGCTGTCACTGAATGAGATAGTAGAACACATTCTTCTAGTAATGTGGCTTCGTGAGATGCTGTTCAGAGTTACTGTGTCAGTCTATCCAAAGGAAAACTAAGACTTATTAGGCCTGCTTCTCCTTGCGGCTTGTATTGTCATTTATCACTGAGTGACGCTGGAATTCAGACAGTGCAGAACTGGAAGTGTAGTATTTTATGCTCTCTTCACATAGGTGGCGATTGCTGTATACAAGATAGTGGGAATTTGAATCCTTTGCAGAGGGAGACACCCCTCTTCAGTACTGCGGGGACTACAGAAAGCCTGCTGACCTTTCAAATATTCCTAATTTTAGGAAGCTCAGGATGAGATTAGAGACGAGGTTATGCTTCTGACCTTGCTATTCTGTCTGATATTGTGCTCCTTTTTGCACTCTTTAATGTACCCTGGCTTTGGGTAGATCACCTTACCTTTGCAGGGATTATAAAATGTAGTAAATTGATCTTACATGCTTGCTTCTGGGAGAAAACAATGCAAATGACATGAGTGTAACATGCCAACCTGCACAGAGCTTACAGTAAGGGTGCTAGCATAGCTACTGCATGTTAGGTTGCGTTATACAAAAGCGATGTTAATATTGACTAAGAATGTCTGTCTGGGTAGTCAGTGTAGTTAATCAGCATTCTGAAAATTCATACCTTACCTTAATCCTCACTTGTTATTCCACACGGATGTTCCATGTAGTGTGGTCATGGATTTTCAAGGAGGGAAGTTACATGTCCCTTACTGCTCCTTTATGGCTCCCAAGAAACCAGTACCTTCCCCTACCATTGAAATCCTACCACATTGATCTTCTAGGGTAATTTTTGTATAATGTTTTTATATGCACTCTCAGCTCCTCCCATGTTTTTGTAAGTTTATGGGGCAGCCTTCTTTTACATATCCCTCATTTTCTCATGCGTGCTTTATGCAATGTTTCATTCCTTACATTTTAAATCAAAGAAGAAATTAATGAAGTGTAGCTAAAATTTTGCATCATTGTTCCATTACCTTATTACAGTAGGTGACCGTTTGGGAGTTGGCAAAACAAGGCCTAAGTCTAGCAGGCCCTGGCTGGGATGGTCCCTTTCTCTTTTCTCTCTCCCAGTCCCTTCCCCAAATTCCCTTGCCAGCGGTTCATGTCACCGCTTCCCAAACCATTGACCTACTGTGGGACCAGCCAAATAACTACAGAGGCCAATGTGGATTCAGTTTGTTTACTAGGAAAACTGAACTTTGGTTGGGCTGCTCCTCACTCCTTGACTAGAGTTCCTCATGGATGTTGTCTGTCAACAGCTCATCCCCTCCCCGTAGCAAGAGCATTCAGAAACTCTTTTTTTCTCCTGCAGGGCTTCGAAAGCACCTTTGGTGCCAGACGTCTCTTGAAGCCTAGGACTATCATTCAGTGATCATGGCAATTGGGAGAGGCGTCTGAGGACTGGAGGAAGGCTAACAGTTGCCCGTTTCTGAGCGTTTCTCTAGCTCTTTTTAATGAAAAGTTAAAAGCTTGCAAGATATGATGCTGTTCTTGCCAGCTTTCCTGTGCAGACAAAGCTACGGACAAGAATGAAGCCTCACTGAAACTAAAGCAAGTTTTATATTGAGGCAAAAAAAGTACTACAGGAGCTGTCAGATTAATTTCGCTGGTATGAGTTGAAGTACTTCCACTGCTAAAACTAGGTATTCGTGTCAGTGTGTGTATGTGTGTTGAAGAGGGTAGATTGCCCTTGAAAGTTTTGGACTGCATTTGGCATTATGACGTATTAAAGTGGTGATTCTTTGCACAGGTGGTTACATTATAGGAAAATAGCTGGTAAATAGTATTTTTTTAATATATTTAGCAAAACACCTGCTTCCATATATCTCTCTGTGTAGGAGGGGGTTAGAAATCTCCACGTTAGCCATGGAGATCTCAGAAGAATTATAACATTGACTATATGTCAGCTAGGCAAAAGAGTAACTGCTTTGAAAAAGGTTTAAGTTTGAGTAAGTTTTTTTTCAAAGCAAGTAATGAAACTATCTCCCACCTCCCAAAAGCAAGAAAAAATATCAAATCTTTTACCACATCTTCCCCCTCTACCATTTCAAATGATACCTTTTAAAGAGAAAATGCAATTAGGAGAGACATTTAAATATACTATGTTTTGTGTTGGTGTGGTGGGGGTAGCGGCTGAGGGCCGGCTCCTGTGAGAAGCTGCTGGAAGCTTCGGCGGCCCCGAGGCGGCCCCGCCGCCGGCCCAGGCCGAGCCCC
>JANZLQ010000032.1:24300743-24329900 GCA_026212715.1 Elanus axillaris
AAGGACCCGCTCCAGGGGAGTCTGTGAGGAGCTGCAGCCCACGCGCGGGAAGGACCCACGCCGGAGCAAGGGAGGAGGACTGTCTCCCGCGGGAGGGACGGAGCCCACGCCGGAGCAGGGGAGGAGCGAGGCGTGTGGCCCTGAGGGGGAAGGAGCAGGGGGCAGGAGTGAACGAGCGGCTGCTTGACGCTTCGTTACTGGCTGGGCTGAAACCACAACATGGTAGAATGGTCAGTCTTGCGTATTGTAGTGGTCACCCCTGGGGATTCCTTGACTCTGATCTTCGTGTGGCCTCTGACTCTTGCCTGGAACAAGAGTCTGTCTGCTTCGTTTTATCTCTCTGTAACTTAAGAGAAATTACTTTTGCATATTGCAGGACAGATCCTTCCACAATTAAATATGCAGCCAGAACTCTCTATTTGTAAGAGTTCAGACGTCAAAACCAATATAATTTAAGAAGTGGGAGTAGGATTTCAGAAGAGGTTTAGTGAAGTTAAGCTTTCAGATGCATGAAAGGTCCTTGTATAAAAGGCATTTTGTAAGCACAATTTTTATTGCAATCAGTATCACCATACATAAACCACAGTGTTTCAGTGCAGAGTAAGGGAGGAAAACAAAAGAACATGTACACCTTTTATCTTTAAATATTCCGTTAGTGAAACAATTCTGGAGACATAGGTTAAAAACTTCTTTCTTAGTCTTCCATTCTCAGGAAAGGTTTTTCCTGATCCGCCAACAATTTCATGTTCAAGCAAGTTCACTAACTATTTTACAGTCAGACTCAGTGATTTTTTTTTCCTCCTGACTTATTTTACCTCAGGCATAAATTGAATTGAACAAACAAACAAACAATTCCTTCCTTAAAGTTAAGCAAGATCATAAGCCTGCAAATTCTTACCCTTAAGAGTAAATACCTGCAGACATAAGCTTATTCAAATATGGCTTTGATATTCTAGTTCTAACCAAGTGAATAAGGATTATTCAAGTAAAACATGTTCAGGCTTTCTACATGTTTTATACTGAAGTTATTATTCATTTATTTTCAATTTATACACTGGAATGGTTGAAAAGCACAGTGCCCAAACTCTTTTTTTCCCTGGACACTCTGAGATTTTTTTTACCTGCTCCATCAGCGTTGCAGTAGTTCACAAGCTTTAAAGCTATAAAGTTCTTTTTGTCATAATTCACAGCTTTGGTTGCTTCCATTTGACTTCTTGATGTGTCAGTTTGTTGTGCCTTTAGAAGATGAACCACTTCCCACTGCTGGATGAAAGGTTTCTATAGCACCCCATGAATATATAGATTTCCTTTTTCCCTTGAACGCAGGGAACTGCTTTCTTTACTCTGTCTTCGTGAAAGGTTATGACTAATTCAGTGTCAAAGATCTAGACAGCTAATTGCCATGTATATATCTGCAAGTGGCTGTAAGAACTTTGGCTGTGTTAAGGGCTAGGACCTGACGCAGTTAACCTTGACTTTGTGGGAGGTATTTAGTCATGACAATACTTGCTTTGCTTCTCTTACATTGAATTTGCTTATCTAGTCATTACAAACAGGTATGGAAAGGTATACAGCCAGCAACTGGCATTAGATATTGTTTTTTGAAGCGTTAATAAATTCTCTGATATCCAATCATCTGCTTTCAACCTACCCTCTACTTCTGCAGACACTCCCCCCCTCCCTCCTCCGCAAGCGAGCAGATAGAGAACCTGGAGAGAATGTGGGCTTTGAAATGTGACTCAGAGGTCAAGAGATTCAGAGTCTCAGGAGGAAAGTGAAATTCACAGCTAAGGCCAATTTACTGTGACCAACCCGCCCCTAGGAAACTCCCCGCACAACCAAAGGGCTTTGATGTCTCGATTTCTCACATTGGCAGTTGCCATGAGTTTGCATAGGAGAGCATGCCTCCTACTGAATTAGAAATCCTCTGATGAGTAAAACCTGTTTGTTTGAGAAAGGCTTTTCAAGAGCAGATCTTTGGCTGAATTTAAGGTTCCTATCACAGTTTCCAGTGTTACTGTTCCTATACATGAATCACTGCAAATTCAGTAAAATGAAATTCAATCAGATGGTCTGGTAGGAGAAAAATGTAGTGCTAGGTTCCTTCCTTTTTTTTTCTTTTTTTTTTTTCCTCTCCTTTTCTTTTCCTTAGAGCTGTCTGTGGAGGTAACAACACAACTACGACACCTAAATCGATATCGCCAGCATGCTTGCCTTGGCTTGGCAAATTAAGTATCTTCTAAGAATTGTATTGAACATGGAGTCTGTCTTTTTGTTTTGAAAGGTGCTTTGAATAGCTTTGGTGAATTGCTTAATTGTTTATTGATCTCATAATTATTCAGTTTGTTATTCCCCCCCCTCCCCCCCTTAACGTTACTTCATCCTATTTTAAAAGTCCTGGAAAAAGTTTCTGTTAATTCAGAGTTCCTTATCAAAGTTATATGCATTGCTTAATTTTGATGTTGCTCAAGTGATAAGGATGGAAGTTATATAGAGGTAACTCAACAGTTAATTAATCAAGTAAAAGAGAAATTGTCCACGTGGTCAGGATTAATTTCTCACATCAGGGGGAGAAGGTAGTTATGGTGAATTTTGCAACAGGCTACTCCCACAGGGTCATATTTTATTAAACTGAATAAATTGGATGAGTCAGAGCCATGACTGTCTAGGAATTAAAAAAAAAAAATAATTGACACTATCTCCCAAACATACTGTAATTTTTTCTTTATTTTTGTGGTGGGTGTTAGGTTAAGAGATGTCTGCATAAACCCCAGTTGATGAAGAGAACAAGATGGTACTCTTTTTTGCATTTTTCTTTGGTTTGCATTCCACAAAGCAAATCTGCTTCAGACATGACTCTTGTATACGCTGTACTCCTGTCCTTTACTCTTCATCCAAAAAGCCCTGACAGTGTTCATCAGTTTTTCAAATCTGTCTGTTTTGCCTCTTCTGTGGTTCTGCTGTTATGGTAATAGTGTATGTGCAACAGTGGACTGACTGAAAGTGAAACGCTTAAGGACTGCTTCGTATTTTAGCATGGTAGGTTTCCCTTCACCCTCAGAGTCCATAAATGAAAATAATTGTGCTGCAATGCCAAGAAATTAGTATCCTATCACAACTCCAGAATGCTGTGAAAACACAGCATTGCATAACTGTGATTCCACTGAATGGTATCATTATGACTAAAATTATCTAACGTTGTGTTGCCTTTTTGTTCATATCTGGCAGGAATCAGACTATCTCACCATGGTACACAATACATTTTCTAAATATGGGTGAAAAACTAGAACATTCTTTAGAACAAATATTGCCTAAATACAACAGAAGTGAATGGAAAATGCTGGCCCTGATTAGTGATACATTCTTGCATTGAAATGTGATCAGCATGTCAGTCTTCTTTAGAAGGAAGTAAGCTCCTGTCACCAGATGGAAAATAAATTAAATTGAACATTTCTCATCCCTCAAAAAAGTTGGTGCCAAAGTAGAAATGTCTACATATTTAAAAAACCCTAATCTGCAATCTTTTAAAAGAGCTGAAATTAAAAAATGACCATATTAAAATAACGTAAATTTCCTTTTAAAGATCATTGTATTTTGCCTCATGCTACCAATAAACTTACCCAAACAGTGCAAGTTGCTATTCCTACTTAGTTTTGTTCTTCTTGAGTAAATGTGAATGAGGTCTGAGTAAGTGAGAGATCGTTGTTATGCACCATGACTAAAAGCAAAAAGTGACAGTCCAATTCTCTTCAGAGAAGAAAGATACACAGTATTAATGCCTTGGGACAAAGAATGCTCAATTTAAATTTTATGGATTTTGCATTTCTAGTTTCTTTCTTGCCAGTGTTGCAGAAGGCATGGGAATTAGCTACCACCATTATCTGTGATAGCAGAGGGTGTAAACTGAAGTCTTCATACATCAGGTCCTTGGGTAAGACAACTAAACCTCTATCTGAACATGTTTACATACATAGCCCGCCTTTCTCAAAGAATCTCAATAGCTGCGGTTCTCACAGACCTCAACTCCTGGAACGCCATTAAAAAACGTTGACTCCTAACATAACATAAATCATGTATTTCGTCAGACCTGTCTTTCAAATAAGAAAGAATTAGTGTAGTTTGGTTTTACATTTGCCTTTTCAAAGATTGTCTTGCTAGATTGTATGTCAGTGTGCTTGAATAAACTAGAAGATGAATGGTCACTTTGCAGTCCTGTGGTACAGGCCATGCAAATACTTACTAAGCAGAACGATAAATGTAGTTTAGCTTAACTGTGCAATTGTATTTATTGCTAGATCCAATCTATATATATGCAACACACATACCCCAAGCCCAGTCCTGCTGTATAAGAATATATTAAAATGACATGCACTGCATTTCCATGATGTGCTTTATCTTTATTCCTTACCTGATTCTTTTATAAAATCTAATTTTGTGAAGATCAGATTATTACAGAGAACATACATAGTAACTGACTTGCTGCTCACTGAGCAAAATCTAACACCATTTAATATCAAATGTGCGTTCAAGAAACATCTGGGTTTCTTCTGCAGTGTCCCAGAGCTGGCCAAGAAAGTTAAATCAAAAGTCATTGAGTAATTGTTCTCATGGTTCATATGGATGAATTAGATCCTATCTAAGTCCAAATTAGAGAGCTCTGATACATTCAAAGAACCATTACCCCCTTTCCTCCCTCCTCCCCAAAGGCATTTAATACAGTGTTAATTCTCAGAAAAAGTTTCTGTAATTTTTTTTCCCATAGCTTCTACTACTGTTCTGAGTGGTTGTACAGATTGAAGGGGTTCCGTAGGCAAAAAGATGCAGTAACCCAGAGATACTAATGTTGAATGGTGCCTAAAAGGCAAACATTTCACGCTTGCTTCAGTGTAAGGCAGTGTAGGTGCAGCAAAATGTAGTACTGCTGTTACATGTATTGTCAATACTATATATCATTATTTGGCTAGAAACCTATTGATAATTAATAACAAATGGAGTAGCAAAGAAAAAAATATGCTTAAAATAATGGTAACTTAAATATATTTATAAAAGCAAAAAAAGTGTATTAAAAAGTATAATTAGTTCGTAACTATAAAACTCATACCTATATGAATAACCCAGCTTGAAAATTCAAATTATTTTATTGTGCATGACTTGACAATACAGATGGGAGTAAATTAAAACTAGACTGAGCAGTTGTTCAGCTTCTTCAGTAGGGGAAGCAATATCCAGGAAGAATCCCAGGAAAGGAATTGTGATTTAGTTACGGTTCCAACTCAGACAATACCTTGATCCATAAGGAAAACAATTTATTGCAATCTGTTGGTTTTACTACCTGCTTTACATAAGCCTTTCTCAGCGATCTTAAGACTCTTCCTTCTACTCCTTTTATCGTCCTTACTGAAAAGGAAATATCTAGAGACTCCATGATCTGCATACGATCTGCAGGAGTCAGGATGCTTTACTCGATCAGGACTAGATCTCTCTACCATGCAGCACTGAGCCATAGAAGAGAAATGCAAGTTGCTATAATAAGCCAAGTGCAAAATTGGATTACAAAGTCATTAGAGGCTGTAGTTGTTCAGCACCTTTTAGGCCCTTGGGAAAGATTATTAAACAAATGAAAATGGTTTTAGAACTAAGCATTCTTTTCTTTCCAAATAGTGGTTATTATTTTTAAACTTCTAATTATGGTGCATAATATTGGATTATATCACACATAAAATTTAGTTTGACATCTATGAAAGTCGATCCATACCTATGTAAGAGCATCAAACCATGGTTTTTTTCCCTGTATCTGTTTCTGTAAGTTAGAAGTTGAGATAACCAAAAGCTTATTTTTTTTTCCTTTTTTTTCCCCTCTTCCATTTATTTGATTTTTGTATATTTGAAGTTACTAAATGATTTTATTGTGTATTGAAGAGAAAATACTTGTGAATATGTCTGTGCAAGCATTTCTACTGTTACAACTTCATAGAATTAGGAGAATACTGGTTGGAAAGGACCAGTGGAAATCCTCAAGACCATTATTAGTCCACCTGAACCGGGGCTATCACCAGCGCTGCATCCAATGAAGCCTTGCTCTGTCTAGTTTGGTTGTAAAATCTTTCAAGAACAGATGTTCCACAGCCCCTCTTGCTCCTGTGCTGCATCACCCTTCTAATGGAGTTTTTTTTGGAATGTCCAGTCTTGAATACCATCCTGCAATTTTTGGCTGTCGCCCCTTGTTTGGTCTGTGTTGCTTGACAAGAGTTTGCTGTGCTCATCCCTAAATCCCCTTAAACAGTGTGGGCTGCCGACGGCAGCAGCCCTTCGCCTCCTCTCTGCCCAACAAAGACCTGTAGAGAAGGATAATTAATAACTTCCCTTGACCTGTTGGCCATCGTGCTCCTGACAATCCAATACGTGGTTTGGCGAACTTGCAGTAGCCGTGGGCAGTGCTCCATGAAAGTGCTTGTGTTCAACCTGTCATCCCGTATGACCTCCAGGTTCTTTCCCTCAGGGCTGCTACTCAACCTGTCAGATCTCAGGCTGTAGTGAGCCGTGGTTGTTGCAGACATTTGGACTTGTTGAACTTCAAGATACTTCTGGTGATGCGGTCCTTAAGTTTCTTAGAATCCTATTCTTCCGGGAGATGAAATGGCATTTGAAGATACAGTTCTGGGGTTAGATTGCCTCTTTCTAGATTCCATAAATTAGAGTTCACTTCCCTTTTTCGCTAAAGAAAAAAATCCCCTGATTTTTGAGTATATTATTTTATCTACGTTCCTTCGTAGAATCACATAATTGCTCAGTTTTGCAGATGTATGATAAATATATTCAGTATTTGGATATGACTGACCACTCTAACAGTAAGCACACCATCAATGGCAATTATTGTTGATACCCTTCAACTCTTGGCACGGCTTGAGTGCCGAGGCCCGGCACATGGCAGCAGAAGGGTCCGAGTGCAGGGTGCTCTGCTGCTGTCGTTCTGGTTTGGCTCCTTATGTCAGAGCAAGGATAAGTTTGAATCATGACTCCAGTTTTGCCACTCACATATTTTGCTCTGAGGACTGACTCTTGGCTGCCTGAACTTGCTGAGAATCACCTGATTAAAAAAAAAAAAGACTCCCAAGTAGGGACTTACCATAAAACAGCTTTCTGAAGTGTTGTCTGAGTGTTGTAAAAAGAGCAAAAAACCTTTTTCCTAGAATAAAATACAGTATTTTCAGAAATGTTCCTCCTTGATCCATACATAATTGGCATAAAATACCACTGTGCATTATGCTTTCTGTAATTACCCTAATATGAACCTGGGTGGAGGGAATAATTTCTTACTTAACTGTCCCTGACCAATGACCCAACCTTTGAGACAGGTTAGCCTAAATGATTTGGGTTTTGGAGGCAATCATTCAGTTCTCTCACAATACCTATCCCAAGAGGTGGTAAGGGTTATGTGAATTACCAGGACAAGAAAACCACCAAATTCGACTTGACTACAGTAGAACGCCTTATCTTACCCATTCTTTGCATCATCAGGTAAAGTATGATTTCTGTCTCTTAATCTGAACGCTCACGTTAGTTCTGTCTTGGCGTACTTTCCACAGAACTCTGTCTTGTAGATGTAGGTTTTGTTGTTGTATTAGGCATGGAAACTATCAGGAAAGATAACTGGCAGCTCTAAAGTTTACTGCATTTTCTTCAAGCTTTTGACTTGCGGTTTTTCAGAAGTGCGCTGGGAAGAAACAGCAGCAAAGTTTATCATAGGACAGAATAGCTCATCCAGCCTAGTATGTCAGAATGTATTTTTGAAATAGTAAGTGAATGCTTCTGCTTTGGTTGCAATGTCATTGGCAGGTGTGTGCTACAGCTAGACAATTTATTTGACTGTTTCTTCCTCTCCCTTCCTCCCCAAACAGACAAAATTTACAGATGAGAGCTGAATAAAAAATTTATTAATTTCATGTAAATTCTGTGCCTAGTTTAGATTTTTAAGAAATGTTTCTTCATGTTTATCAGAAAGAAATACAAATATTGTGGTTGGTTTCTTTCTACTTGTAATGACTTTTAATTTCAAAGTTTCTTTTCATTGTATTACAAAGAAGCAAACCCAAACTTTAAAATCTCCTTAGAATTCAAACCAGATTAGTGTTTAGCGGGGACTAGCAATACTTTGGTAGTATTCTGTGTGATGTTTTTTTCCAAACGTAGTTCAGTACGTATATCCTCTTGCGGGATGCGCAGATAGATTCGAAGCCAAGTACTTTTTGTAGGTTCTTCCCTCCAGAGTTCCTGCTCCGTGCGGGTTCCTATGACACAAAGTGGCAGTCAGCCATGAGTTCGTAGCACTACGTGTTATTTATTTTTTACTTTCCGATTACCGTAAACCCTTTCTATCAGATCTTCTTTCCCGCGTGTACACTATGCAGCTCAGTCCCAGATATGCCAAACCCCTGCTATTCCGTTCTCAAGTGTATCATCTCGAGTGCAGTCTGCCAATTGTTGATTTTCACCAGATTATGCAGCAATTAAGATGAATTTAGTAAAGTGTGTATGTGTGTGAGAGAGAGAGAGTGAAATAGATCAATTCAAATCATACTTTCTGACTATCAATCAAAAAATACTATTTTCCTGGAGTTGAAATGGGAGGGATGATTAGAGCTCTGGAGAATTAAAAAAAAAAACACCTTAAAATATGCCTCACATTTTACCGTGTGCGCAGAAACAAATGTGGCCAATACACGTCCTTTAAAAGATCCTGCTCTTACACACCAAACACCATCAAGTCAGTTAAAAAACTGACTATGTATATAGAGATATTTCTGTTGCATGTACCCTGCCAAAAGGCAGTAGAGGGTCTTAGATAAACCCTCTGTTAACTATTTTATTGCAGACCACAAGTGAAAGGCAAGTTAGGCAAACAATAAAATGTGGAAGAAAAATTTAAGATTATTTCATTTTTCATTTCCTTCATTGGGACCAAAATCTTTGGCGTTTTGCTGAGTAACACAAGCTTCCCATTTGTTAAGGTTGAGTGTAGCAGTAAGAGTGTTGAGGGGACTGCGATACAAAAATCTTGTATCTCAGACACTTGTTGCAGGAGGCTTTGAAAGTAGATAATGATTTTTTTATTGAAAAATGATAATTAAATTTTTAATAAGAGTTTCAAGAGGGATACTGTTATTGGAGAATTTAAATATTAGCAACAATTGACAGAAAATACAGTGTTAGGTTACTAGCAACTATTTTTGTATTGTTCTCTTTGCCTTTGACATTTAAAAGTGTTTAAAAAAAATTATTGAAAAAAATATGAATATGACTAAAAAAATCCTAGAAATTCACCACACTTCCCCGTTAGCAGACACAGAGCATTTCAACAAAGATTTACAGATATTTCTGGTATTTAAAATACAGTTTCTCAGTAAAGGCAAACCTGGTTTGATTTTTCTGAAACAAGGAGAGATGAGTATTTATTTTCATCTGGCATCAAAAGCTTTTGATCCTACCTTCTAGACTTGTGTGAGCATTATATCTTTTCTATAAAACGCTTGTAGGCTTTTCACTCACTTTGGGAGAGCCTGAGTCTACTCTTTGTGAATGAAGTCTGTACGTGGCTGTAGGGATGTGGTAAACAGTCACGATACTTGGCATTTTCTCCAGCCCAAATTTTTCTTCACCCATTCATCGGGGTTTTTATAAGGTCACAAAAAGGTACTGTTGTGATAGGTGACCTTATAAAAATCATGTGGCTACAGAAAGCTACGTTATAAAGGAGAAATTTTGAACACTGTGTCCAGATGTTGCTTAAAATAGGTTTTCAGATATAAAGAATCAGACATGAAAACATTAGGGTAAACATAGTGATTATACAAATTCTTCCTTTAAAGCTGAAGGAAAAGGAAGGGAAATGAGGTCACGTCTATTTTGATAGTGCTTTTAAAAGCAAGAGGAAGAGAGAAAGAAGACAAATGAAAGAGGTGTTAAAATGTAGTGGTGCCCCAGAATGATTGACTGGAAGAAGTAATCTCCAAGACAAAAAAGGGAAATGTAGATGATTTAGCCCTCCATGTGATCAGTATACAGTTGTTTCCTGCTGTCTCATTCTTTGTCTATTCTATTTCCAAATGTCCTCACCTTACAGAATTATGTCTCTGTTGGATAGATTTCAGTCTCATGAAATGTTTTCTACTATTCAGCTTACTACCTTCATTTTACACTGTTGTTATTTTCTTGGTGTTTCATTGTCCCTGTACCACGCTAAATAAAGATTTTCTTCCTCAAGATCTGTAATCTTCAGATATTCATAAAATCCTGTCTATTTATTTAGCCCCGTTGGCCTAATCTGTCCCCCTAAAATAAGTTTTTCTTATCACTCTTCCATCTCTGAATATCCTGTTTGTCATTATCATTCTGGTTACAAGATTGCTGGACCTAGGGTGATTTTGCACCCATGATTGCATCAGACTCAGGTAGGGTACATGGTGACGATGATGGACTGGGTTAGTGTGAAGGATACTGGTAAAATTTCTTGGTCATCCATTATTGCTTTGAATCCAGTATTCCTTCAGGTGCAAGAAATACACATGAGCAAGGCGGTGGTGACTGACGGCGTCTCCCCCTCAGAGACAATCCTTTCCTTTCAGAGGGAAAGAACAGGGACAAGGGACAGTCTTTTGGTTGCTGAATTTGAGAGGATTGTATTTTCATCAGTTAGCTTTAAAACCTTCTTCTATACAGTTTCTTTGCAGTGAGAGTGCCATTAATGCAGTTTAAATGAGATTCAGTATAGCTGTATTAGGAATGCATATTTAAGTTCAAAAGGTTTTAAAGTTATTTAAAGTTTCATACCTGCATTATTTACTTTTGATTAATTCAAATACAAAATAGTGTGGGTAACAGCAGAATAAAAGCTAGCAGTTCTGCAGAATTCCATTTATGAAATATTTTATAGGTGTTCACTAATTATGATAATGCAACTTCTTAGAAGTTGGTTAAAAATATATAATCCTTTTTTAAAGGACTGGATTGCCCTACATTTTTTAATGGCTTTTGTTGGATGTGTTTGTGTACAAGTAACCAAGTTTAAATTCCTGCCAAGTCTGAATTTACAAAATGCTGATGATACATGAGTTTGAACTCACTGGGAGTTCAGTAACCCTGAAGTTCAGGCCATAAGGTTTCCATCACTGGCTACCCAAAATCAAAAAGCACCTTAGTTTATTTCTTTTTTTAAAGAATTCCAACCAACTAACCAACCAAAGCCCTCCTTTGGCTATAGTTCAGCCCTTTAGACCCCTAGACTTGCAGTATAGTACCAAGTTAAGATTACAGAGATTTTATTATATCACATTTTTAATATAATCATGATTTAGGTGTTCAGATGAAGTGTATTTATTGTGAGAGTAATGGGCCTAAGGTGCAGTGTTTTTTCTTGTAGCAGTATCTGTGATGTGACAGATACTTTCCAGAAAGAAACAAATTCAGTATCTGCTAAAAAAATGGTATAATGTATACATTATCTATTTGGCAAATAGCAAAAGAAGGACAACGTGTTAATATTTTTCGTGAAAAATAAAAGAAGAAACAAAATGAGCAGAGTGAAAGAAAGTGACCCAAGAATATGTTCTGTATGCGTATTCAGAGGGCCGTGCTGCCCTCCAGGCCGGAGGAACGGGCCGGCAGGAAGCTTGGGAAGCGGAAAGCTGGCGGCTGGACCAGATGCCTTCCAGAGGTGCCTCCCAACCTCGGCCATCCGTGATGCTCTGATACTTCAATACACTGCCGGTGTAAGCACTGTATTAATGAAATTGCCGTGGCCCAAACTACACTGTTGTCTTTATGGAACTCACAGTGACCGTTACCATCAAGTTGGGAATTTGGTGGCAGCTGATGACCATCTGGAACAGTCGAAGCCATAAGTATATTTGGCCAGTTACAGTGAAGAATAGCCAATCTAAAACTCATTATTGGTGTTAGAAACTGTCATAATTAACTGAAATTTTAAAAGTACTCTTTTTTTTTTTTTTCTTTTTAAATCTTCTGTTTCACAAGTTTAACCTGCTGTTGGTATTATAAGGTTTAGGTTATATACATACATGCCATGCACAAAAATAAAGAAAACCATAGAAAAGAATGTTTTGTGCGTTCAGTGTTGCAGTAACTTTATCATGGGCTATGTTCTATAAAGCAGCATTACCACATGAAGTAGTATATGATAGTTTACTAACATAATGTAAATATAACCCAAGGATTATAATTACTCCATTAGTGTTAGAGTTGAAATTAATGCCTCTCCAGCAGACCAATGGCCAGCAGGTGAGAACGGTTGTCCCAGATGCTATTGTGCACACCACGCTGTTTATTGCGAACAAGATTCTTATTACCGCAGAAAAAAGAAAAGCTTGCTGGTTTTGGCTAGCAGACGGCTTTTGTTTTCAACTTTAACAAATTGTTTTTTTCAACTGGAATCGGGAGGCTTGGCCCATCACTGTATTTCTCTGGGCCTTACTTACTTTGCCCTTATCTCCCTTTATATCACAGGATCAAGAAATCCAAGAGGATATTTTTTACCCAAATTTATTCTTGCATTTTTGTGTCCTTAAGATGATGGATGAGATTCCTTAGCGCATTTCTAAGTGGACTGTTGCTCTTATCATACCCTTTTCAGGCAGGGAGCAGATACTTGTAAATTCTCAAAAGTTGCCTTTGGGGTGGGAGAGGGATTTTCTTTTCCTAGATTTCTCTCTTCTGCTACTGATCAAATTCCCAGTTACCCTCACATAAGCAGAAGCTTACTTCTTACGGGTTGCTTGGTAGTATTTCAGTATCATTTGAGTTTTGCTTCTTTTTTTTGATTGGCGTGTTCCTTTGTCATGCAGACCTAGTTTTACCTGATACATAGATCCCAGTATGTTCTAATGGGAGTCACTGGGAGTGCTTGTGTTTAATTTTTGCATCCAGCTTCTAGTGACCGGGTATTCCTGGTGGGAGCAACACAGATGTCGTTAACTTGCCGAAACTTGTTTTTCAAGTTTTGTATTGTTTCCAACTTCCTTGATTATGTTTGCCTGTTTTACTAATAGTTGCTTGTATGATATATGTGTTGAAAATGCATCTGAATTGGATGTATGTGTATAGAATTGGAATAGGTGTTTGTATATGGTTATAATATAGTTAACAAAAATGCCAGAAAGGCATGATGAAATTTGGAACTTTGATCTCCTAATTCCCAGTTTGGTGACCAGTCCACTGGAACTTCTATAAAACTGACATTATTTTTTGATACAGAGATTTCCTTTTTAAATGAAATTAAGTTGGACACTGTGATTGCAGTAAGTAGCTAAGGACTTGCTCTTCTTTTGTGCTAAGTATGCTTTCATCTACCTGATTTTAGGGAGCATTGAGGGCTGCTAGGATTGATCCAGAGTAAACACTTTTGTTAGGAATTTAATTCTGTAGAGTCCTGGAAATTTTCTTTTTCCGCTGGATGCTACTGAAGGTTCCTGGCACCTCAAAGGGTCAGGGACCGTCACAGCTTGGTTAGCACATAGCACTGCGTATGTCACTTGCAATCTCTGAGTAGACCAGACTTCTACTGCTCTCACTATGGGTTATTCTGTGTGGGTTTTGGGTTGTTTTGCTGTGCTTAGAGTGTGAGTCCATCCCATAATCCTAAATCCATCCCATAAAACGGTAACACTCTGTGGATGGGGACTGCTGGATTCAGCAAAAAACAAGTCACTGAAGACGTGGGAAGAGGGAAGACTTGAGATTTTTGTGTAATAGCAACAAAAATGATTACTCCCTGAACATTTCATAGAAAACCTTTCCAGAACATCAAACCAGTCAATGACTGAGGCAGTGTGCCAGTAATAATAAATCTTAATTTTCTTACCAGCTTTGGTAGGTCCTTGTTCTTTTAAGATTGTTTGTTGTGACACGTGCTTTCCCACATGCTCCGTGTAATGCCAGCAGTATACAGGATGCACTTACCACAAAATAAGCGTATCCCCAAAGCCTCAGGGCATCGAACTGCCCTTTTGTTCCATGTAACCTATTGCAGAACTACTCACCGAATGACATGCTTTACTGCGTGTCACCTTATTGCTTTATTATTAGCCTTCATAAAGGTCAGATGGGCCTGACTCAAATTCATGAGGAAACAATGCTGTACAAAGTTGGTTTTCCTCATTTTCTCTCTACTGGAGGACCTGCATATTTTTCTGAGGTCTGCAACAGTATTTTTGATATCATGTGGAAAGCAGAGAACTGTTTTCAATTCCCATTGTGGTAATCAATGAGATGTAAAATTGCAGCATTTCCATGCTGCCTAGAGCCTCTCCTGACAAACCTCGTTTGGTTTGTCAGAATGCATAAAGCACTCATAAGACCGTAGCATTAGCTCTATTTCTCTCTGATGCGAATGAGCACAGAAAGAAACCAGCTCTTAAGGAGACATTTTCATTTGCTTAAATAACCCTGCCATGGCTGCAGTACAGCCAAATCTTCCTGCGCTATGCATTATTTCTTAGGATGGGAATAGGAACCATTACCTGTATGTGCGATACAAAAAAGCAATAAGCCTGCGGACTGGCTCAATAATTATTTCATTTCGTTTCTGAAAATGTCATTCACATGTAAAAAGAGTCAGTCAAGGTAACAGTCCAGGTACGCTGTATTTTTTAGCATATTTGTGACTGCTCAGGAAAGTTACATTTGTCGCTGTGCCGCTGTCTGCGCTCATCTGGAACTTAAGGAGGATACGGTGTAGAACTTGCATCCTCCTTTTACAGAAACAGAGAACTCATTCACCTAAAGTAAAATAAATTTTCTAGATACTAGCAACTCTAGGCCTTTGAAAGAAGCAAGCAGTCAGGAATCAGTTGAATTATGAATATATACATTCATTTGCTAGTTCCTTAGAAACTGGTTTATAGCGTATATTTAGGAGGAAGAAACTGTCAAGGCTGTATGTTTTGGAAGTAGGTGGAGTATGGCATGTCCAAAAAAAAAAAAAAAAAGGCTTAGCCCCAAAGTATTTCCTATGGGTGTCATTATAGATGGAGTGATTGGGTAGCTTACGGCATTAGCAATGGGTGAGAAGCTTCTCGTCTGTGCCTCTGATGCAGATAACTACTGTCATCCCTTATCAATTCCTTGGAGGTGTTTATAAAACGTTCTGTTCTCATTCCCTTTGCTACTGGAGCAAACAGCCGTTTTGTGTAATGGCATTTGTCTTGACTACCTTAGCTGATAAGTGAAGAATTGAGTGAATGTTTGCAAGAGAGGTGTTCTTTGTCTGCGCTCGTTATTCTTTTAGCATAGAAATTAAGGGGATTGCAAGTTTCTGTCTCATTCTAGAGCTGGTTTCCAGAACTATATGTCCATTTTCTTTACTTTGCTTAATGTTGATTTCTAATGAATAAATGTGAATAAAAAGGCAACAGCACTGCCATTTCCAAACTTTCACAAATCGTGTTAAACTTCTTGGCGACGACAACAAAATAATAATCCTGAATGTCATTGAAAATTGGGATTGTGTCGTAGTTTAGGGACATGTTTCAAGTATTCCGGCTACGTCTCAACTAGCAAGTCAGCAGAATATGTTTTCACCCCCTGACTGGATTGCATGATCTAGATTTAGGAAAATGCGGACTGTGGAGATAATAACATGTAACATCTGCCAAGAGAATAGATGGATATGCTGGAATCACTCTCTCCACGTGATTGTGTCAAGAGCCCAGTTGCTGTAACTCATCAGTTGTGAGTTCTTGGCCACAGGTTGGGGGAAGAGCATCAGGGAAAATGTGGAGAATGATGTGAAAAGAAGAGGTCTGAAATTCTTCCTGAGAGAATGTAACAGTTCTCGTAACCACTATAACCAGTCTCCTCAAAGATGTGTCACAAACACGATTTTTCCTCAACTTCCATTTCTGAAGTCTGATAGCAACAGAGTTTGTTGGGTTTGTGGTTTAGGGATTTTTAATCGCTTGGGTACAAAAATCTGCTTCCGAAGTTGAAGCTTGGCTTCATTATACCAGAGTACAGCCAAGGAATCGATTTTATTTCTGGAGAAGATTTGAAAAAGGGGAGAAAATCATGGGAGTTTTGGTTTTAAGTTTCACATTTATAGAGATATTTTTATAGCAAAGATCAGGTTCCTTCTTTAATACTTTGAAACCTCGCTGAAATTCTGCTGCATGTAGATTGTCATTTGAATTAGTGCTTTGAATGGCTTGGAAAGTTCCATAACTTTTTGTTCCTAGACGAATTCTTTTATTCTTTGCACTCAGGACGTCAGTACAGCTATTGTGGATTTCATCATGTTACTGAAGACAAGAGTAAAATAGGGTCTAGATTTTTTTTTTTATACTGTACGTTCTGAACTGTGTCCCCTGGTCCTGTGGTCATTGCTGCCAGACAAGTTAAGCAGGTCTACAGCTTACAGAACAATTAATTACCTGTCACGTGGCGAGACTGCCCCATGAGCTCCGGTGCAGTACTGTCCTCTATAACTGCAGTCACACAAGGTGTGATTATTTTTCCTTTCTTTTTTACTTTCCCTAATCTTGGATAAAAATAGCCTTTCATAGGACATGTTATGAAAGTTCAGGCAGAAACCGAAAAAATGATGACACTTATAGCTTATAATCATTTAGTTAATATTTAGAACAGTCTTTTTCTGGAGGTTAAAAACACTGAAGATACGGTAGAGCTCAGTGAGACCGTCTCTTCATCCTTCTTGAATTATGGCTAGGCAACCAAGAATAAAACCCAGGGTTTTGTCTACTGTAGCTTTAATTGAGCTTAAATCTCTGCTTGAACTCTGTTCAAAAGGTATTCATGCTTTGAGTATGTTGATAAGTAGAATATAAGTGTTGTTTTCTGGGGTGTATTCCAGGATGCTAATCAACCTATTGCATCTAGTAACCATAGATACTTTCAGGTCTTTGAAATACTCTCATGAACAATGTCTAACAGACTGCGAAGCCTATAATTGATTTCCAGACCATCTTTGGGTTATTGATCTTGAAGGGTTTGTCCCTTTTATGTGGTCTGGTTACAGAATTAGTAATCCCAAATAAAGGAATCGGAACCCAGTACTACCTTTTCAAAGCCGGATTGCCAACTTGTGTGCTCCTTTTTTTTCCTTCTAGCCCCAGAAGTTTTGCAGAGCTAGCAAACGTGGCTCTGCTTCAGGGCCATGAAGTCTAGCAGGCAGACTTCTGCTCTGGAATTGCTGAAGTTCAGCCCATCAAGCTGCAGCAGGAATTGAATTGAGTTTCCCTATTTCCTTGCAAATACTCGAACCGCTAGATTATATGCAAAAGAATGCTTGCACTCCTGGTCCTTTAAATAACCAGCGTTGTTCCCTTGGTTGTGTGGGTACCCCAGACTTTTAATGATCTTAAGTAGAATTTTCATGGATTATTACACATGCACTGCACTGGATCTAAAAAGCAGACTAGATAAAGTGTAGAATAAAAATAGGAAAAGAAAAAAAAAAAAAAGAGGACATTCCTGCAAGTATCACAGTTCTTCATTTGCAATCAAAAAAGAGGACACTAATGTGTAGGTAATTCAGGTAAAGCTGTCGTTCACAGACAATTTAAATTAATACTCCAGATGGTAAAATTCTGCTTGCAAAAGTTTCAAAACGGCTGAACCAGATAACCTGCTTGCAAAGTGTAAGTCTGCTGTGAGACTTCATGAGGCCTGCTAGATAGATGCTAACTTCCCTTGATTCCAAATTTACAATCTGAAAACGCCTGTATTTTAGGGCACTGAATTTTCTGGAGAGAAAAATTTACAAGTTGAGTCCATATATCCTAACGAGAACTCATAAAGCTGGGCAGATAGTGAAGATAGTATTTTTGAAAACGTCAGCTCTGCCTTTGGTTATGTTTGTGCCATTTTCTATCCATTTGTTTCATTACGCTTGTGTGCATCCTTCTTTTCCATGCATCTGGTTTTGGCAGTGCTGGAAAACTGGGGTGTTGAGCTGGAACTGATAACATTTTTGACATCATGGTAATCAGTATAACATGAAGAAAGCAAACGTTCCTGCTAGAGATGTGGTTACTATTCCCTTTTCGCCCTTCTGAGGGAATAGAACTAATTTTAAATAGGAGGCTATTTCCAAATCTTATCCTTTTTAGAGGAAAGAAGATTTTGATGTCCTTTGCGTGTCTAAAGGCCCAGTTTCTTTTCCCAAAGAGGTTCAGAGGCTTTTCTGGCCTGTTTCCCTCTGTTAAAGCTGGATCATCTGTTCTGAACCACTAACATTGTACTGTATGCCCCATGACACATAATCAGTCAGTTAATATATAGGTTTTCATTATTTTTAGTTGTATGTATTTTTGGAAAGTTATTGAAAACATCATTATTAGCAAGGAAATATGTCATTATTTTATGTACAATTTGGAGACAGGAAAGCAACTGATATTTTTAACTGCTTTGCTGTATACTCGTAGACTACACTGTTGCAATAGCACTCAATGAAAATCTTTTGATCCTTAATCTCCAGTGGCTCTACGCTGATTGTTTTGTGGTTTGTTTTGGTTTGGTTTGGGTTTTTTTTTTCATTTTGCCAGTACAGTTTCAGGACTGTTCCCTGGTTTTTTGCAGGTAACAGTGCATTGCACCTCCCAGTAATGCAAGCTTTGCTGATTTCTGCTCAGTATGTTGCAGGGAATATCCATTATGCATCAGCCCCTGCTTGTCAGTGTCCACCTTATATTCACCTTTTTTCGTATAAACTTAGAAATTAGTTTAGATGTAAGACACGCAAATAGTTAGTGACACACTGTTGACGTTCTTATCCGTGCTTTTTCTTAGTACAGTCTTGTATTTTCTTACTTGCTTGTTTATTAGAAAAAGGCAACAAGCTCTGGTTTAAGAAATAGTGTATGAACTCCCCTTTGAAATCCTTTCTATGATCTATGAATTCAACACTGGGCACATTTCATAAGGAGAGAGCAATTTTGTACCACATATGATGATGTTTTGGTAGTACGGTAAATTGCTATAGGTTGAAAATGAGATTTTGGTTCTATTAGACCCAGTACAGATCTTATTCAAAAACAATATCTGGGGATTTTGCTGAGACTGACGTTACCGAGAACGGCTTAACGCTTCATTAATACTCTTCTAAAAATGTATATTGTGCCACAAATTCACGAAACAATGTATGTGTAGTGTCTTAATACGTGTAATGTCTTAAAAGTAAGCCATTTTGTGCGTTGCTCTGTGGCATTCATTCGATCGGTTTAGCAAGAACTGGTATCACACTGACGGCGTAGGGCTGTGGTTTCTGACGAGATGCGCAGTTGTGGTATGAGCATCGCTCCGTCTGTTGGGTGGAACTGGAATTACTCAAGAGATGTCCCACATAGTAGCTCCACCAGATGAGCGAAGCTGTAGTGACTTCCAGAGTACAGCTATTCGAGTTCTAGTTTGTCTCTCCTGTTAATTTTAAAATAAGTCTTTTGTCCAGAAGAGTGATTCTCATCTAATCCCTGAATGGCCAAATGATTCGTTAAGTTGAACAGCAAGCTATCAACTGAAGTTGTATTATTCTTGATAAAGAGGGCTCCGCTGTTTATTTTGTGTTGGCAAAAGCGTGAATATTCAGTCATTTCTCTGCAGTATCTATTCAGTGCCGTTCATGACTATCCCCTTGCTTTAAGACTATGTGATCTTGTGAATTTCTGACAAAACTTCCCTTTCCTGGAATTATCCTCCCAGCTTACACAACAATGATGTGTAGCTATGCACATATAGGATAAGGCAAATAATTTTCTTCATTAGTATAGACAAATGATATTCTTCATAGCCTTCTGAAGGAAATCTGTCAGCTAAAAAGCAACCGCCTGTGAAAATCTTTCTTTTTTGATACCTCAGGGAAGAATATTTTTTCTCCATGCGGAACACCAGCAAGTGAGGGTACATAGGGTATAAAATAGATCAAATAACGGGGTAGGTCTTTGCATTATTAGTATATTTAAAACTCTCTGTATTGGGAAACTCTCTGGCTTGGGAAATGCGTTGTGACTACAAAGTGTCCACATGAAGCAGTCGGGGAGGCGATCCTGTAGGTCCTTTCAAGCTCTTGGCTTCCATACTTTGTTTTTGAAGCTGATTTTCATAAATTCACTTCAAATTAATGTTTGAAAACTCAAGGAACTGGGCACTAAGTAGGTAAAAGATTCCTAAAATGATGAGATGAGTAACACATAAACCCGCAGAGGAATATTATTTCATAGAAAGTAGGAATAATTCACTATGATAATAATGAATGATAATTATTAATATAATTATTAACAGAGTTTTAGTTTTGAAAAGAAAACGCAGTATTTTTTAGATGCTTTTCAAAAAACTGAACTTGGGTCTTTCCGTGATTAAAATAGGGCTCTGGAACTCAACGCTGCTTTCTGCATTTTTCTGTGGTTCTCGGTCTTTTAAGACTGTCAGCTCCTTTCTTGTAGAGATAATGATCCTTGCCTACTCCTTTGGCGATCCTACACTATGGTATGGCAAAATTCCTTATAATTACTGCTAAGCTGAAACTATATCAGATACCTTAGCAGGGAGGGAAAATCTCAGTCTAAAACTAAGGTTCAGTAGAATTCAGTAGCGCTCATCCTGCTGCTTTGCAGACAACGTGGGTTGATTTTTTACCTAAGATTCACTTTTTTTCTCTCTGGCCCACTCTGTTCCATTTCAGCCACACTGAGTTTAGCGGTTGATGAAGTTGGCACTAATTTATTTCTTTTGCTGTATTTAAAATGCTAGGCGACACTATCAAATGTTCTTCACTTCAATCTCTTTTCTTTCTGTTTGTGAATGTCACACTGTGTTGTACAAACACAGCGGGGATGAAAGCTAACACAAATGCATATTTGTGTCTACAGCACAAAAATGTGTATTTATAGATGAACAAACCAGGTCAAATCTTTCAGGGTAAAAAATAAAGTAAACAGCCATTTGTCAGATGAGTATCTGGAGACTACTATTAGTAGTCAATACAACTGATCATAAAATGGGGGAATATGGGCAGGGGGAAATAATTTAATGACATTTTGTGTTTATAAACACATACAGACACTTACATTACCAAGAGACTGTTTTTCATACAGTACTGTTGCTTTGCAATGAATCACTCACAGCTTTGCATTAGGCTGAACAAGACAAATAGTCTAGAAGATTGGTTCAACATGGATTAACTTACTTATTGATTAGATGTACAAAAACATTTCCCATCAATAATAAAAGGATATAAATGAATTTATTTGCTGTCGCAGATCACACAGAAAAGCTGAGAATATGATTACAGAAATTGGTATTTATACCTCACTCAACTTGTTTTGGAGAGATAGCCATGCAGAATTACCTAATCTCCATCTCCTTAACTCAAATGCAGAAATATAAAAATATTAGCACACCAGACATGCAACTATTCTTTGTTTTGTTTCCATCTGGCTTTCCTGAAAGAAGAAAAATGAGAAATGCAGTACACACAGAAATTATAGGTCTCATGCAGGAGAATAATCCTTACTCAGGATTTCACTAAGCTAAAGGAGCAGGGGAAAAAAATGCAGTTACGACCTTGCAATAAATAATCAAGGTTTATGGAGGTTTGGCCAATTCCTTAGTGTACAAAAAGTTCTATTCTGATAAGCGTTTAAATAAAATAGAGCTCTGAAATAGTGGAATTTGTCAACAACTGAGGGGAACGAAAACTGGCAAGGACGCCTTCTCAAATCACAAAGAAAACACTGGTAGGTAGTTTTACTGCACAGTGAGTCAGCAGTTATTCAGAGGTGAGATTTAACCTTACTTCTTCATATTTACTGGTTGTACACAATTTGGGTAAAGAGATCTGTCTTTGTTTAAGCAACTATCTGGAATAGGATTTTCTCTCTGTACCTCTGGGACTGTTGAAATTCTTATGTGGACACAGCACACGGCGATTTTCCTGGTTTATTCGCTTTACCCTTACTTGTTACCTAACATGTAAATACCAGGAGCTCACACGCATTTTTTACTAACAGTTGGCAAGCGATTCGGGTTCATAAATAAAAGTATCTAATGCTATTCCACATGTCCTAGGGTATCCAAGACTTCCACAGGAGCAGGCAGATAAGACATAGGATCTACAAGAAACCTGTGCTCTTCTGGAATGGCAACTCAGGGCCAGATGTAGTAAAATGGAGTATCTAAAATAACCTCCTTTCCTTTGCCAGTTGACTACTACCCTGTTAGTGATGTTTATTCTGAATAACAGGAACTATGTAGCTGTTTATTCTCTTCTGCTTATTTATGTTATTTACTGTGTCATCATGGTAGCACATGTTACTGTATTTATTTTTTCATTAGTAAGTCTTCCTTTTGCTGCGGCTTTTTTCATCCCTTTGCAATCTATAAAAAAATCTGCTTTGAGAACAGTTACTAAGGCCTGATTATAACTTCAGTGAGATTGTGTTACTTATTGCCACAGTAAATTTCTAGAAAATATTTAAAGATTTTAGACCAAATTTTGATCAGTTACTGGCATAAGTCCGAAGTTAAATCAGTGCACTTGAAATGAGGAGCTAAGCATTGGATTAATACTGTTGATTGTTTTCAAAAGATTTCTTGCAGTTCTCCTTGGGCAGTTATTCAAGCAGAGATTATCCTTTATATTAACAATAATGTTCCTTTCATCTTCTTCCTACTAAAACTTCATTTTTCTCCTAACATCCTTCATCCAAACCTTCTTTAACCTTTCATTTTGTTGTAGTCCATATCCAGAAACCTGAGCCATTTTTATAGATCTCTCTTTTCATTTGAGGAACAGAGGAAGGTCCCAAAATCAGTCTTTTTGGTATAGCTCTTCTTTTGTAAGCATAAGTGCACGGCAGGTGAGATTTTCTAGTGTAAATGTAGTAGATTTAGTACCTAATTATAGTCTTTGAAGTTTAGGATGAGACTGCTTGCAAGTTATCTTTCCGTATATCTTGAGAGACTTTATTTTCTCTAGTGTCTGCTCATTTCCAAAGGATTTCCTTTGGTAGCTGCCTTGGCACAATTCCCATTTTATTCATTCTGTAGGAAAGCCTAGTATAACTTTTTTTTTTATAAAAATGCATGTAAAAAATTCCTTTTTTTCTGTTGTCTATTTACATGTCCTTGAACTTAGTAAAAACAGAAAAGTAAGTGAGAAAACAGACATGTAAGTCTGTGCTTCCAGTAATCTTCATTAGGTTTATTTTCAGAAAGTTTGGTTCAACTTTGAAAAACATATGAAATCATGATCATACTTTGGAAGGGAGAGAAACACCACGCACTCAATTTTTACTGTAATAATGACTCTCTGTGAAAAAAATGAACATACCTATGGGGAAACTGCTTCTCAATAAGTAACTACTTAAGTTTGAATTATACTTGGAATTTATTTGTATTACAGTAACTCTCAGGAGCACAAATTGAGAGATTTGCTGGGAACTGCAAATTTATGTCATTGTGTAGAATGACAGAGGTACAGCAACTTAGAAAATTGTTTATAGTGAGTCCATGAACAGAAAAAGAAATCCCAGATCTCTTGTTTACTCCCAGTAACTTTCGTCCTCCTGTTTAATGAATCATTTTGCACGTATCAGTTTCCCTGGGTGTTTTCACTGTTCATAAGTACCTCTGGAAAATGAAGCTCTTTTAACCAGCAGGTTATTTTTGAATGATGTTCCCTCATTTATGTCATTGCTTATATTTTATTTCATTGGACACTGATACACCATCCAATATATTTTTTTGTCTCCTGTTACAATATTTAGGAGATTTCTTTTTTAAATAGTTCATACTATTAAATTTGGGGTGAATGAATATCGATGCCTAAGTATCTGTAAAGACCATGATTTACAAATGCTTCCATAATCCTACAGTTGTTGTCATGCTTAAAACAACCTTATCTTTATGTATATAGCTCTGTTGGTAAGAAACAGAAAGTGGAAGTTGGGAGATCTGGTTTCAGGTTCATGTTCTGTCATAGATTCCCTGTATGTTCCTTAATGACAAAACACAGCTACAGATCCCCTTAATCAGAAAGAAATGTAATGGAGCGATCAAGGCATATTGCTATGTCTCAAGGCAGACTGGCTTGCTACGTTTCAGGCTTCAGTTAGGTCCAGAAGTAAATGGAAACTTTTCCTTAGGAGTTTGGGAGTCAGAAGCAGTGGGACGGAGCCCCCACCACTGCCGTGTGAGCACAGGGGCGAACACTCCGCGTGCCTTTACCGCATCGTTCCGAAGGGCCTGTTAGGCTCTTCAGGACACGTCTTCGACCACCTCTTTCTCTCCATTCCCCCCCTGCCCTTTTTTTTCCTGTCTGATTAGGGGAGAAGGCTGCGAAGTATTTGCAAAGTGCTGTTTGAATAGAATTGGCAAGAAAATGAGTATTTTTTTGTGTAGCATAGGGATGCTTTCTGTGGCATCCTCAATTTTGCACTTATAATAAAGGAAAAAAGCCCTGAGGAAACAGGCTCTTCCACACAAAGCCGATGGCTGCTTCAGGGACAGACAGTCCATATCCACTTTCAATCTCCTTGTAATAATAAGCAGTCCCACCCATAACTTCCAAACTGTCCCGCTACGAGTCACAGGCGCAGCGGGAGATGAGTTTTAATCTTATTTCCCTCCAGCGCTTGGATGATGCAGGAGCTGCCGGTGACCCTGTACGGCGGCACAGACCACGTCTTCACGTTAAGTAAAAGCTCCAGGCTGCATGAAAACAGAAGCCTTGCAGAAACACCGAGTATTTCAGGGCCAAAAAGCTTATCAGAGAATCAAATCACATCAAATAGGAAAGATCCATGCCTGGTATACAGCAGGAGCTTCCTACGGAGACGCGGTCTTTGTCTCATGGAAAGCGGGATTTGCTTTCGTTCCCGAGCAGTTTCCAGGCGGTGGGTACCTCTCTTTGCAAAACCAAGGACTGGGTCCATCGCCGAGACACTGGGGTGACACGTTTGCAGTCTAGCGTTAGACGGAAGGAACAAACAGCTCTTTGTGTCTGTATCCTCCTTATAGACGGTTCTCGTAAATAAATATATAAATGAAAACTCTCCAGAATTAGTATAGACTGAGAGAGCTCTGTGGAGGTTGCTAGGCAGCCGAGGCCAAAGGAATAGAAAGCAGGCAGGTCTTTGAAAAACAAAATCAGTGACTTATGGGTTATCTGGAGTCACCATTTGATTCAGTTCTCTTTTGTCATAAATAAGAGACAGCAGGATTTATTTTTCTTTAGTAAATGAGCAATTTTTTAAAAATACTTGAAATAAAAGGCCTGGTTTATATCTCGTTCCTATCTGTTTTCAAGCTATGAAATTATATGTATGATGATTATTTCTAATGTTCATTTCTACATTGACTGAAGCAGGAATTCGGTGCAGTGTATCGAGGCTATAACTGGAAAACAATTTATCAGAGTAATTAATTTTTAAACTTTTTTTCCAATTTTGATTCTTACCGCAATGTGCATGTAAGACTCTACATGAAGGAAGTTTCCAATGCTGTAAAGGTATACCTTGCCCTCGAGAGCTGTGTCTGTGTTTCGCTGCTGGTAGTGACAGGGCAAGACCTAATTTCTACCAGCGTACCCTGTATGACGTATGATGAAGCTACTCGTTAAAGAAGTATAGCAGTAACCCCCCCTTCCTACTACTGCTAAGCATGCAAAAATACAGGCATTTCCAATAGACAAGGTTTTCATATGCAAGATTAGGTGATCAAATTATTGTCTAATTGCTGCCTTTGAAATCTCTGCTTCTATTTGTTATCTTAAAGTCTTCTTTAAATTATCTGTGCCTTCAACAGCTGTATTTTACATACAAGTACGTTGAGGGAATACTATAAGCCCACAACTCCCCTCCCTTCTCAGATAGTGTAATGACAGCTGTATATCATGTTCTAGTCTACTTTAGTTATTCTCTCCCAATGTCTTCAGATTATGTCTAGAAGATTTAAATGCTACATCGCAGTTTTTCAATATTTGTTTCTTCCGCAGGGTGGATGCTGTGGGGGGGTCCAGGCAGCTCTGTGGAACAGTCTCCAATGGGCTAGTAGGATGAGAAGGTCCAGGGGTGGTTTGGGAAATGAGGAGAAGCATCACCTGCCAAGACGGTAAACCTACTGAAAAGGTAATTCGTGCTAGGATATTGCTATGCAGTCAGCTTTTGGGGCTCCAGGGGTTTCACGGCTGGAAGGCATGGCAGAAAGCTGGCAGGGAATGGGAGCACGTACCTTTGATACTGCCTGAGTGTTCATCCAGAGTCTCCTGAACATCCTTCAAGAGCTTCTTAAATCTGAGTTTCAGCGCCATTCCCAATGTGAGGGAGAATTTGGAGGCTGCATCCTACAGGGGTTTTCTTCTCTTCCTGTGGCCCTGTTAGGGAATAGAAATCACAAGTTTACAGTAAGTTTCCAAGAAATTCCTTACAGGACTTAAAACTCGTGGAGATGACACCTTATCAGCCATATAGCAATTTAGCATAATCAAGTGTTGTTTCCCAGGGAGAGTTAATGGCTTTATTTTTAACTGTACATAACCTTGTTTGGTTGGCTTATTGCAGTCACACCTTCCAGGCTTAAGTACTGTGTTTGTGGAGACTCTCTTTCTCCCCTGAAGCCTTAACTACGGATGTTTTTGTTGCTGGCGTTTCAGAAGTCCAAGAGAATGTGCAAACGAAAGATCTGTCATCCCTCAGTGTAACTGCAGTGCTTCTTCCTTCACGTTAAGAGGTAGAGTTGAGCCTTGAAGTACAGAACATTAAGTTTCTCTGCTGCCCCAAAAGCTCAGCTATAAGGTGTATTTCTGAGCCCAGTTAATTTTCAATATGTCCATGCTGTGCACACATCTATTGGTCCTCCGTTAAATTAAATTTGCTGAACAAACAGATTTTCTCCGCTTTTTGTAAACCCATCATTTCCCATGGTACTTTATGAAATATCCAACAGGCTGACTTGCTGCTTTCATTTATTAATGTCCCTCAATATATAGAGAGTGTAAGAATATTAACAATGGAAAATTACAGTGGTGGAAAATAAAATGGGATTTTTGATGCAAAAGTTTTCATAAGGATCTATTCCCACATCTCATGAGACACCAAAAAAGCACAAAACATCGTTTAATTAGGAAAGCTTTTTTCTTTGCTCGGGAGTATAGATGTTTTGGCTGGTTGAGTACTAGGTTAGGCTTTCAGATGTCTCTGGGAAATACCTTGCTTTTTGGTGAGCTCCCTCCAGCTCCCTGGCATTCTTTAATTAAAACCATTCAGAAATTCCACTGCTGCAATTCACAAATTGCTTCCATGCTTCACCAGGCTTGGCAGCTGCCAGAAAACAGGCCAATCTGCGCTCATATAACATTACTGAGAGTCACGTCTGGGTATAACCTGTAGCTGGGGTAGACAGTCTAAAAACTTCCCCTCTGGAAAGAACTTAAACTACTTTATTAGCTGGGAGAAGTTCTAAATGCATACAGAAGAAAGGTTTGATATAGGAAAGTGAGAGTAAGCATTGGTCTTGCCTCCTGTATTGATATGAGTGGTGATCGTTTGCAGTTTATAATCTGCTTTTCAAGACTCTTCCACTCAACGTTGTCGCTAATCAATTCAACCGAGGTACTCCAGACCCAATTTGGGTTTTTATTATGTAGAAGAAATGGGGTAACATAGCCTTTTTGCTAATGAGGGTCCAAGAGTCTTTACAAAAAGTTGCACCAAATGGTTTTAGGTAATTTACTGTAAACAAAAGATAGGAATAGCTTGCTTATGGGTGGAACTGGTCTGAGATCCAGAGGGTCTGGCATCAGTCACCGTGTTTCAGGTGTCTTCCTGGGTGCATTTTTCTACCTATAAAATGGGTAGACTCTCATGGATGTTCTGTAACGTTCCTTTGTTCATGCTTTTGTGATAATCCTTTCTCAAAAGGGGAAAGTATCTTTGCACAGCAGTTGGCAGGGCGCACTGAAAGAGCTTTAAACTAGATTTGAAGGGGGAAAGGGATAAAACCAGACTCGCTAGAGATAGGCTTGGTGGTGGCACACCAGCGTTTGAGGGACGGTGTGCTAGTGAGGTCCTTCAGTCTGCTCCATGGTGTGCTGCGTACACTGGAGCGCATTTGAAACGTCTTTATACTAATGCATGCAGCATGAGGAATGAACAAGAGGAGCTAGAACCCTTGGCCCCGTCCCAGACCTACGACATCATCGGCACAAGTGGAACCTGGTGGGATGAGTCCTGTGACTGATGGATAGTTATAGGCTCTTCAGGAGGGATAGGCAGGTGGGAGGGTGGTACTGTATGTAAGGGAGGGGTTGGATTGTATGGTGCTTACAGTTGGCGACAACATGGATGAAGGGGAAAGTAAATAGAGTGGATGTTGTGGGAGCCTACTATCAACCACTCGGCCAGGATGACACCACCGATGAATTATTCTACAAGGAATTGATCGAGTTGATATGTAGATCAACTGCCCTTGTCCTTATGGGTGATTTTAACTTCCCAGACATCAACTGGGAATATCATACAGTGGACATAAAGAAGTCCAGCAAATTTCTAAAGCACACTGAAGATAACTTCTTGGAGCAGGTACTAAGGGACTCAGCTAGGAAAGGTGCCCTCCTAGGTTTGCTGTTTGTAAACAGAGGGGGACTTACGGGCAAAGCGGTGATTGGTGGCTGTCTTGGTCGCAGTGACCATGAAGTAGTTTCAGATCATTATAAAACTTAATTTCCTTTTATGACAAGGTCACCCAGGTTGCCAAGGGTAGCCAGTAGATGTGGGGTTTTCTGATTTTAGCAAAGCTTTTGATATTGTCTCTCACAGTGTCCTTCTGGACAAACTGTCCAGCATACAGCTAGGCAGGTCCATAATACGTTGGGTGAACGTTGGCTGATGGGTCAGGATCAAAGAGTTATAGGAAATGGGGTTACATCAGGCTGGCTACAGTCACCAGTGGGTTTCCCCAGGGCTCAATTTTAGGGCCAGTGCTCTTTAATGTTTTTATAAATGATCTGGATGCAGGAATTGAATGGACATTAAGAAAGTTTGCTGATGAACCTAAACTAGGAGGAGCTGTGGACTCCCTTGAGGGTAGAGAGGCCTTACAGAGAGGTCTGGGTAGACCAGAGAGCTGGGCAATCAC
>JANZLQ010000032.1:24338008-24366576 GCA_026212715.1 Elanus axillaris
AAGGTGTCCCTGCCCAGGGCAGGGGGGGGAACTGGGTGGTCTTGAAGGTCCCTTCCAACCCAAACCACTCTGTGATTCTCTGATAATGAGCATTAAAATGAAAGTAAATTTCTGAGGGCTGCAAAACTTATCAATGGTAAATTAACTTTGAATTTCTTAGCTTTATTATTTTATTCTTATTTTAATCATATTTTATATTATTTTTACTGTGTCACTCCTTTGACAATTGTAATGAAAGTATGCGTGCACAATCCATTAACACCTCTCCTTTTAATTTCTTCATTTTCTTAGGCAAGCCTCACTGAAATAGTAATTTGCCATACTTCTTCACCTCCTTCTTTTCCCCTCTTCAAAATGAATGTAGTTCATGTCTAAGGATTGCTATGGTAGAAAATCTCTTTTATTTCTAGTAAAATGTGGGAGGGATGGAATAGTTATATTGTATACAACTACATAAATGTTATGATGCTCTCTTCAAGTGCACAATCATGTTTTAGTCATTTTTTCCCTTATATTCACCGTCCATTGAGACCTTGCCTCATTCATTGCACAGGATGAATTAAAAAAGGAACTGCAGACAGAGAAAGTCTGGTATATTTTTGGAATGCTTGTCATTGCAACTGAAAGAACTTCCTTTTTTTTTTTGAGGGTAATGTGTTTTAGATGTAGTACATACATAATTTTTTTCCTTCTATTATTAGGAAGTTTAAACTCTGTCAGTGAATACTCAGAACTCCCAGTAAAAACAGCTGGAGATCTGTGCATGGAGGGGAAGCAGACTATCAAGTTGAGCTCAGCAGCGCATCTGAGAAAGGAGGGTGTTTCCCTAGACGTTTGGGTTGTTTTTTTTTTCTCTGGCAGTAGGTGGTATGAAGAGGAGGGATCTTAAGGACTAAATACTGCAGGTGCCCTGAGTCGTGCTGCCATTTGCTTATTTTACACTCCTTCAGCTTCTCTCCAAAAGAAAGAGGTACGCATTTATAACATGACTTTTGGTTTGGTTTGTTTTAACTTGGTATTGTTTGTGTAAGTTAAAAGGAGGATTGATTAACTTTCCAGTTTTTTCCTCCCTCAACTCTGAAGAGGTGTTTTTGGTCTCCTTTGACCACTGTCACTCTCTTGAGTACTTGAGTACTCTTACTGTCCTCCCTCTGCATTTAATCAGTGCTTCTGGTCTTGTACTTCTGTCCTTGCAAGCTTCAATAGCCTCATCGTATTTGGTTCTGCTAAAGACCTCCTGGAAAACACTGAAAAACATTCCTCTTGGAAACAATTCTACCGACGTCTCATTGATTTCATTTGCATCAAATCAGGATTTTTTTTGTTTCTCTTGTTGCTGACTCACCCTGTCCTTCTCTACCCCAGATACATACAGTGGGTTCCTGACACCCTCTCTCATTCTGTCTTCCAGATTGGTGTTCTAGTTAGTAATTAGTCCTTGTCCTTGTCCTCTAGCTCCGTTCCCACTCTGTCCTGAGGCAGCGATTCAGGAGCTCATTCTGCTTAAGTTGATCCCGTCCCTGTAGTTTGCCCCTAAGACTGTTTATGGGGTTGCATGATGAAGCAGATAGATTACTCACCTATTTTAAAAATACTCTGCCTTTATGGGGAAGCTTGTTATTAACCTGGGAGTTATAACCTGGTTCCCTGGAGATCCGTGCAGAGAGTGGGAATTATACCAGCACAACGGAACGTGTGTCGAGGGGCTGGAAACCTGTGGCTGGGGACAGCGGAGGCAGGAGCTTCCGAGAAAGACACCGTTGCCAAGAGAAACGGCTGTGGAACAGTGGTCTATTTTCCTTGTCGTCTCTCCCCACATCTTTTACTTTAACGATTACGTCTAGCCAACTTTCTGAAAGTTAAAGGCCCTTTCAGTTCGTCAGGTTTTGAGTGATCCGCGCCGGTCAGTGTTAAGCAGTCCCTCCAGGCCAGGCGAGTGAAAACCAACCGTGCTTATTGACATCCTGATTTTGAAGGAGCTGAGCTCTTTCCAGCAATTAGAGGTGATTTGAAGTTTTCTGGGAAGTGTAAAAATTGGAGTAAGTAATAATAGTCCCTCTTATTCCCCAGCCCTGCAGGGACTGACCTGTCGCTCACTGACAGCTCTCTTTTTTAACCTTCTTGTGACCTCCAAGGGATTTATGACCCACAGTTAGAGAAAACAGTGCTAATCTCGTGCTTTCCTGGTCTCAGGTGCCACCTTTCTGTGAATAAAATGTGTCATATGCTCTTCTCTCCTGACTTCTTTCTTCTTTTGAAACACCATCATTCTTAGGAGAAATGAAATCTCCAGTATTGGTATGTACTAGGAGATTTATGGCAGGAATTTGAAGCCATACATACTTGAAGCTCGTTAAGCAGTTCAAGTTAACTAGGTACAATAAAAGAGTAGATGGAAGCCCAGGATATAAGATCCAAAAGAGAGAACCTCAGGGATGGCAAGGGATTTTATAAAGATGGCACCTTCTTACCTAGTATTTGCTCTTAATTGACCTTTGCAGTCGTTTTTACTGACAGAGATACGAGTTTTATAAAATTGTGCCAAACCAGTGTTGCTATAGGAGGAGCTGGCTCCTGTTCCACTGTAAGCATTGTGACGTGTCGGGGATTTTATTTTTGGTGGGGATGACGTAAAGTGCAGAGAGTAAGTTGTTGGGCTGGCTTTCCCGTATAGAGTTACTTACAGGCATGGGTAGTCTTCCCCTTCAGTGGAGAATCAAGACCGCCGTTTCTCCTCTTTTTTTAATTTTTTTATTTTTTTTTCTTTACTTTTATTACTTACACTGGCCAGCAACAGGAAAGTTTCCTTCCCTTCTCTTGCCTTGCGGTCATACATCAACCGCCAAATTTTCTATCGTTATTTTAATAATCCTGCACGTCATCACCAGAATGCCCCTGGTCCTCACTTCGGGCATGTGTTCACTTCCAGTACTTGGCTAATCTACCTCAGTGCGATGGCAAGACACCAGTAACGACCATGAGATCCAGTGCTGTAGTTTTTGTTGCTAGCACAGTCATCTGCTGCTGTGGAGGCTTTTTGCCTTTTGTCTTTCCCACTTGCTGGTGCCATGCTTTTGGCTGTCTAATGGTTACTTTGCTATTAAACTCCCCAGGGGAACACATCCCCAGGCATTTCTCTAACCTCATCCAGAGAAATCTGAGAGCTCTTCCCCCTGTGTTCCCAGCAGGAGCTTCCTGCTTGCTTTTGATGTTTCTGCTACTACGCACACACGCTTAGGTCAGACTCCTTCGGCAAAAGGTAACCTAATGAGCCATCGCAGAGGGCAGCTCTGTGCTGCCAGTGCAGCCTCATCCCTTTTCCCTATGTAATATTTCTGATCTCCATATGAAGTCTTTCTGCACTGTCTGATTAGTTTTGCTAATCTCGGACTTCTAAGTTAACTATTAATTATTACATTACTCTGAGTGTTTGAGTTCTGCATGGCCTTGTGCTGTCCATACATTTTTATATCAGTGTACTTAAATACAGTGCTGTGAGTTCTTAATTGGTAAACAACCACTGAAGATTTACTCCACACACAGGTTATTCTGTAGAGATCTGTTGTCCTGGGGAATAGCTGTTCCATCTCATTAAAATCATTTTGTTTCCTGAGACATCACATATTTGGGGAAGAGTGGGTCAAACCCACTGAGGGATATAGACCTAAAATGCATGCTTAAATTCTTTCTCAGCATCTCTCTTGAGCTGATCCCAAACTGGCTCCATCTCAAACGGTCTTCTTGTTATTGCTTATCGCAGGGAATTGCTCCCATCAGAAATTCTAAGCTCTTTCCAGTGCTGCAAGATATCCCTCAATATCAGTGTGGGATTGGTGTGACGAAATAAAATGAGGTATATTCACTCATTTTTTTTCAAGTTTCTAGCAAGGTAAAGTTTAAGACTTAAATGACAGACTGTGATTTGACGTGAGCTGTTAAATGGCTGGTTCAGTCATGCGGTATTTGCCTTCACCTTTCTAGAGAGCAGGAGGGATTTTTCTTCTCTTATGTTTTACTTCCTGATTTTTTTTCTGTCGATGTGTTCAGTCACATAATATGTTCAAATAACGAATGAATTTGACAATTAATTTCTGCTGTTGCAATCCATATAGTTTTGTTGTACCACTTCAAGTAATAAGAACATCTGATACTGTGAGGGTCTAAGAATGCCTATGTTCAGGTTCAAGTTATGAGGCTTTCGAGTGATCAGTGCTTTCCAAAATTCAGGCCCCTACCTTAGTGCTGTGTTCCATAACTTCTTGTGTCTGAAGGCTCAGATATTTGGTGTAATATATATATGTGAGAGGAAAAATTGGCTGCATTTTGAAACCGAGGTTGTAGAAAATTATTTTTAAATAATCTTACCGTATGCGTTTCGTTCTCTCTTGTCATGGTGCCTGTTACAGTCTGAGCTCATAAAGCAGTGGGACGTGTACTTAACGGACAAGCTAATCAGTAGCGCTGCTTTATTCAGGACTCTTCCATGCAAAGAGCTGGCCATGAGGGAGCTAGAGCCCCTAAGACAAACGATGAGAAAATAAGAGGTAATATTAAAAATACTGTGCTTTACCTTTTTTTCTTTTGACCGAAAGAAGAAAAACGAATACGGAGACTGCTTGATTTGGTGTTGGTGGCTTAACCGTAGCCTGCTTTAATGTATGTCTTCAGAAAACATAGGGTTCTGAAAAGAACTATGAGGATGGTGACCAGACTTACATGGGCAGTAAGGAGCAAGTGATCAGTGGTGGATATCCAGAATTAAGTAGAATGGGAAAGACTGCAAGTATAAGAAAACAAGATAAGCATCTCTACTGTTTCTTAAAGTGCTCTGTAATAATCTAGGTTTAGACATTTGGAATTTAAAAATTTTTATTGCTTGCTTAAGTGATATATGCAGTGTGGGAGTTGCAATTACATTGCTGCAAGCATAGCTACAGCAATAATGTATGCTGTAGACAACTATTTTAAATGACAGTGGTGCATACAAGAAACATGACAAGTTGGGGAAATTGGAACTCTATCGCATCTTGCGTGATATTCTGGGAACTCTGTTAAAAGGAAACAGGACTAATCCTAATGAAACATGACCTCTCCGCTGTGCCAAACTACTATAAACTGAATCTGACTGGCTGCTGCACTGGTGACATTTTCTAATCCAATTTAATGGATTCCAGCACACGCCCGGGCAGCTTTTGAAACCTCCCATTGACTGCAACTTATGTCATCTTTTCATCTGCCTTTTTTGCATTTCAATTATCATCTCCACCTCATCCTGCCTCTTCTGATCCGGGTCTCTAGCAAATGTCTACTATCAAAATAATCCCAATAATGCATGTAATTTCCTGTAATGATCCTATGCCACCTCCAGTTCAAATTAGGCTTTTGTCTCAGTTAATAACTAAATCACACTTCACAGATAAAACTTGTTATTTACTCTCCATGTTTTCCAGGCACAGTCTGCCCATTGTTCCTCACTGAGTTTTGCTTCTTCCCTGCACTTTCATTTAAATCTGTGATGGTCAAAATCCCTCCTCCATGCATAGAACATACATTTTTCCTTACTATATTCTTCATAAAAGAAAGTTGAAGTCCCAGTTTTCAGGTCTCTTAGTTTTCAAGAGAACTAAGATGCCCAAGTTTTTCTTCTACCGCTGTTTTATATTATACACTCTTGGGTACGTCACTGAAGCCGTTCATGCCTAAGTTTAAAGGTCTTTAAAATGGATACCACAATACTTAATTCACTGGATTAGTGTGATCTAATTAATGAATCATTTGAAAAAAATCCTTTGAAGTTCTCATTTGTAAGGTGCTTTATAAACATGTAATAGCCATAGCAATAAATTCATTTAATTTCCTGGGTTTCAACCCAATGTCACATGGATTTGGGACTTCTGTTTTGTTTTATTCTCCCCACACATAGTGCTTCATTTTGTGGGTCATAACTAAGTTATTCCACATCTCAGTTCTACATCTAAGTAACGATTGTTCTTTGTGCATACATGTATCAAAGAGAATTTTAAAGGTTCGTTATTCATATTCCATATGAACCGCTGGAGTCCTTAATTATAAAATAAGCCTCTTGAAAAATGTAGATTATTTTCCTTTCAACCTTGTCTGCGGTTTAGAAGCATGCAGTGAAAATATGCTGTTTATAGGGGAGGCATACTTCCGTGACTGAGAGTCTGAAATGGGCCAAAACGTGTGAGGTATTATTAATACTTTTTGGTACTGTGAAATATTTCAAACAGGGTACCAAAAGCCCAATTTACTTTTTGACCTTAGCTTCATGCTTTTTTGGTGGGCAGAAAAAAGCCCTTACCATACAAAAGTGCTGTATGGGTGCCATTATCTCTGAAACACAACTAAAACTAGGGAAATCATATAACAGCGCAGAATAAAAAAATTTTACAGGAACTGCCGAAGGACATTTAAGTCCAGTTGTAATTGTAGTTTTAGACTGATGTAATCTGATTTTCAACAGGTGACTGAATTTGAAGGCATCATTCCTGTTCTGCTGAATGTTATAGGTTACTTAAATGTCATAAGTGAAGAATTCATAGAATCATAGAATGGTTTGGGTCGGAAGGGACCTCTAAGGGTGATCTAGTCCTACCCCCCTGCAACGAGCAGGGACATCTTCAACTAGACCAGGTTGCTCAGAGCCCCGTCCAGCCTGACCGTGAATGTTCCCCGGGATGGGGCATGGACCACCTCCCTGGGCAACCTGGGCCAGTGCCTCACCACCCTCATCCTTACATCTAGTCTGAATCTAGCCTTTTTTAGTTTAAAACCATTTTTCCTTGCCCTACCACTATAGACCCTACTAAAAAGTCCTTCCCCATCTTTCTTACAAGCCCCTTTTATTAAGTATTGAAAGGCTGCAGCGAGGTCTCCCCGGAGCCTTCTCCTCTCCAGGCTGAACAACCCCAACTTTCTCAGCCTGTCGTCATAGCAGAGGTGCTCCAGCCCCTGATCATCTTCGTGGCCCTACTCTGGACCCACCTGAGCAGGTCCACGGCTTTCTTATGTTGGGTGCTCCAGGGGGGGTCTCACCAGAGCAGAGCAGACAGTCAGAATCCCCTCCCTCGACCTGCTGGTCACGCTTCTCTCGATGCAGCCCAGGTTATGGTTGACCTTCTGGGCTGTGAGCGCTCGTGTCCAGCTTTTCTCCACCAGAACCCCCAAGTCCTTCTTGGCAAGTCTTCTCTCAACCCCTTCATCCCCCAGCCTGTGTTGGTACCAGGGGTTGCCCCGACCCATGTGCAGGACCTTGCACTTGACCTTGTTGAACCTCATGAGGTTCACGTGGGCCCACTTCTGGAGCAAATTATCCGTTGCAGTTTCCTTCCTGTACTGAAATCTACTCCAGTCTTGTATGTAACAAGAATCTAGCCTCACAATGAGTAAATCTCATACAGAAGTAAAAACATGGTCGTATTAAGTGCTGGTAAGATCAGGACCCAGGAATGGCATCCTCCTCCTGTGTTATAGCAAAATGCTCCATTTTATTTATATCTTATTTATACTTTTAGCTTGCCTTAATTTCAAATTATTCCATTAGTATGATCACGAGAATGAAGAAGTAGGACAATTTAACAGCTGAAGTGGCTTTTCGGAAAATTGCACAAGTTATTGGCATCATTCACAATTTGCCTGGCACCGTTATATCTAATGTGAGATGACTAACTTCATTAAGGCTGAAGTATTAGCTGTAGGAGGGGCAGCTGACTGAGGCTATCGTTCTCTACCCAACTGTAGCTTAATCATTTCTATATATCAGTCGAGAAAGGATTGCTCCAGAATTCAGGAACATTTAATTACCTGTACAAATATAGACATCACCAAGTGCTGTGAGTTTATGAAACTAGAAAAACAGAAGAGCCAAAAAGTTTCTGAGAACAATACTAGAATTATTTGAGTTTAGGGAATAAAATCGGGAAAATATTAATCGACTGTCAGAGAAAAACATTTGTAATAGTATAGCAAGAATTACTCTGCGTAGCTTGCACGGTCTTTTACAAATATTGGAAACACAGCATTTACAAACTTTAATTAAATACTCACTGCTCCACTGAGAGTTAACATTTTTAACCCTGCTGTAATGAAAAACTCTGTAGTAGTATTTTTTTTAATAGATTTAGAAACTGTCTCCTAATCGTGAAAAATGGAAAAAAACCATGAACCCAGCCTTTTTTCTGTATCATAATTTAACTTACAGTAGTGCCTGAGGCATTTAAATATTTACTTAGGCAATCATATTAATCACTGAGATAAGTCTATATAATGGTCAAAATGATTGTGATGTCATGATGTCTAAAATTTAAGGAACATTTCAAAAAAGGCGAGAATAAATTTTCAAACCTAACTTTCTGTCCTTTAGCTATATCATTTACATTCACAAATGGCTGCTTGCAGGTGTAACGCAGGAATATAATTATCTATTTTTGACATGAGGTTCATACAATAGTTCCCATGCTGTTGTTACCTTTGCTGTTGAAAGAATAGATGTGATATTACAGTTCTGAATATTTTTCTCGGTTTCCTGTAATTTGGGAAGAAAACAGTGAAAGAATAAATGAGAGATTGATTTTATTTTATTTAAGCTCTTTTAAGGCTCTGATTTCTGAAAGGGCTGATAGAGCAACACCTGTAATGGGTGCCGATGACTGGCCTAGGCATAGGCATCTGTTTTGAAAATCCTGGCCCTGGTTAATTCTGTGAAATCCCACGGGGTCGAGAGACGTTAGGTTGACTGTAGCCTGAACCTTGATCTTTTACATTTCTTTCTTCTAATAGCTCTACGTTAAACACAATTACTGTACAAAGGACTTCTTTAAATGGAAAAATACTGCTGAAGAGATGATAGATATTTGAAAAACAGAGAGCATGAGGAAATACCATGCGAGTGGTAGTTTAATTCCTAAGCCTTTTTGCACTGTTTTTATTATTCTCTGTAGTTAAATATTAATAGAGTCAGTGCCACTTAAGCAAAGTCATTGGTATCATCTCACTAGCCTACATGGAATTAAGGAAGAATGAACTTCAGCTCTTGAAGTGAGCAGGAGATAACAATGCAGCACGACACAGAAATGATTGAATTTGCCAGCAGTGTTTGTGCAGCGCTCGCTAATTTACAAGGGCATTTTCAAGCGACTCAGTGGCTGGGATTCCTTGGGGGCAGTTCTCTTGGGCACTGAAACTAAATCAATGTTTAAATGGTTTTACTTTTAGAGTGGTTTAGAAAAATCGTAAGTAAATAGACGTTTTCATAATTAATACAGTAACTGGAAATCACGCATGGATCATTTGCTTTTTGAAAGGAGACAAAACAGTGTTCTCATTTGGCTGGGCATCTCGCACTGCGTTTGTTCGAACTGTGAAGAAATGTAAAGTGCAGATTGCTGGATTAAGACAAGACCAGTTACTGACTGATCTGGATGAACCCACTCCCTCTTTAGCAGATAGTGCATCTGCCGTGGAGGAAATAAAGCGAGCTGGAAGTCACAAAGCTGAATTCTTCGCTCTGCTCTGCCACCGATGTGCCTGTGCCAAGGCGTCCCACCTTTCCCTGCCGCGGTTCCCTTTGGCGAGGAACAGGAGAGGCAACGACCCCTTTCAAAAGGACATGCAAGTACTCAATTTTCAAGACACAGTGTATTATTTCCACCCTGGAAGTTACATTTCCAACCTACAGGAGCTCCTATTGGTTTTTCCTTTGTAACGGCCCCAATATGGTTTAAAATACGACTGTTAATGTTTTGCTGCAGTGCCAGCTTTTCAGCAGAAGAGCATAAGGGAGATTGATTTGCTCCTGTATGTGTACTCTTTCTGCGTATTTACAAAGAGGGACAGGCTGCTAGACATTTGCCATGTTGATGCAACCTGCGCTTACTTGATTGCTGTAAAATCTAGTAAAGCAGGAATTTGGGGGCTGGATGTCTATTTTGTGGCGGGGAGGAAGGTGACATTCTGGTAAAGGCGTAGAGTGGGAGCAAGAGACAGGTCTGCTGTTCCTACCTCCTTGATTTCCCGCATGTTTTGGGAAGTCTATACAAAGTAAAAACAAAAATCCTTTTTAATTTTTGTGAGCAATGATTTTTTTTTTGGTAAACCATTGGCTTCAGTAGAGCTGCTCAAGCTTCATCATTGCAAGTTGTCACCCTTGTGTCTATACCAACTCTTTTTTTTAATCTTTCTCGCCCTACATAAGATAATAGGCAAATAGCATATTTACGGAGTACTCAAGGATTTAAATGTCTTTGGCTTGCAAAACCTCTGGAGGGAAAGATATAAAATGCAATTCTAAAAACCTCTAGGGAGCTGGAAACCGCCAAATGGCAATCCCTTGTCATCAAAACGAGGACAAAATATTTTTGTCTTGAGCTTCTTTCTAATGAGCTCTTGAGATTTTCAACATTGCAAAAGGGGCTCCTGGAACGAGCAAAGTTGGCAGTTGCCTAAAGGAGCACACTGGTGAAGACAGAAAAACAGCGATAATTCCTCTGTCTCATTTATATGTAGCAAAACATTAGGAAGTGAAAGCATTGTTCTTGCTATAAGAAGTAGTTCAGGCTCTGCGGGATGAAGGCTATTGCTTGACTCTTCATGTTGCGGCTGTTGCCTATTTTACCTGCCCTTCCAATTCCTTGAATTTTCCCTGACTGCCCTAGTTGTGCAGTAAAGAAAAATTCTCGCAGGGTCTTCTGGCTGAATCTGGGTAAGGGCCCTCATCTTCTGCCAGTCATAATCCTTTAGAGCTTTATAGATTTAGCAGATTAAGCTCCTTCCCCAAATCTGTGTCCTTGACTCCATCCAGTAGGTTCGGAAATTGCTAGCTGTGCAAAACTTTTGGAACAACAGGCAACTTCTGTCTCTGAACTAATGCTTCTCTTTGCTAGGCTAATATTACCTAGAGAAGGTCTGCAAGAAATTTTTTTGAAGTTTTTTTTTTACACATACTTGTCAAGATAGGGTGGGGTTTTTTTTATTTTTTAACAGTAGACAAAGGAATTCGGTTATTTTCCTTGTAAAAATAACTGAAAAGTAAAACTAAAAAACTGAAAGGCCTGCTGGGAATTGAGTAGCACTGATGATTAATGGCCTGCTGCCTCTGAAAACCGCAAGTCAGATATGAAATTTCTTTAATAACATAACTGGAATTTTTTATTTTAGGTTATATACATATACACGCATATGGTACTATACATACATGCTTTCTTCCTGACGTACACGTGAAGTTTCCATGGAAATTCTTGTTAAATGGTGAAATGTATTCAATTAAAGGAGTTATGTTGTAATTTCTGTTGCTGTAACAGCCTCTGGAGCGTATGAAATGACAAGGAATTTGACAGGAGACTCGGATCCAGTGGCTAGATATTCCCACAACGGTTGAGATCCAGATCATCCAGAGGATGTCGGTCATGTTTGGGGAGCTGGTAGTAAATATATTGAATTAATCTCAGAAGGAAGTTAGTTTAAAGCCAGCTGATACTTCCCATAAGGAACAATTACCATGTTTGAGAACATAATTAAAGGTAGAGTCTCTGAGGTCTGGCTCGACTGCAAAGTCTGTGTAAAAATGTAGGCTTGTACTTTGTCTTCCTTCCTATTCTTACCTCCTATTCTATTCACGTTGAAGTGAATTTCATTAGATCTTTACTTTGGAACCTACTTTTATTTAGCTCAGACTTATAAAACCCTATTACCTGTTTCAGTTTTCTGTTTAAGAGGCACAGTGTGAGATCCAGCCTGCTTTGACTTACGGAAATACCTCCATGGGAATTATTACTGGAGACCTCTACTGTACCCAGACAAAGGGCTGCCAGTCACCTCTCTGACAAGATATTTCCCTCTGTTGGAGGTTGTTGCTACGTATCTTTCATAGTAGTCAGAAGTTTGAAAACACTCCAACAATTAGTGGATACGTGGCAAAGTGTCTCTGAACAGCTTTAGTGGTGAATTTCTTCCACGTTGGAGATGCCACTCTATAAAATAAAGGGGAAACTGCGCTGGGCTCCAGGGCAATCTACGCTACAGCAGCATACAGTTGGTCACTAACCAGGAATGACACCAGACAGAGCCATGCCTTAGAGTTTTTATCCACATCATTAAACAACTGGAGTTTTGCCCACAAGTTAGAGCAGAAGACTGATGCCAGTGACTTTGGGTCATAGTTGTGCTCCTGATTTATTGCATGGCATTAAACAAATCATCTTGCATCTGTTCTCACTTTTAAGGTCAGTTTGGGGGTAGGATTCTTTCAGCATTACCGTCGTGATTCGGACTTCCAGATGTTACTGCAATATATTTAATAACTGTAATGAAAAACAATGTACTTCACCTTTGCATAAGAAACATGTGAGTGCAGAGTATGTATTATCCTTGATTGAATAGATTAGTCTTGAATTGGTAAGACCAAGCTGTTATTGTTCAGGTAGACCGAAACATATATTGCCTCTGGCTCCGACCCATGCTATCGGTCATAAACCGTTAAATCTGTTCTCAGATGACACAGTCGCTGTCTTTATCTTACCATTTGAGTAGGGAAAAGGTTCTGTTCATGTGGGGAATACAGTAGCTTCACCGCTATCTTCTGTTCTTTTTAGGTGAGTCATAGACATTAGTAGATGCGTAGAGGCTAGTCAGCTGCTTTTTTTGTACTTTCAGAATGGGGATAGGCTTTAATGAAAAAGAAAAAGTTACTGGCTGTAGAGTTAAGAGAGAGCATAAGGTTGTTTTGCATATACTGCGTTGCAGCTCATTACTTTTAAACAACAGAAGCAAGTTTGTTTGGGTTCTTTATCGAACGCTAGAGATATACCAGATCCATAGGTCTGACTTTGACTCTGGAACCATGAAGAAGACTATTCACTTAGATAACTCAGCCCGGATTTTACAGTAGCCTCGTATGTGCTGAGTCAAGACTGTAGGCGCTGAGCAAGCTTGGCCAGAGCAGTCATGCGAAGCAGGGCTTATTGCTAAGATGCAGGCACTCCCCAACCGTGGTCTTACGTATCCAGGGCAATGTAAGATACACAGCCAATTCTCTCTGCCAGGCTCCTGTGAAAATCTTCGCTTTAATGTAATTAAGCAACATAGTGTGCTCCAGTTGCCTTGATGGTTCGAGTCTCATGCACCTAGATGACAGTTTCACTGTGTTTCTGCATTATGTCTCTACTTTGGTTGGGCCCAGATACATTTAATTAGCAGGTTGTTTGATCAATTAGATAATGAACTCTAAAGTCACCTTCTTGCTTAGATGTGCTTTGAACAACAATTTTAATCTTAGTGACAGCTCCTCTAGAAAGAAAAGGGGAGAAACCAATGTAATTAAGATGTCAGTGCACAAAACTGCCTGTGTGACTCTGCGGCATAAAACTAAAAATACTTTGAACTCTAAAACATGGAAGACATAGAGTTCAGCAGATGTAAACGCTGAGGTTTTCAGTTGAGTTATCATTTGTTTATATCTAGGTCTATGATGACTAGGAAAGAGAAATTTGAAAGCATTTGATGTCGAATCGTCTTTGCTCCCACTTCATTGATTTCTCTAACACCAGAGTTAAGCTAACGCTGAGGGGAAATTTAATGTTGTTTAGTGCCTGTGCGGTACTGTTGTAAAATGCTGCTAAGCCTCTAATGAATAGCAGTAGGTAAAAAACAAACCCAAGAAAATAAAACCCATGAGCACCTACTAGAAAACACTTGCTAGAAAAATACTGGAACCTTGGGATGGAAATAAGTGGAAGTTCCCCTTCGGACAACCAGAAATTGCCCCAGCCTTGTTGAATTAGTGGAATTGGGAACAAGGATGGGTCAGGGTTCATCTTGGCTTGTGAGATGATGAGAAGGCCACATTATACTGTGCCAGAAAAAGAAATACTAGAAAAAAAGAAAATGTAAGCTATTTGGAGGAGCTGGCTTATCTCCCTGCCTTTAGGTTTTGTTCTGCTTCTGTATAGGTGCATTGCAATTTCGAGGATGTTGCCCGATAGGGAATCTTGGGGCATAAGTAAAGAATTAGTATTTAATGCAAAGTAAGTTGCAGTGGCAATTAACCTATCCATTTTTTAATAGCTACAGTCACTAAATCAAGGATTCAAACACTGAGATAATTCCCCTGCTGGCATCTAAACTTTGACCAAATACATAAACAAGGATCAAAGGAAACATTTTTTTCAGCTGTTTAAAGAGATTTAAGAGGTGGGAACTTAGCCCAGAAGGGGTGGGAATGAGAAACTAGGATTTGGTATGTGTGCACACCATGCCCAGCCACATCCGTCTTCGTGTGTTCTAATACATGTGTCTATAGCACTCTCATGTCAAATATTTCCGTTCGTTGTGTTTTCTTGTCATGAAGGGTAACTTTGAAACCTGGTTTGTGGAGAAAGAAATCCACTGTTTTCTGTTTGTCTTCTTATTTTACTGTGTAGCATTGATAGGATGTAAGCTGTTCAGCAAGAGGAAGAGAAAGGAATTCTGTCTGCACTAGTGGTAAATAGTGTGGAATCCTATTATGACTTAGATACCGTGTTGGTACTACAGTAGTGAATGGTGTGTTGTCTGGTAGAGGTCCAGGGGAGATACCTGAAAGAGGGTTTTTTTCATGCTCCTAGACTACCTATGGAATTGTTTATTATTTTGCTCTGTTATTGGAAAACATCTCCACCGACTCAACAACTCTTTCTACCGTGCTGGAATCGAGAGAGATTTCCTGTGGTGTGGGTTTATTAAGAAAAAAGATACTGGATTGTTAAAGGGAAATTATTCATGTAACTAGCTGGTACCAGCACCGTGAAAACATCCCACTTGGTACGTAGATACCAGTCCAGTTAGGACAGGGTTAATTATGTTCTCTTGACTTCATCTCTCCAGTTTCTTTTTGTGCTTTAGTCACGCACTTGTTTTCAGATTTAAGTACCAAATTCATGCAGAAATGCAAAATCAAAAAGTAAACCTCCTCATATCTAGCAAAGCCAGTTTTGTTTGCTCTTTCCATTTTCTTCTCTTACCACTGTGCTCTCTCCTCTTTCCTTCACTAGGAGGTCTCTCGCTTAGGAAGATCAGGCCTTTGGAAGATCTGGTCAACGTGTTCCTTTAATGCATGATACTGCTAATATTTCTGGTCTCTGACATCGTTTCTTAACAACAGGAACCTAAGAACGGTCTTTCCAAGTCAGACCAGGGATCCATGTCGTTCCGTATCTTTTTTCCTGTAGTAGCGCAGACTAGATACGTATGGAGGCATATAGGAAAAGAACAAAAGCATAATAATAATTTACTGATTTACTCTCCAGTGTTTTCAACTTGAGACTTCTCTGGGGTGGCATTTTTGTGGTAGTCTTGATAGTTTTTCATTCTACTAGCTTGTCTCCTCGGTTTTTGATGCAAGATCACCCAGGTAACTGCTTTTATCATGATGCATGCCTCTTAACATAAGGATGGTGATACGGGCTCAGTATCACCACAGGCTCGTCTGTGCTGGTATTCTGCTTCCAGAAGGAATGACATGAGCACACCAAAGAGCTAGAGCTGATCAACTGTTTATGCTTCTTCCCCAGCTAGGTACTCTTCGGTCTCTGGCTGTTTTCAGCTTAGATGAATATCTGATCCTGAAGTGGATTTATATTTAATAACTCTTATTGGCTTGCTCTTCCAAATACTCGTCCAGCATCCATTTGTTTAACTACGTGCTTTCTGAAAAAGCATTTCCTTTTGCGTGCTGATACATCCGCTTCGCGCTTTCTAATGCTTGTACAGAGAGAAGCAGCAAAAACCTGATCAATTCATATTCGTTATTTCTGTATCGTGTTGTTTTGTAGACTGCCGTTATTTTGCCCTCCTTCGTTTCTTTCACAGAATTCTCGTCCATTTTGTCACGTCCCGTATAGAATCTGTTCCGTGTCTTTCATCACCTCAGCTGCTGTTCTGTAAACTTTCTTCAGTTCCACTATATCCTCTCTAAAATGCGGCACAGTGTTCAAGAAGTAGGAATGTCAAGCGTTTAAATGGAGAATGACAATGGTTTTGTTTTGTATTCTTTCCCTAATAGTTCCTGATGTTGATGTGCTTTTTTGACTGCTGTGAAATTTGGTTTTGTAGAGTTATCCATTACAACTTCACAATCCTTCTCTGCATGCCTTTTCCCCTTCATTACAGAATAGATTTGTCTGCATTATCCTCAGTCTCCTGCAGACTACCCCATTCTTCCTACACGTGCCCATCCCTTTCTGCAGTAAAACTGGCTGAGTGCTGAAACTCTTTACTGCACAAATAAAAGATAAAAGCAAAAAAAATATTAATTGCAGAATGAACTTTCCAAATTCCATGTGACTCAGGGAGTCCGAGATACTCTTTCAACCAAACTGAAGTGAGAAAAAAAAAATAATTACGATTCCCGAGCTGCTGAGGAAACCGGCATTCTTTCTTACGTGAGCCTTGGTGCAAAGATGGGCAACAAGAAACTCCTGGAGCATCAGCTGAAGCCGGACTTACAGAGCTTCAGAGGAACGTGCTCCAGGGCCACCAGGTCCCTCACTCTGCAGCAGGCAGAAGGATGGTCTTAGATGTTGTCTCTAAATAGGGCTGACATGCTTTCTGGGCTTCCCACTCCACTGGAAGCGCTGACAAATTTGTCGTATTGCCAAGGATTTTGTGAAAAAAATAATGTCTTGTAAAATTCCTGACCAGTCTTATTATTCAGCCCACTAAGCATAAAATCAAATCTAGGAGGTGGCCATTAACTCTCAGGGAAGCCTGGCTTTGTTTTATTAAAACCAGCAAAAAGCAGTGGATATTTACACACGGACTATAGCTGCTTCTGCAGCAAATCCTGGTATGGAAATGTGGCCAGTAGTCATTTCAGAGCCCAGAAAGCATCATGACTGACTGCAGGACAGTAATATAATTTGACACTTAAAAATAATACCTCATTATAAAATCATAAGAATTGTCAATAGCAGCACAATGACTCACCAAGGCAGGTAACTCATTACCATGACCTGAATATAAACGAAGTGGGAATGGCTCTGTTGAAGAGCAAAGATGAAGGCATCCTCAGGGAGGAAAACTACCAGCAGCTAAGTTTGAGGAGGTCTGTATAGAAACAGTCATCTTTTTAAATGTTAAGCTATTTTGTTATTTTTCATGCAATAATGAAGCCTAACCACAGGAAAGGCATGAATTTTGGACTCTGGCTTGTGTGTAGAGAATCCTGGGAAACATGCCTGCTCACACAGTGTTACTAATAATAACGTAAATTATTAAAGCTGACAGATTTTTTATAGCTAATGCATGTGCTCTTTGCACTCTGCACTTTCTTCAGCTTGGACAATGAATAAACACCAATCGGGTTTTGTTGCTGCAGCTCCCGTGCCAGCACAATGCTGTTATTTGTGATCATAGCACTGCAGGAAAATGGTAAAACATAAAGAAGAAAAGGTGGAAAACGGGCAAATAATCTCTTGGGTTTAAATTAAATTTTCTGTTGACAGTACATTCGTGTAATATTCCTTTCTTTAATGGAAAATATAAATATCTAAGGAATGCAAAATTTAAATACATGTCCAGTGGCTTTGATAATCTCATCATTAAGATTGACATTGCTCTTCATGACCTTTCTAATAAACAAGACTTCAATTTTTTGTGTAGGTAGGAAAAAGCCATCTTTTTAAACTGAGATCTTAACCTCTAGAGAATTTTGCGAGGACAAGTGATTAAAAACATGGTTTTCCTTTGTTCGAGCTCAAAAGAAAGGGAATTACAGATGCAAAAATAATTTCGTCAGTCATTCCTATATCTTACTAAATTTTTGAATGCTTAAATCCGATTTCCATGCACCGTCAGTAAGACACAACTTTAAAATAAATTTTGAGCACGCTGTGTTCAGGCACTTGAGCTTGCATTCTAAGGGTTAACTTTCTTTCGAACAATTCATAGAGTAGCACCCAGGAGCTGGGCACTGATTTTAATGAAATCAGCTGGCTAGGATAAGCGTAAATGTGGAGAAATGCTAGGTGACTTAGAATATGTAAAGCCAGACTTTGGCAGCTGTGGTCTACAGACTTTGGTATAGTTTTCTACCATTCTCGTGTCTCATACTTTGCTGAATATTTCTGGTGCTAGGAAGGATATTGCTGATGCAAATAAAGTTGCAACGTATTCGCACATGCTTTATCTGTGTGCATATAGATACTTACTTTTAAGTTTGGTGCAGAAGGAAATGCCATGGATTTATTTTTGGACCATGGTCACAGGAGCTGGAACTGCTTCTGTGCGCCAAAAGGTTTTCCTCAACAACTTTAGGAGGTGCCTTGTCCTCTAATTACTCTTTTTGCAAAAGGTGGCCATGCCCAGAGTTTCTCTGCTTTATTCCTTGTTACTCTCTGCCCACTTTTGGGGTATGGTTAGCTATCGGTACGTGATTTTTCTCTCCTATCCTGCTGGAGGGAGGTCTCTACTGTGCACAGCAACGTGACGGCGATGTAAAAGACTCCTTCCCTGCAGGAAGCAATAACACTAGAAATGATTAAAACAAAACTAAAATGTCACCTTCAACTAATGAAATTCCATCATCAAGCAAGAGAGAGTTAACGCTTCTGCGAGACCCTTTAAAACTCAGATTAAGAAGAGAAAATTAAACTTGAAATGCGAGGAAACAAAACCAGCTCTCTTTCCCCTGGCAAGATTGAGTACAAGATGTTGATTATTCTCGGACAAGCTGATCTCACAGGCAGTGACCCCAGCTCAGCGCAAAGAACAGCTAACAACATGGCTTTGGACGGCTGGCAATGTTATCTATTGTTCATCATCTTAAAAAAATGAAATATCCATCTGTCTTGGAGCTAGCTGATCCGTAGCTTCGCTCCTATGTCCCCTCCTAGGTGGGGAGGCAGTTGAGGAGCTGCCTTGGTAGCTCAGCCGAGGGATTTTATTCGCATCCATTTTCCCATCCCGGAGAGTGGGCAGTGCGGAGCGCTTCACTGGAAAGTCTAGGATTTCTGCACAGATGGCAGTTATAAAATAACCTGTGCGTAAGGGAGTTTTCTTTTAAATTCATCTAATTCTATCTGTAGCAATGCCTGCTTGGAAACGCAGGGGTTTGTAGCTTTTTAATTCAGTAAAATTGTGGGTTTAAGCCGCTTCCAAGGATGTTGACGACACCAGCAACCTCTTCCCTGGCCTCCCCATTCAAACCTCCGGGAGCCTCTGGCCCTGGTGGTACCTCTTGGTGGCGAATAGCCGAGAGGGGTTGCTTTTTGGGGAGGCTGTCGGTGCTTTCAGAGGTTCCTTGGGTTTAGCGGAGCAGAGATGTGAGAGCACAGCGCTGGGGAGCTGTTTCTGTGAGCTGCAGCTTTCCTGAATAAGGAGGTTTAAGTCTCCTATAGGGGCACTCCTGCATCGCCTAACGGCACTACCTTTGGCTGCACGAGACTGCCAAAAATAGACATTTAAGACATTTAGGCTGAATCCCGAGGTTGGAATCTTTGGCTGGTTTTAGGATCAAGTAGAAACGGGAACTTAACTCCGCTAGTCCCTGCGCGCTCCCGCATTTCCCTCTCCGCAGCTCAGCTGCCTGTGCGCGTTTAGATGTAATTTTGCCTTGGGCACGGAGCCAGTCCCTGCAACGCTGAGAGAAGTGATAGTTCAGGGCTGCTCTTTTACTTCTTTTCATCACTGCTGAGTGTTGTTTTACTTTCCTCCTTTCAGAAAGAAACCCATCATCCAGCGTGTGGGCTGTCAGCAGCTCCTCGCTCGCATTTTTTTCGGCATACGGGACGGCCGACCATCCACCGCGCTTCCAAACCCGGGCGGGGGGGGCTGCCCAGCCCCCTTTGCCTGGGCTGCGTACCCAAAAAATCACAAAATTCCCCCCGGCAGACACGCACCGTGCCATCACTGAGGCCGGAGCTGGGTTAGATAGAGAGAGATCTCGCCGTCTGCTGCCGCCCGCGAGGAGAGGGTTTTACCGTCTCGGATCGGGTCGCGGGACCGCAAAGTCCAGCAAGGAGCAATTCCTGACGTTTCAAACGGAGCTGAGCAGTGTCACTGGAGAATTGCGTGTGGCCGAAGAAAAGGGTTTCTTTTCCTGGCTCTGCGTGCCTGTGGATTGAAAGGCCAGCTACCTCGGTCGTGGGCTCTAGAGCCACAAGTCCCTTCTGGGTCTGGAGTTGGGCTCAGGAACGCTTCCGTAATCGTGCCGGGCTTGTCTTTAACTGCCCTGGTAAAAACCCGTGGTGAAAGCCGGAGAAGACATGTGCAGCTTAGACTTGGTGAAAAATCTCTTTTCTATCTTTCTATCTGAATTTACAGACAGGTTGGAATTGTCCTGGCCAAACTAACCAAACTCATTGAATTACGTGGCTGCTCGAGCTAGCGCTTAACTGCGCTGTTAACGTTGTTTCATTATGTTTTATTGCTGATTGCAGGGCCGCTGGTATGGAACACTGTGTGTTCAGATAAAGCTCCTCTGAAGCATCAATTTGTTGAAATAGTGGAACACTGATAAGGATGTACAAATTAAGATACCTTTAATGGGTTATAAAAGCACTGTCCATCTACAGCTGGTCTGAGAAACTGCTAGTGATTTCCATGTTCTAGGGATCATGTAATTTTGAAAACAGTGATCTTTGCTGATTTTTAGTGGCTGCGATAATTTTGATTGAATTATATATGCTGGTGGTGCTAATAAGACTAAAACGTTCTGTGTTTAATGTAATTTGATTTTCGAAGGTTTCAGAAGGACCAAAACCACGGGTGACAGATTTTTAGATGAAATCTTTGACGATGTGGAGTTTCAGGAGGTCGGCTTGGTGCGTGCCGAATCCCAGCCGCAGTAAGCTGTACATCTTTGTTATGCTGCTGGGTATCTCTTCAAACGGAACACTAAATCCGGAACCTATAGTATTCTGTGGATGTAGGGATATCAGTTACGTCATAAGAACTTTTTTTTTTGAAAAGAAAGAGGTCTTCGGCAAAGAAAGATTTTCCAAGCGATTCAGTCTTAGTAAAGTCAAAGTGAGTTTTAGATAGGCTACGCAGATCTTTGTTCCTTTGTTGGTAGAATTATTTCCCAATGCGGTTCAGTCCAAAGGATGAACTAGAACTCAAAACATTTCTTCAGCTACTGTAATTAAAATACTGAGGTAGCAACTTTCTTTTTAAAATGCGATTTTTTTTTGCTCGCAGAGGAAGACGTATTTGCCAATTCCACAAGACGCATGTGAAGGAGATTTTGATTGATTCTGGGGACTGGAATGGAATTCTCTCATGTTTGTGTCTGGCCAAATACAGACACCGCTAATTAGGAGAATGCTCTTTTGCTTCACTGTGCAGAGATTAACTTCGTTTCAGTGAAGGCAAAATCTTGGGTCTTGATTTAAAAATAGGTATTGCAGACATTCAACAGAGGAAAGCTCTTTGAAATGTCTCCTTGGGTACACGCAGTTCCCTGCATTTGTGCTTAGTAGTAGAGCATAATTAGATTTCAAATTAATGGATCACGTGGCTGCCCTCAAACAAGGCTAGGCTAGGGTGAGTCAGTAGGCAAGTGAGTTAATTTCCTTTTTTGAGACCTTAACTCCCGTCCCTACCTCTTTTTTTTAAGCATGCGTGTCTGCGAAATATGTATGCTTTGGATGTTTATACATACACGCAGTCATCTGTCAGCTAACAATAGAATAGATGGTTGGTTGGGCTAACATCCTTGGCAGGACAAAATAGCATTTGTAAATGTCATTATTTGTCTGGAACCACGCACTGCAAACAAGTATCTGAGGAACTGGTCTTAGCAGCTTTAAGGCATGATTATTCTATGAAATAGAAAATGGTAACGAAGACGCTCATCTTCCCATTTCATTACCTCTCCCCAGAAGCAATTCTGTTTCATTTGCATGGCACAATATTCAAGTTGTTGAATCCTAGTCTCTCAGCACTGTCTCGAAGGACTAGTAATGATTTCAGACCCTCTGCGTAAACATCCATTACAGACTATAATTCTGCACTTTCTCAGCTCCGTCATTTTTCTTATTTCTAACTGGAATGCAGCACCAGTAAGAACTTCAAAAGGGATGAGACTAAATTAGGGACAGAGGACATCACAACATGCTTCTCTTTCTAACTTGGAAATAAGTGGCCTCTAGATTACTCAACTGAACCCAATATAAAACGGCTTTTAAAAGTCCAGGAAAGTTGCAATAAACAATGCACCAACAAGACGCTCTCACAACTAGGTAGGTACCTTACTTCTGCTTCAGGAATTAAGGATTTGATTACCAAGAAGCGCGCTGGCTTCGGTCCTTCCAGTCCCCAAGTATCTATCCTTACCTGTAACTGACCCTCAAGAAAATACGTGTGAGGGAGGGAGGATGGGGATGTAGCTTTTAACAGGGATGAAAAGAATAGAGATCTTGTAAAAATGGAACAGGACGGCATTTCTTTTCTTCTGAAACCATATGGAGTATAATGAACCTCTTGTGGAAAGAAAGTGATTTTCTAATTATTTTACTGGGGCCAGCATTTCCTCCTTGGAACCTAATTAAAAATGATTTCTTTTAGATAGCGGTTTGGGGTTATCTTGTCGGATGGATAAAACTCTCTTGTAAAGTCTGTAGAAATTAAATTCTTTAGATTTTTATCCCTAGGCTCTGCAAAAAAGTATTTCCAGTCTTCTGAATAGTTTATTATCATGAAAACCACTGTGTACATTTCAGTATATTGCATAACAGGCTATTGTTCAGTAAATTCTATTGGCAGTGGTTTTGGAAGGGGGGAGGAGGCGAAGGGAAAAAAAAAAGAATAAAAGGAAACTTAAAAAGAAAACATGGCTTCTAATTAAATTAAAATTATTTTTTTCCGGCAAGCCCTATGTTTTTTGCATGGTGTATCTATTTACCTGTTAAGCTATAGATATATAGATATATCGGATGGTCAAAGGAATAATTAACCCTAAATCAATGATTCTGTTTCATTCCTAGTTACCAAAGAGCATTTTGCATGTTTAGTTTTCAGGGGTGCAACGTTTTCAGTCGCTTTTTTCGTACCACACGAGTCAATGGCACTAAGAGCCAGATACGGCTGTAGTAAGTAACTGAGATGACTGCTTTTTTTTTTTTAATCTGACCCTTTATTGAGAAACACTTTATAACTCCACGATCTTGAGTCAGGAGGCTACTCTGCTGAGTTCCAAGATCAAATCAGCTTCCGCTCAGAGTGAGTAATGACCCCCCCAGCATCTTTCAGCAGAAGGGTGGAAATTTCTAATCTTCAGTATTGCAGCACAAATACTGCTGCGTGTATTACAGGAATAACTCCATTAGCTGTGTCGCAAGACTGTTTTCTTCACCTAAGAGTTGCAACTAATGGCAAATGTCGCAGACACCGCTCAGCTTTGCTGCGAGAGAACAAGTGATAGGGTAAATAATCCCTAAACGGCTTACAAAAGCCAAGTTTTAATTCTGTTTTTCCGTAACATGTTTCAGTTTAATCTCTTAAAGCCTTTTTGCAGTTTCCAGATTTTGCAGCCAGCTGCTTTGAGTAACAAGAAGAATTCTATTAGCTCATACTTCTCTTTGTATGAGTAAGAAAGGAATCAAACATCAAAGATTACGGGTACTGTTTTCTAATACAGTCCTGATAGTTTTATACACTTTGCTCTAACTCAGCTGAAGTGCTGTCAGGCTTCATTAAGATCAAACATTCAAGATAATGGAAGGCTGTGATCTCCTCCAATATACGTTGTTAACTTGCATTTAGATAGATCTGTAACTTTTAACAGAAAGGCTAGATTTCTGCATATTGCATAAGAGAATTTGCTACTGGTAAGGGACACGGCATTTGCCCGAAGGGACAAATGGCAAACGGCAACGTAATAGAAACATATAGAAGCAATCATCCCAGTTTCCCTTTTGAAATCCTCTTAATCACTTCACTGGTCAATGGAACATGAGTTATCCTTGAGTGAGCTGACTGGGCAAAGAGGGGAGATAAAGTGATTAATTTGATTTCTACAGTTCAAAAAAAAAAAAAATCATTTAGGATGCGATCATGGAAGTAAACCTAAGGTGGATTTAATACTATTGAGAAGACAACATTGGTTAGACAAAAAAAAAAAAAAAAAAAAAATGGCAAGCTTAAACTTGGGACCTTTGTGTAATGATCCTGAATTTGTTAATTACGCTATGGCTTTGGCAAGTCATAATTCATTAGGAGAGGAGTAAAAGTGGAATTTAAATACTTATACTCTGCACTCTTTAATGTGTTCATTCCAGAGAGGAGACTCTCATGCGTATCAAACACTGAATTCCTCATAACCATCACCGGCACCTCCTAGAAACCTCCCTCTGTTTATTTCTTGTGGCAGAAATCCAATAGTTGTTGTAAAGGACAGAAACACAAAACGTTGTAGGAGAATTTTTTGACCCTGCTGGTGATTAAATTGAAACATCTTTTGAGAAATACTGCATAAAATATAATCTTCATAAGATTATAATGAACCACTTACCAGACAGATATTAAAAAACTGATCTTCATTCTTGTCCATTAATGATGAACAAAGAGAGGTGGTATCCTTTTTTGTTGTCATTGTTTTTTCTTAAGTGTAAGTGAGTGCATTTGCCCCCAGTTGTTTGTCACCAGCACTTGGAGAAAAATGTAGGATCAGGAGTTTGAGAAACTATCTAAATGGATGCAGTGAGCTAGATCCTGGGCCGGTGAAGATACACTGATTTATACAAGCTGCGGATCTAGCCTGTGAATTTTATTTTTGACAGTAAACACTATTACAGCACAGTCAGGACTTTCTACAAGCATTCTTCATGCTATAGAGCACTGGCTCAGCATCCATAACTGTAATTTTGTGTTGGATGACCTGATCTTCATGCACTGAATTGAAATGGAAACTTCCCATTAAAAGAACATTCCAAGATAGCAAAATTCAACATGTGTTTAAGAAAAGAGAACTTTTTTCTCAGGGGAATGAAGAGTCAGGTGACTTCAGTTGAAGGATGAAGTCTAGATATTTGAATTTTATTTGTGGTGTTGATGATTGCACCAGCACGTAATGGGCAGAGCGGCACAGCCAACGACCCTTGTAAGGCGCAAGGTCTTGACGCGGCCGCTCCCTGGGATGGATTTGCTAGTTCCTACTAACGTATGAGAGTAAGGAAAGACTGAACGCCCAGACTAACCGGTAGCGATCCCTTTGGAGTCTGTGTCCAGCTACAGACCTTGCATCCACAATATATAGAGAAATGAAGTGAAAGCGGTTTTGTTGCAAACGGAATCAGCCGTTATTCCTTGCGGTCTGCAAGGAAGGTGCAGCAGACTTGTGTTCAAAATCCTTCAATCCATAGTCTGAGAATCAGAATTTCAAGAAGAGGACAGTAGCAGCACTACACCAATTTTCAGATGTACTGTCTGCTGTGTCTGCATTGTCTGTTGAGCAATCACTAATGAAATTATTCCTCTCACTCCTTAGTATGTTCTTCCTTTGCCTTTCAGTAAAAATGGGGAGATAACGAACAGCAGTGAAGAGCAATTGAGTATGGTCTAGTAAGTGCCTCTCTCACTCTTAAGTACTGCTTGTTAAATTTCATTTTGAAAAATGAAGCTGTATTTAGTATAAATCTGAGGGATCCTGGTGAGAAGAAAAGCACCCCAAACCATTAAAAGGAAAAATCTGTTCTTTTTGCTGCTGTATAATTTTGAAATGACTTAGCAATTTGTACTATACTTAAGGGAAAAAAAAAAATAAATTGCTGACAACTTGGACACCAGGCTGCAGGTAAATGAAATTTTGAAAGGAGGATGTAGTACCCTTTAAGAAGGAAAAATGAAGTTTCTAAGTTCCTGGAAGATCTTTAATTAAATTGAAAGGTGTGTTGCTATGCTACTTTTATAATTAAGGAGAAACTATGAAGGCTGTTCTGCTGACTGCAGTATACTGCAGTCCTGCAGGTTACATTGCTGGGCTGCTTTGTGGAGCAGCCCAAAATTCTCCCCCCTTAAGCAGCTGTGAAGAATTATGGTAAGATTTTAATACAGCTTTCCTCTCCTGTTCTTGTGGCTGCCTATAGAGAGGACTTTAAATCCCAGTGTTTGTCACTGAGCATTAATTTGTTACCTGTTTTAAGTAAGAAAAGAAGCAGCAGTTGCTGAAGGCAGTCTAACCAGGAGATACCGAGTGTTTATAGATCCCACCACGTGATGGCTACTCGCTTGCAGTATTTGTCTTCGCTTTTAAGAAGAGGTAAGATAATTCACGGGTAACTCTTCCCTGAATAATCTCTCATGCCCTGGCTCACTCCAGACAAATGTCAGGGATAAGAGAGACTGTCTAGCACATGCTTCTGCAAATACCGATAGATTTTCCGTGTGCATATGTTACTGTTGACTAAGGGATGTGGCGTAATAGTCTGCTTGAATTGGATACCTGGCTTTCTGTCTGCCTGAAAAATATCCGTTGTATCTGCTGAACGAGACAGAGAGTTGCAAGAAGCTATTTTAGCAACTCCGTAAAAGCAGATTGTTCTTCCAGGCTAATCCTGCAGCAGTGCTCTAGTGCTGTTCCGTCAGAAATACTGCTCTCGAGCATGATACCAGTGAATGAGAAATCCACTCCACTTGGAGTCAAGCCTTCTTTTGAAAATGCACTTTCCGAAACAATAGGGGAGTTTGCCCTAATTGCTGGCAGTCTCCAGTATTTCTCAATATTACGCGGTAAACTATAAAACACCTGCTATGTTTCTCTCCAGAAATAGCTGGATTTCAGTGGAGAATAAGGTAATTCTGATATACTTTTATATATATATGTTGTTTGTCAATGTAGGATTTAAAGCTCACAGGGAAACTTCTAGAGGAAAGTCAGTATCTAACTATAAGCTATTACCATCTATTAGTCAATGTAAAACCTCCTGTATCCCATGTACACCAGACATAACACATTATAAAGGTTGGAGATAAGGACCCCTCTTCATTCATTGTGGGGTATGTCTGCTGTTTTTATTTCATAGCTACCACTGCAACCCTATATTTCATGGTACTAAGGAAGAAAAAACAGAAAAAGAAAGGAGATAATATTGTTTAGAAAAAGAAAAGGTTATTTTTAGAGAGCCAAAACTAAATCCATTCTTAATGTACAATTACCATTCTTTCAGCATTTCAGCAATCAGAAGAGATCTTTATTACACAGTTAAAACAAAAGGATTTATCTTCTCTTTACCATTTGAAGCCTATTTTAGAAGAGCTGCATTTTCGTAGCAGTTGGCTATCTGAACCTCCTGATATTCCTCAAGAATGGATCAGTTTAGTTTAGAGGGCAACAAGGATCATAAACTTCATCTGGAACAAAAATCATTCTGGTTTCATTGGCTCGAATGGAGCATTGCCACTTTATCCCATCTGAGAGCTAGACTAAATTTCAATCTATTTCTGTAGAATTACAGAGAAAAAGATTGCCTTCACACTTCTGGAATGGTAAAAATTATAAAGAAAAGAAGCCACAGGAATGTGCTATGTATATAACTTTTTTTTTTATATCCTCAGAGCCATAGAGGAGCTCATATATTAAAAAAAAATTGTTTTTTTCTATCATCCCCTCCCTGATGGCGATAGCTTTGGTTTAGACCTAGGACTGCAGCATTAGAGGAAGTTCTTAAATCTATGCATGCTCCTTATCTCTGATACCCAGCAGCTCTCCTGTCTTCCATGAAAGCCTTCTGAGGGATAGATCCCAGCCCAGAAATCGGGTCTAGTAAAGGAGAGCTCTGTGCTTCTGTGCGAAGAATGTGCGACAAAACTCCCTGTAGTCTTTGCTGGTTCTAGCTGCTGCTATTACATCTTGTCACTTCCTGAGCTTTCTTCAGTATTGAGCATATGGACAGCAATAGGAGTAAAGAAATGAAGGTGGTTTTCCCAAGATGCTTGAACCCAGGTTTTAAAATCATTCTTGCAGAGCGAGGGCAGACATAGCCAGCCAGTGACTTGGTAATAGCTGCCATTAGGCATGCTTGCACAAGTGGATATAGCAAGAAATATCAGGCAAATAGCAAAATCTACTCTGCAATTAATTATGTAATCTTCCATACTAAATGGTCCATTGTGTGGTGGAGGTCTGTAAGGGAGAGCAGAGCTGGCGATACATATGCTATACAGCATCGGTATTTCAATGCAACTTTAGCACTTAGATTTATCATTGTTCTTAGCAGCCCGCAACCACACAGAAGTGGTGTGAAATACTCTGGTAAGAGTGCCTGATGATGCCAAAAGTCTTCATAGAATCATTTGGGTTGGAAGAAACCTTCCAAGATCGTTGAGTCCAACCATCAACCGTGTCCACTAGACCATGTCTCGGAGCACCTTGTTTACGCGCTTTTTGAATACTTCCAGGGATGGTGACTCAACCGCTTCCCTGGGCAGCCTGTTCCAATGCCTGACAATGCTTTTGGTGAAGAAATTCTTCCCAATATCCGACCTAAACCTCCCCTGCCGCAACCTGAGGCCGTTTCCTCTGGTCCCATCTCCAGCCCCCGGACAGCAGAGACCAGCCCCCACCTCACCCCAAGCCCTTC
>JANZLQ010000032.1:24370229-24388303 GCA_026212715.1 Elanus axillaris
GGTGTCCCTGCCCAGGGCAGGGGGGGGAACTGGGTGGTCTTGAAGGTCCCTTCCAACCCAAACCACTCTGTGATTCTACGATTTATAGATGGTCTGGACAGAAAGACAATAGCTCATATAATTTGTCACTGTTTCTCACAAACTCCTTTGGAGCCTTTGTCACCAAGCTGCATTGAAAGCTTTCTCTTTTAATGATAACTTTTTCAGGCAGATATATACATTATCAGTTCTTGAATCAGTCCATATATTCTGCAGAGATATGCACTATGTTTTGGATGCCTCAGAAAAACATGAGACTGGGTTGTACTAGTGCCTTATTTCAGCACATGTAGAAACAGAATGTCCAGTATTAACGAGTTTCTTCAGAATTAATTTAGCATTTGAATGAAATGAAAACTGGTTGAAGTAAAATACAGAATTATTTTTGTTTGCGATGTTCAAAGTGGATGACAGAGTTATAAAATTTGACTTAGTTATATTTCTTTGGTTTTGCTTCCAGTGCTTAACTAAGCTGTCAAGGGAAAGTATGGTCAGGGTAAAATTCATATGTAGTCTTATACATACGTATGTGACTCTATGACTATGCTGTATACAAACGTATTTGGGGGTTTATGCACTTATTATTGGGATTTAGTAGTTAAAATGTTAGCAATGAGTCACTTCAGCGTGAAACTGGTTTTGGAGCATACTATCTTTCAAAAGTACTCTGGTCCATGAAACATCATCAGGCCTTTACTAGGTCAGAAACAGATGTTTGTGGCGGAAGGACTGACTCACTTGAGAGTATATGGTTATTGCAAATGGGAAAGGTGGAGTTCATGTTTTCCTCGACTGGTGCAGTGGTGCCAGAAGATACTTTGCCTAGTTGCTTGTAAAACAGTTGTGAACCTCTTAACTCGTACCCTCTTCCCCTTCCTTCCTCGGCTAGTGAGGATAGTGTCCTGAATGTGAACTCTTGTGCTTTTTCAAGTGATTTACATCTTCCTAGTTGGATAGCCCCAAATGATAACGAATTTGAAACATCACATTTTGCTACTTGTACCGTTCTAGGGTAGGAATTTTCTTTCAGGTTGTTTTAAACATTTATAGTTAAAAATCACTTCAGGGCTTGCCAAGACCCTGTCTGACATGAGGCTTATATAAAAGCTTTCCTGTGGGCAAGGATCAGAAGATAATAGCACACATACTGGAAAGCCTTGCCAAGAGGAAGCTTCGAGAACAGTTCACAGGGAAAAGGAGACAGTAGGTGCCCAGGAGTCCCTGTCCGTTCCCACTGTTGGAAGGACTGGTCTGGGTCCCAGGTGATCCATACCAGCATCTGTGGTCTGTTCTTTGGGTAAAATTGAGGAACGCTTCTCCTGAGATGTCCAGTGAGTTTCAAGAAGGAATAGCATAGCAAACATCATAAATTGTCGTTTCAAACTCACTGTGTGCTTCTTTAGACTTGCCATCTATAGTACCAACAGCTTGTGGCAGATACTTCATAATACATACCAAACTAGACAGCACCTGAATACAGTCCTGTAGGAGAAGGACTTTAGGATATCCTAAAGAAAGGATATGTAGATGAAAGGACCCCTAGAGGATATTTCATGCATTTCCAGAAGGTGTACAAATACTGTGATAAGAAGAGTAATAGAGGAATCTGCAGAGTAGGACAGAACGTTTTCTAATATTTAATCAAATAGAGTTTTAAATGTCATGGCATGTTGGTCTTCTCATTTAATATGTAGCTAAAGTTCACATTCTGGTGGAAATGTGATTCAGGAGTTCTGGGTCCCTGCCCTGCCTCTGCTGCTGACACCTTTCCTTATAGCACATCCACTTGGACTCTTGTGGACTGCTGGGAGCAAGATTCATCCCAGCTGGGCTCAGATGATGCAGACTCTGTCTTCGTGCTCTTCGGGCCAGGCTGGAGCAGCACTGGGGTCAGCGACAAGCTAACGGTTGCTACGTGGCTGTCATTTGGAGCAACACACCTCGCGTCTAGTCAGCAGGGAGCGTGAAGCTCAAGTTTGCAAAGCAGCGTGTAGACACGTGCAAAATTTTGCCAGCTGATTTAATCCATTATCGCCTCGCTTTCTTCAGCCATAAACTACCGTAATATTATCTATCTTCTTTCCAGAGGCCTTGTGAGGACCTGTTTATGTCTGACGTCTTATTAAGGCGATCCAGCCAAGGATGGATCATTGCCAAAACTCCCATTGTATGCAAAGGGCCCCGGGGCCCCGGCATTGATGCAGCTCCCAACGACAGAAGTCTCAGGTCCAAGTTTGTTGTTCAGAACCAGGAAAATCCTTGTAAGTAGTTGTTGTAGTCCCTCTGAGTCATCACATAGCTTCACTCTTCATTTTATTTCACTAGCTGCCTCCTAAATTGGATCGAAACATTTTCCCACTTGTAATATTTAAAGGTGTACAAATCCAGTATGCAAGAGCACCTGTGACCTATTCATTGCCCAGCAGTGATAGATCTGGTAATAATGTGCTTGCTATTCTGGCTGTGCTGCACCTTGGTAACACCTAGGGTTTAATTGAAATACACCCCGACCTTGGTTTTGTTCATGAGGCGTAGAATGGACATAATTACTATGAATCTACTGAGGGATATTACGGCAAAATGTCATATTACTAATTTTGGCTCCTCACACCCTTTTGGAAAAAAAAAAAAAATTGCAAATCTCAGGAAAAAACAGTATGCTGCAGTTTCATAGAAGTCCTAAACCAAGTAATTTTCCAAAAAATTAACTTCTTCTATTTCTCTGTACCTATTTTTCTCTCAAAACACTATCACAGTATGATAATTGCATTGCCCCTAACAGTTTCATATTCCTTCATAATTAAATAAACAGCTTGTAAATTGCAGACCACAAAATGCCTGTGTTCCACTCTTACCTTAAGGGGTTTCCATAGTTACCAAGGACAAGAAGTTTAACCATCATTTGCCAGAGTCGAGGCTATTTACAGCCGTAACTTTTTATCTCGTGTCTCTTTTTCTCTTTGTCTCTTTGCCTATTAACACAACGAGGGAGTAATTTGGACTCAGCCGCTACAAATGCAGTGATGCAAAATGGACTCCCTATAGTTACCAAGGTTATGAAATACCTATCAAGCACTTCTCCAACTCAACGTCAAATAATTCAGACCTTAAAAAAAGGAGAACACCTTTCTTGACACAGCGTTATCTCCTAATAGTGTTTAGGCAGATAGCTATTTTAATTCATATCCCAAAAAGCCCTGGTGCAGATTTTGCGTGGCTGCTTTAATATAATTCCCTTCCATCCCTCACTCTCCTCCGTTTTGCATATTACAAAATGCACTTGGAAAAACTGTGCTTGTTAAGGCACAAACTTGATTTTTAATGCCGCTGACATGGACAGTCCTCTGATTTGCTAATCTCAAAACAAGCTTAAAATCTTTCTAAATGACTTCAGATTTTACCAGAGCATCTCTGTTGCCAAAGTATAGAAACTACTAGGAATCCACGACTGCATTCTATGTTCATCAAACTAAAATGTTTCTGTCCTCTAGTTCATTTTATCTGCTGAGGTCAAGAGCTCAGCAAGGCTCAAAGGATGATTCGCGTGGGTAACAAGAATATTCAGCATTATCACGTTCAGTAGACAAATGCACGTATTGTAATTTAGGAAAGGATGTTTTGGGCTTTAAAAACTAGACTCCCGTTTTCTAAGATTAGAATGAAACTTTCTTAAGGGCAAGTATATACTGTAATTGCCAGAGGGGTTTTTTGTTGCTCTTCATTGTACTGACTACATTTGTATAGTCATACTTAGAGTGTGTTGTTCTGATCTGACATTTCCTACATCTGTTTTTATAGTTTGTGAGTAGGGAGAAAATTTTGGAAGGAATCAGGGCTAACATCTTGGATTTTTTGCCTTTGCATCTTTTAAAAACCACAACATTCTAGTATTTCATTATATATATATATAACATTCATTAACCTGCAGATTTTTGCCTGCTAATTTGAAATCTTGTAGTATGTTGTTGCAAAGGATGCTAATTTATAAAGTTTCATGCTTCCATCTAAAAAAATTGATAATAGCCTACCAGACCAAAACTACTTTGTTTGAAATAAAGTGTCACTGTAGTACCTTTAAACGGATGTTGTCTTAAATCACTACTAGACTGCTAAAACCAAAGAAATGCTACAGTGTTTCAAAATAATGACCCCCAGTGTGACAGGAGTCAAAATTACATTGTTTTGGAGCAGTGCTTTAGAACGTTATATAATTTTTTTTATTAAGGGTTGGTTTTATACTAATTTTGTTGCTGTTGACAGATGCCTTCCGAATGGGGATCTGTGATTTTGCCTTGATAGTAAGCCAAAAAGGGATTAAGAAAGCATCCTTTCAATAGTTATAGATATACTGCAGTTTAGTTGTTGCTCACTGAGGTTTTTGCGGCGTAAGAGAGTGAAATCCTGAAGGTGCTTGTGTGACTTCCCCTTCTAGCCTGGTTGGCGCATGAGATGTAGTGACATGCTGCTGTGATTGAGAGAATTTTGTTATCGTCAGGGCTGTTGTAAAATTTCTTCTGCACAGTTGCCCGTCTCTCCCTGCATAAATATCTGTCCAGAAAAATATAGAAGATGAAACAAATGAAAAAGGTTCAGAGAAACTGTGTTTTATCAACTGAATTAGTGAAGTGAGAAGAGCAAAATGGGACTTGAATAACCCAAGGGATCAGTGATGAGGCAGAAAACCTTTTTACCTTTATGTAATTGGTTTGAATCGAGCCCAAGTCGATACAGAACAAAAGTTCCTAATGTCTACATGGGGTCTCAAGAAAATGAATCCAAATTAACTTTGAAAAGGGACTAGCTAAACTACATTATGTTCATTTATGGACACTCTTAATTGAAATTACAGTGGCCTTGATTCAATTTAGCTTAAATTAAATTCTAAATAAGAGTGTCCACACAAAGATTTAATGCAATATAATTAACCCACTTTAAAAGTTAATTCCAATTAAATTTCTAGAATGTTTCTGGGTGGACTAGTACCAAGCTCTATTGTGGTGGCTTTTATGAAAGAATTAAAGTTAGCTCATCGCGAATAGTTGATAGATTGCTCCTCTTCCTACCACTGTGAGCAGTCTGAACAGAGACGAGGACTGGTTTGTCCTCTTCACCCTTTGGGCGACATCCAGGGAAAGGTCAATAAAGAAGTCAGACAGTTCCTCTTAATAAAAAATAAGCATGTCCTAAAGAAATATCCATTACATATTGCCTGATGTTTCCTATAATTTTCCTGTAAAATGAGCAAATATTATGAGTCGTACTGAGGATTCAAATTGCAAATGATGCTCAGGAGTAAAAGAGTATTTATAAATGAAGGGATATACCAGGCTGATTTAGCTTAAAACGCTGTGAAAACTCGTAATTTCCAGCTAAAATACAAATATTTTTGCCTGGATCGTCGCACACTAAAATCCTCATTTGTAAAATGTCTCTTCCGTGTTCATTTCTGTCACCTGAGGTTAAGGAGAAAATTTTAAACCTCAGAAAGACATGAGAGAGGAAACATGAAATCAGGCTGGAAAATGAGGGGTGTGAAATAAAGCTGTTTTCTGTATAACAAAATGAAAGAAAAGAAGAAGGCGGCAGACTGGGTCAAACTCATCCTTGATTGAACTCCCCTGAAATCAATGGTGATTCAGGAGGATTGAATGTGTCCAATCACATTTAGGTCTTCGAGGTCAGTGTCTTAGTGATTCAGCTGAGTCTTAAAAGGCTGGCAGAAGAGAACTGGGGAGGATCTGCGGTACAGCAGTATCCATTCTGCCTCCTACACGTACACGCTTCAAGGGGCCATAGAAAATCCTGACTGTGTCCCGGCGCGAAACGGCGAAACACGGAAAGAGGAGAATAATTTGCATTGTGAGTGTTTTGATTTATCTGGTCTCCTGAGTAATCAGTTTGCATTGCAGGGCTGCCTACCTGGCCCTCTTTGGCCTCCACTGTATTTAACTAAAAATAAAATAAACCCCAAATAGATAAAAGCTGCTGGGCTTTGAAACCTCCCAGGTTTTTAGGCATTATTGCAATAGCTCCCTAAACTGTTCTTGAGACTTTTAAAGTCCTATAGCAGCGGAAAGGGAAAACTGATTTTTAAGAACGGAGGAAAAAAGATACACAGCTATATAGTTGCGATGATGGGTTTTCACTGTAAAACTGTCTGTTTAAAAAAAAACCCCAAACACCTCAGGCAGGAGCCAATCCACGAGAAAAATAAAAGATTAAGAGACGAGATCTACTGCAACCCAGTTTCCCGATTTTGCGTGAGGACTATTGTGAAGCTCTATTAAGACCATGTGTTCCGTGTTGGTAGCCAAGACGGTCCATGGAGAAGGAGACCGGTGGCGTTCTACCGTCTATGGGCAGGGAACAGCACGCAAAGTGTTCGGTCTTCTCTTGAACCGAGAGCTCCAGTGCCGGGGGGCTGAGCCAGGTGGAGAGGGATTTCAGGCCAGAAGAGGCAGGGAGGGGAGCGGGAAGGTACGGCGCGCCGATCCCCAGCAAGGTGCTTCCCATTCCATCAGCCCAACCGTCCTGGTTGGGACACCAGCCCTCGGCAGCCGTACGGGAACACACCTCGGAGGCTGCAGGAGCATTTGCAGAGCAGATGTCGGCGGAGGATTCCTGACCCCGGCGTTGCTCCCCACCCGCCGTTCAGTCTCTGTTTGGGGATGAGGGTTTACCCTCATGTGTTTCAGTATTTTGCGGAGCTAGAACAGATTGTGTGCTTGTCTCCTGGTATCTACACCGAAATTCCCTTGGCTTCCTCTGCTGGCTTTGCTGCCAAAAGGGGATCAGTCTCAGGCCCTGAGAGCATTCACAGTTCCTGAAAAGAGAGTCAGAAGAGTCGCTTCTGCATAAGGTCGTCCTGGGATTTAGACCTATTTTTATTGCTGTACTCAGTGCTCTGTTCCATACAGAAACTATTTTCATTTCTCCGATGCTGATACTACCAGAAGAGACTTCCCAGCGTAATTAGCTGCTTGACGCACCTAGCTCCTCTTCATATGTTTGGAAATCTGCCATTTAATTTGCAACCGTAGAGTGGCTTGTTTACTAAAAAATTGCAGATACCTTTGCAAAGGGTTTTTCCTCTCAAAAACCTCTTTAAAAGGGTGTGATGTGCAGCAGACATAGCTGTGCTATATAAAGTGAAGCAAAGGTGCGTTTTCTGGGTGCATCCAGATATTTGTCCACTTGAAAAAAAGTTGTAAAAAGCGATCTGAATGCCCCTCATTCCAAATTCTTCTGCACATGGCTGAGGGAGAGTTGTGACGATTTAATTGTGCTCTAGTTGAGATTTAACTGGCATGTCCATGTGATGATTTAATCCCCTGATAAATTCTGTCTATATTTTCAGCGCAGGGACATACAGCATCACAGCTCATTTTTTAATGGCAGATGTAGAGCGCCAACCAAAGCGTGTTAGATCGTGCTGTATCGTACACCATATAGTGGGATAAAGCCATGGCCTTTGCACTGCGCTGCTCCACTGCTGAGATAGTTAATCATAGACTCTCAGACTAGACAGAGAGCTAAGTACGAGTTGCCAACAGCAACTAAACTGCTAGTGATCCAGCTACGGGTCAGCGGAGCTTGGGAAAACATCTTCGCCACCTGCCATCGCTCATTAGGCAGATTTTGGGGAATGGCGTGGAAGTTCTCCTCTGTAATCAACGCCCACCGTTCCATGAAAATCCTTTGGGGATCAGAGTGAGTACAGCCACTTTCTCCTGGTAAAATAACAGGGAGATGAAAGCACAGCAGGCCTAAGAGCTAATTACAAAAAAAAAATAGAAAAACGAATTGTGGCTTCCATTACAATGCCCATAAGGAAGACATGTCTGCACACAGGTTTGGCAAAGTTGCCTTTCCATAATCTAACTACTGCATCCTTCAGGCTGTCCCTATGGAAAGCTGCGCTGTGCATATCTGCAGAGGTAGAGTAGCTTTGTCATTCCTTGCTTCATCTTCTGCATTGGTTCTTAAGAGGGCAGGGCTTTTTGCTGGAAGGAAAATGTGCAGTACATCGAGACTTAGGTATCGGATAAGCTATAGCGAGGAGAACATGCAGATCAGACGTCAATTTGAAAAAAGGTGTTTGAGTTCTGTGGAAATAGAACACAAACCAAATAACTCTCCATATATGTATATGCATGTCTCCATGGCCATAAGGAGCATGTACATTACTGTACTAAAATGACAGCTGATATATGCTTTGGAATTAGAGCAATGCCACAGACAGGCTTACGGTCATGTTTGGAAACACACTGAATAATTGTACGGCGTCTGGGGAGCTGGCAATGCAGTAAGGAAATTCTTTGCATTTTAAACTATGTTTTAAATCTATACAGCAGAGGGCACTAGTGTTATTGAATTGACCAAGAGTTGATATTTTGGTACTAGAAAAATGAAGGGAAACAAACCCAAACACTTAGAGGACAAAGAGTTGTCAACAAAGACTAAAGAAGCTGGTTGACGGTCTGTGTACCGTGTGTGGATTTATAAAGCTAAACCTTCATGTGTCTCTAGTAGAATAGACAGATATTGAATAGCAAATTACTCTAGTACACAGTTCCAGATGGGTCTTTATGTAAAGCCCATTAAAATATTTCCATAATGTTCTTCAAGGCTTTAAATGAAATTTCCATTGTGGTTTTGTGCAGGCTAATTTTTTTCCCAGGGTATTTATGATTTAAAGTTACCCTGTTGTGAAATGGCTGCACCAAGACTTCCTGAATGCTGAAGCTCTGAACTATGGAGAACCACCAGTATAAAAGAGAGGACCTTTTTAAGACATTTAAGGAATGGCAGTACAGATCTTCTGTACTTAGCGTATTAAACAAAATACAGCTCGGACACAGAAAAATCAAACACACCAACACATGAAAACATATCTAGAACTCTCCATCTACATCTCACAAAATGGTGATCCTGTCTTCAAAATTATACACGCAGAGCAGCTAATAAGTAGTCAGTGACCCAGCTGGTGCTTGAAGTACACAGAGATTTGAATTTTGCAGAAACCTGAGGGCTGCAGAATTTCCTGAGGCTCTTTGACAGATCACAGTTCTGAGGCATATATTTGATTGAGACATCCCTAGCACAGGACAGAGGGAAAAGGTAATTGCGAAAGCCATGGGGAATTTTGGCCTTCAGCACAAGGAAAGAGCTCTTCTATGTGACTGATTCATTTTTTGAGGCGATAACTGAAAATGGGAGGAATATAGGGAATTTATTTTAAGAAGAAAACCAAAACCATTTCTTTTAAAAATCTTTTTGCAACTGAAAATTGGAAACATTTTTGGATTGGGTTGAACAATTTTTGCTCATCGGTCTCATAACTGGATAGTTTATTTGTTAGAATGAAGTACTATATTCAAGTAAAATGGTTTTATCTTTTTTGTTTTCTTTTCTTTTCTTTTTCTTTTTTACCCATGGAGCGTATGGGTATTGATGGAAAGGGAAGATTTGCTGGAAAAAGGAGTAGGTGAAGGGAACGGTGGTTCCAGTGAAGACAATAGCATTGTGCCAGTGCAATGGTAGAATAATTGGTTTGGTGCGTTTCTGTATCTGTTTTGTTACTTGTTAATGGAATTCATCATTCAGTCCAAGTCCTCAGGGGTTAAGTTTTAGAAGAATGTAAAAAATGAGAAAGGACAGAAAAGACAAATCTACTGAATTAAAAAAACAACTGGTGACAAACACAATGCTAATAGAAGCACATTAACTATCACAGAAGATGGTTAATTACTCTTCAGCGGCAAAACCCACGGCTATCTCCATCCCTCTGCCGAGTTTCTCCGTATATTGTGTTCAGCACCTCTGAAGAGTCGGCCTGGTGTCTACAGCAGCCACCCTTCCTCTACTCTAGCACAGTAGCCTAAACCCATGAAGTCGATGTTCCGAGGTACAGTTGTTGGGAGAGGGAAGGGATGGCGCGTTGGGAGCAGTAACGTCTGCCGCTACGGCCACAGGCTCCTCCACAGTCGTATACCAGAGGTGTAGGGCACAGAGGGAAGTTGAGTGACTTGCTCAAGGTTGCAGAACACATTAGTTTCATGAATCTTTCATAACGAGAATGATGTTTTATACATAGCACTTACAGAGCAGATCAAACCCACAGATACAGCCCAGATTTTCCAATTGCCATTCACAGGTTTTTAACCATTATATTGGCTTTCTCTGTAGTAAATTATTAAAAGTGAGATGAGAACGCTTGCTAGCTCTGAACCATTATAACAAGTTTTAAAAAAATGCAGAAATGGATTCTCAAAACACTTTGTCTGAATATATAAAATATATAATTAGAAAAAATGTCTTTCATGAAATGAATTGCTGGGAGATGCAAGTTCATATACTTTTCCCTGTTTTGTTTCCTTTTTAAAGACAGATAGGTGGTTTTTTACACAAAATAAAACAATTCAGAGCCTGGAGTGGAAAACCGTTGCCTTATAGCATTTTGTTTTACTGAATACATGTATTATGCATCTGGGTGCTCTTGGTTATAAATATGCTTTAAGCTTGCAGGAATTTATAAGACTTCACTTCTGGCTGATTTACGGAAAATTTCATTTATCTTTTCTTCAGAGGGACCTTGCACTGAGCAGCAGGTTGAAAATTAACTGAGGGCTGGGGGCTTTAAGAACTACCCCAAATGAATCGGTACCGAAATTCTTAAAATGGTAATGATCGTTTCTAGCGTAAAGGTCTTTTTTCCCCTTACAGTAAGATCTCTAGGGTTTTTCTAAAGGTGCCAATGAATCCGCCAACCCTGAAGCTCCAGAGATATTTTTCGGCATTTAAATGGCTATTCTTATTTCTGTGTTCAACACACATTTACTAATGAGTGTTTCTCTGGTGTTGGTGCCAAACAAAATAATTGAGGAGGAAATATCATGAAATTGGATGATGCTGTTTAGCGGTAGGGAAGAAATGATGCTCAGCATGTTTCTTTTGTATTTTTTTTTTTTTAAATTTGAAATAGGCAAGATCTTGCCCTGACATTTGCATGACCTGCAACATTCAGTATTAAAGGCTTTACTTCTAGTTAAACTCTGATGCAGGAGTCGCTTTGGTAAAGGCAGAGATTTTCACCCACACAAAACAGGAGTCTCTACTTGCTCTTCATAGTATCTGTTGTCTTGTCTTCAAATGTGTCAAGAAGGTTAACACCTTGAATAGTCTGATGATTCCTGTCTCATCATTTTTGCCTTTTGAGGCTGTTACCACTTCGTTCAACTCTCCCCCTGAGTTAGAACGTTTCTTTTAGGTATCCACTGTGGTTGAACTTGTTTTCGGCCATCCAGCTACGTGCTTTATCCATTGGAATGAATAGGAAAAGCTAGTCTCTGGCTTTTTCTTATCTCGTTGCCAATTACAGCTGCCATACATAGCTATACAGGAAACAAAATATCGGACTTCGTACAGCTATTCTCACTACAGAGTTTGGTGAAATTGGTAGAGTTGACTGAAGGGACCCGAGAAGTCCTTCTTTAGAGAGCACACTTACAGATTTGAGATTAATTTCATGTTCTCCTTCTCCCTTCTTTCTTTCTTTCAGGCTATTCGGACTCCAGAAGGACCAACACCAAATAAATTATGAATGTTGAACAAGATGACCTTACATCCACAGCAGATAATGATAGGTCCTAGGTTTAACAGGGCCCTATTTGACCCCCTGCTTGTGGTGTTGTTGGCTCTTCAGCTTCTCGTGGTGGCTGGTCTAGTGAGGGCTCAAACTTGCCCTTCCGTCTGCTCCTGCAGCAACCAGTTCAGTAAAGTGATTTGCGTTCGGAAAAATCTGCGAGACGTGCCAGACGGCATCTCCACCAACACCCGGTTGCTCAATCTCCATGAGAACCAGATCCAAATCATTAAAGTTAATAGCTTCAAGCATCTGAGGCACCTAGAAATCCTGCAGCTCAGCAGGAATCACATCAGGACAATTGAAATAGGGGCTTTCAATGGTCTGGCCAATCTCAACACTTTGGAACTCTTCGACAATCGCCTGACCACTATCCCAAATGGGGCTTTTGTATACCTGTCAAAACTGAAGGAACTGTGGTTGAGAAACAACCCCATTGAGAGCATCCCTTCTTATGCTTTTAACAGAATCCCTTCTCTCCGGAGGTTGGATCTGGGGGAATTGAAAAGGCTTTCATACATCTCAGAAGGTGCCTTTGAAGGTCTGTCCAACTTGAGGTATTTGAACCTTGCCATGTGCAATCTTCGAGAGATCCCTAACCTCACCCCACTTGTAAAACTGGATGAGTTAGATCTTTCTGGGAATCACCTGACTGCCATCCGGCCAGGTTCTTTCCAAGGATTAATGCATCTTCAGAAACTGTGGATGATACAGTCCCAGATTCAAGTGATAGAAAGGAATGCTTTTGATAACCTTCAGTCACTTGTAGAGATCAACCTGGCACACAACAATCTAACGCTACTGCCTCATGACCTGTTCACGCCACTCCGCCTAGAAAGGATCCACTTGCACCACAATCCTTGGAACTGCAACTGTGATATCCTTTGGCTCAGCTGGTGGATTAAAGACAAGGCACCCTCCAATACTGCATGCTGCGCCCGTTGCCACACGCCTCCCAGTTTAAAAGGAAGGTACATTGGCGAGCTGGACCTGAACTACTTTACGTGTTACGCTCCGGTCATAGTGGAGCCACCAGCAGACCTCAACGTCACCGAAGGCATGGCTGCAGAGATGAAATGCCGGGCGTCAACCTCCCTGACCTCTGTCTCTTGGATTACTCCAAACGGATCTGTCATGACGCACGGGGCCTACAGAGTTCGGATTGCCGTGCTCAGTGATGGCACATTAAATTTCACCAAGGTAACTGTGCAAGACACAGGTTTGTATACGTGCATGGTGAGTAACTCTGTTGGGAATACTACAGCTTCTGCCACGCTGAATGTGACTGCCCTGGATAACCCCGGTTACACGTACTTTTCTACCGTCACAGTAGAGACTGTGGAACCTTCTCAGGATGAGGCACAGACCACAGAGCAGGTTGGGCCCACACCAGTTACCAGCTGGGAGACCACTAACATGACAACCTCACTCACTCCACAGAGCACAAGATCAACAGAAAAAACGTTCACCATTCCTGTGACGGACACGAACAACGGAATCCCGGGAATCGACGAGGTTATGAAGACTACCAAAATCATCATTGGTTGTTTTGTGGCTATCACTCTCATGGCCGCTGTGATGCTGGTAATTTTCTACAAAATGAGGAAACAGCATCACCGGCAGAACCATCATGCTCCAACGCGGACTGTAGAGATCATTAACGTGGATGATGAGCTTACAGGCAACACACCCATAGAGAGTCACTTGCCCATGCCAGCAATAGAGCATGAGCACCTAAATCACTATAACTCTTATAAGTCTCCTTTCAACCACACAACAACAGTTAACACAATAAATTCAATACACAGTTCAGTGCATGAACCGTTATTGATCCGAATGAACTCAAAAGACAATGTACAAGAGACTCAAATCTAAAACGTTTATGACATTATGGGGTGGGGGCGGGGACAACAAAAGATGGTTTATAAAACAAATGACACAAATGACTGGGCTAAATCTACTGTTTCAAAAAAGTGTCTTTACAAAGAAAAAGAAATTTATTTATTAAAAATTCTATTGTGATCTAAAGCTGACAAAATTATGTGTATTCCTCAGAACCTGGTTTTGCTGCACTTATTTACCCTCCTCGTTCCCCTTTTCCTCCCCAGCCTGCCCTGAGTCCCATTTGCCATATTTTTCATAGGAGATCTTGATTCCCTAAAAGAACTGGTCTAGGAAATTTTGTAAGAATTCTGTTACACTTTGGGAATTTTTATGGTGAATTCTAGTGGTGAGATTCGGACTATTTTGTCACTTTTTCTCTTTTTTTCGTTTGTTTTCTCATGCCCTTTTTGAAATCATTCAGCAGAGAATGGAATAATAACAGCAACTTTACAAGTGAGAAAAACAAAGAAGCAAGCCTTTTTTTTTCCATGTAATGATTTGCTCTGTATTTACTGAAAGCACGGTTCTGTGAAAAAAATGGAAGAAAAAGTAAAAAAAAAAAACAAAAACAAGACCAAAAAAACACCCCAAGAAATTAATTTACTTGTGAAAACCTATAAAACCCATGATCTTTTAAACAATTCTAGAACCAGAATTTGTAGTTCAAACACTAAACTAAGATTATAAATAAAATACTGTTTTTTTTCTCTACTTGGACATAGCTCATTTTTAGTGTGGCTTTAAACATCAAAAATTGGTTACAATTCTTACAGTATTCTGCTGTGATGTTCCAAAACAATCACTTTAAAGCGAACAATTAAACCTTTTTGGATCATTACTGAAGAACAGCATAGTTTTCATTTCAGTTGATGTAAGCAGCCTACTGGCAAACAAGGGTGTTTGACTTTTAATGCAAGATTCAGCTCATTCCTTCTAATGGTCTTTTATCTCTATTATATCGCAAGTTGTATTTCACAATGCCAGGAAGAGTTTTGCGAGGAGTTTCAGTTTTCGCTGAATTTATTAGACAAAGCTGAAAAGTTTCTTCTGTTTTTTGTTACGTATAACTGTCAGTAAGAAAATTCATCTTTATATCAAAGCTAGTCTTTTCCAGTTCAGTTGTTCTGGGACTCCTCGACATAAATATGAAATACCTTTCGCTGCCTATAATACCTATAATCAGAGCTGTACCCCTATGTGCAAAACGAAATCGAAATGCTGTTAACGGAGTAACTGACAGGAAGAAGTCCGAGGATTTTGGTTTAGAAAAACAGAAAGAACAAAACCGGAGGAGAGTAGAGGTTACTGTAATTTGCATGACAATTTAGACTCCCTGTAGAGTAACCAGTTTACATTCATTTAAGCTGAGACTCCTTCACCAATAGGAAATGTACACTCTTTTCCTTTCTATTTATATATATCCTCTGGATTTAGCTTATTGGTATAGGAACGGTGTGTACCTTGCAAGCTGAAAGCTAAAAGGAAGGCTTTGCGTAAGAAAACCGGCTTCAGGACTCTTCTTCTTCCAAGCAGAAGTTCTGCCAAATTAAACAACTTTATGCATTGGCAACTGAGTAGAAGCATTTTAAGATGATTTAGGTTAGGAAAAAGAATCATATATGTCATCTCTGAATGTCTTTTCACCTATTTTCTTCCTTAACCACCTTTACTGTGAGTTTTCAGGATCCTGTGCCAGGTAAAGAATGTTCTTAGTTCTCACCAAACTCTCCTTGGAGCTTTCTGGTATGCAGCAGCACGCAGGACGAAGACGCTACTCAAGAGTGTACTTCTGTAAATTTAAGAAGGAGTTTCTGCTAGGTTGAGGGGGTAAATATCTCTTGTTGGACGCACGGTTCTGAAGGTTGCAGGCGAATTTGGTAGTAAGAAGGCCTGATGTAAAGAGGACACAGTGGAGATGATAGGTGACGATGAATCACACCCTGCAAGGCGTCTGGTAAGTATAATACAGAAATAAACCCAAAGTCCTATAATAATCTCAAAGAAGTATTTGGCAAGACATTATCCTTTGGTGTACTATGTGAAAAATAGTATCTACTCTAAGGGAATTTTAACAGAGGACGACCATGGACCTGAATGTAAAATGTTGCAGTTGTGATTCCTAGTCTTGCCTGTTTCTTCAGAGTGCATTTAATTGGTGATTTCTTCCAAGCATTGTAATAGAGTCTGTACAGAAACACCGCAGTTACACGTTGCTCTTTGTACTTTGCCCATCTGGCCAGTAACATTGTGTCCATGACCAACGCTTACCTGCAAATTGAGAAAATTCTTTCCAGGAAACCTAAATCTCGGCCATCTGTAATCAATGGGTTTATGTTAAAAAAATATGACTGCTCTTTAACCAGTATTTGTGAAAGCACTTGTGGTCACCATGGTTTTATAAACATGTAGTTTTTACTAACTCCTAAAGGTTATGCATAGGAGACCTTTGAGAACAACAAAAAATGTATAGCTATTGCCAAGTGGGACACTGGGTCAGTGACAATCTTTTTTCCTCTTTGGAGTAATAAAAAATAATATCAGTGACTTGTTTTAAACAACGTATACCTTCTTACTGAGTGTTAATCTGGTTTTATTGGCCAATCAGAAAGATCAGCTATTCCTGCTTGCTCACAATAAGGATGAAGAAAAAGCATTTTGGTGTGTTTGGTTGGGTGAGTATGTCTGTGTTATGCGGAAAACATCAGTTATGATTTTCCCAGCATTTTCCCTATCCTTCTTGGAACCACAGAGATTATGTCTGACTCCTTCCTACTCCTATAAAACACCCAGTACTTTTTTCAGATTAATTAATACCAGACTTGGAGATCGTCACCGTTTAAATTATGACCTGAGCTCTGCAATGAAGTGAGAGGTGTGCTGCGCTCTCTTGTTTTGGAGCTCAGATCACGTGCCCGCGCTGCCTGTTACCGCTCCAGGGACTACAGTGGGAGGAAGAAGCCCGAGCCTCCTGTATGGCAGAGCAGAACTGAGAGAAAGCTCTAACGAGACGTCTCTTGCAGGTGACCGCATTGTAGATGGCGGGTGATGCAAAAAACACGGTGCGAAAAAAAAAAAGTGATTTTGATTATGAGCTATCGCTTTCTAGCGGGCTCGTGAGAAGGGATGAATTAGTCTTCAGTTCATTTGATGGCGTTTGAAGATGTTTGCCTGCCGTCCTGTACAAAGGACAAGTCTTACAAATCTTGCCATATGCAGAAATAACATGTGAAAAGCAAAGCGAGTGAGTACCTTTCAATTCCCCGTACCAGATGGACATTTTACCTTACTTTGAAAAGGGCTAAGTGTATGAAAATTATTACAGTAATTGTATTTCTTTTGCTAAAGTATTTGAAAGCGTTACAAATTACATGCCATTTTTTCAAGATTCCCTGTCCCCCCTGATGGCATTATAGGTTGATCACAGCATCAGAGAAAAGATAACTAAACTATTCTTTTACTTCGTCGTACTAGCTTCATAGTCTTGTGAAAAGTATTTCATAACAGCTGTTACAAGATTTTATATGACAGATGTGACCATTACTGTAGTCTTTTCAGTGAGGGGAATGGAAAATCTTTTCAACCTCTTCACCCTTCTCTAAAGTTTCTACTCCATTTTTTACATGAACCAAGTACAGCATTTTTGAATTTTTCACTGTTTTTCTAAGTCTAGACAGTGAAGGTCTAGGAAGTGTTTGGAGCTACCTTACAGTTTCACACCAAAAGAAGTAAATGAAGAAATAAGTTATCCTTCTCTTCAGTATGTAAGGAGTTAGACTTCAGTGTCTGGGTATCTGTTTTTCTTAGTAGAACTATTTAACGCACCCTTTTCTCATTTGTGCCGGGGCTGCCAAAACCCCATCTCATTTCAAACTTGCATCTACAATTCGGTCTACAGTTCGTCTGAAGGTAGTGGCAGACATTTTATTATAGAGGTGGTATTATAATTAATTAGTCTTGTAGTAGACTTAACACCCAGAGCCATCACTGCTGACATAGCCAGGCTGCATGAGCAGCAGACGGGCTTGGGGAGATTCTGGGAAACCTACCCAGGAAACTTGGAATTTCTGTTGGCCCTGAGCACAGCAGGGCAAAGAGCTTTGGAGTGGGAACAACTTCAGCGGCCGCTCCCCGCTTAAGAGCATAGATGCAGAAGTAATCGGGGTGTAATAGTTGAGCTTCAGCCATGCAGCGTGTGACTAGGAATGAGGGAATTCTCTTTCTTGTCTATCACTGTCATTTAAGCCCAGCCAGCAGCTGAGCACAACAGAGCCTCTCGCTCACTCATTCCTCCCCCCACCCCCGGTGGGGGATCGAAATCAAGCAAAACTTGTGGGTTGAGATAAGAACGGTTTCATAATTGAAATTAATAGTAACAATAATAAGGAAGATAACAAAAAGAGAGTGAAATATAACCCAAGAAAGACACGTGATGCACAGTGCCATTGCTCACCACCCGCCCATCGACCCCCAGTGAGCCCCCGAGGGGCGATCCCCCGCCCCCAGCCCC
>JANZLQ010000032.1:24390771-24416773 GCA_026212715.1 Elanus axillaris
AAACAAACCCTGTTTCCACCCCCCCCCCCCCCTTTTTTTTTTTTTTGTTAAGAACATTTTCTCTGTTTGACTGGGAGAAGTCGTCAAGGCTTTATCAGACTGACCAAAGCAGAGGCACTGACAAGTTCCATGGCTTTTGCTAAGAATTCCATGACAGAGATTATTTTGTTCTGCTATTTTATTTTTTTTGTATAAATTCTCTTGCCTTTGTCAGCAGTGTTTCCATCGGGATAGATACGAGTAATTATTGTTGGAAATACTGTCACCTCTTGTTTCTACCTGGAGAAACATTGGTTCTGAGTGTTTATCTTTTCAACTCCCCGCTGATTGCTGACCCTCCTGTGGGGAGGCAATCAATTCTCTACTGAAAGGGAAGCTTTGGCCCACCTAACGCCACGAGAAAATAATAAAGGGCTGATCCAGGCAAGGAAGGATAAAATAAAATGGAGTGGTAATGGGGAGAGAGGAGCCCTGGAAAGATAACTGAGCATTACGGGGAGAGAGAAAAAAGAAAAATTACAAAGGGGAAGGGAGTTGAAAAGGAGGGAGAAATTATTCTCTCCTTTTGTCCGCTCCTTTTCTTCTCATTTCATGCATTTTGTTTCCTGGTATAGCCGGATAATAGTTGAACACACTGATGAGTGCATTCTAAATAAATCACAGTGGAAACTATCTGAGGGATTATTTTAAAAGTTATAAAAGCAACAGTCTTTAGACTTGTATGTGTCAGACCAGTCTCAGAGGACTATTTAGGATGTTATGATACTGTACTAAGACACTAAGGAGATTACTGTAGCAGGAGATTTAAGTTGGAATAAGTTGGAATGCTGAAAAAAGCTATTCAAACTTTATGAGTAGGAAATAGTTTCCCAAGAGAAAAAGTAGAAATTTGCATTCTGGGAGCACCCAAGTAGCATTTTCTGCATGTAAATATCATTTTAACATTAACCTCTACTGCTTTTAAAATTGTTCCCTGAAAATGAATCTGGATCAAGCACTAAAATGCATAGAACGGACAAGGATGGTAGTAGTGAAATGTTTAATTTAATCGAACTTTCCATTTCTATCCTCTGGGATTATTTTCAGTAATACAGTATTTTTCATTAGGAAGTAAGAAGAGGTTTATTTGTACATTTTCTCCCCCTTCCCCTCCTCAAGCAGGGATAAAACTTTTTGGGTGGCTAGTACAACTGGTGTTAGGATTTTCTGAAAAGAGAAAGGTACCTTGTGAAACACCTGGTAATTTGGCAGGGTGCTCTTGCTTTTGGATTTAAGTTGCTTTGTGTTTGAAGTTGCTTTTTCTTGCCTTTACAAACAAATATAAGTTACGGAAATGAAACAGTAAGATAGAAAACTTGACTGTATGATAAAGTTTGTGAAGGTGTAAGATTTATGTCCTTACTATTTTCTTAATGTCATTCTAATTTGCTCTCACAAAAGGCTAGGAAGCCCAAGTAACTCCTCCTTATAATTTATTTTATGATTCTTTCTCTTTTAGATATGCTTTTTTTCCTCCACTGGCCAAATAAGTCTTCTATGCATTTTATTACGTTTCAGATTAGAAGCCTTTTTCCTTGTCTCTAACTACAGTTTCAGCTTTTTTCTGTACCTTCAGTATTCACTCGACATATGTTCTCAAAACCCAAGTCTTTTTTAATTATGCATTTTCTTCACGATGCACGGTTCTAGGATCTAGGTCTGCATTCCCCTGCTATGTATCCACCCTAACGTCACGGCAGTATCTGCTCTCGTTCCCTACCCTCATAGCAATATTTGGTTGTATCACGCTCTGTGTCTAACTGGGAGTCAGTACGGAAAGTCTTTAGGCATCTTTCTACCACACGAACACGAGGTGTTGCTATTAAGTGGAAGTATGGAAGAGTGTGACTGTCCAGCACTTGTTCCAAGGCTTAACAGCAACTGAAACTTTTGAGGCTTCTGTGGCAATTGGGCTTTGGCAGCGGAAAATCAGTAGAACAGCCTGACTGGTGTGAGATAATTCATCTCTTATGCCTATCTTGACATGGGAAGATGTTATCTCTGAACAGGAGAATAATACTATCTCCTCTAAAGTTTGTTTGACAACCTTAGTGAAAAGGAAGCTGATTTTTTTTCGGTACGATGTTTTCTTATTTAAAAAAGCTGAAACCTATTGGTGGTTTAGGTTTCTGCAATCGTGTTTCATGCATGGTTGATGGAGATGCTGCAAGACTGGCATTCAGTCAAGACCACTAGAGGAGGCCACACTGCCCAAGTTGCAGAAGGCAAAGGCAGGGACTGGGAGAATGAAGAACCGCCACACTGTAGGAGAAGACCAGGCTTGAGACCATCTGAGGAACCTGAAGGTGCACAAGTCCATGGGACCCGATGAGATGCGTCCGTGAGTCCTGAGGGAACTGGCAGATGAAGTGCTAAACCACTATCCATCGTATTGGAGAAGTCGTGGCAGCCCAGGGACGTTCCCACTGACCGGAAAAGGGCAAACATAACCCCCCATTTCAAAAAGGGAAAAAAGGAAGACCCAAGGAACTACAGGCCAGTTGGTTTCACCTCTGTGCCCAGCAAGATCATGGAGCAGATCCTCCTGGAAACTCTGCTAATGGCTTTAAACTGCAAGAGGGTAGATTTAGATGAGATGTAAGGAAGAAGTTCTTCCCTGTGAGGGCGGCGAGGCTCTGGCACAGGTTGCTCAGGAATTTGCGGCTGCCCCATCCCCGGCAGTGCCCAAGGCCAGGCTGGATGGGGCTTGGAGCGACCTGCTCTGGTGGAAGGTGTCCCTGCCCAGGGCAGGGGGGCTGGAAATAGATGGTCTTGAAGGTCCCTTCCAACCCAAACCACTCTGTGATTCTAGGATTCTATATTGTGTCAGCCTTTTTTGAAACGGATTTTCCTTCTGCTGACCACAGTCAATTATGGGTCTTTTTTTAAATGACTGCTAAGGACCGGTAGCATGGTTATGGAAACACATTACTAGGAATGATGACAAAATTTTACAGTTGTGCAAATTTGCATCATCTAATCCGCTGGTAGTGGTCTGTTGCTCTGGTTTAATTTTAAAGTTGTGATGTGACGTGCTTCTATAATGGTTCAGTAGGGGAAATTATTTTGTTCTTTTAAAATATTATTTAAGCTCTAAGAGAATTGGGGGGCTGAGAACTAAGTCCTTCACATTGCTTCGCTGTGACAGTATTGCAGCTCTGACTTTAAGGATGCACCAGAAGCGTATGAGAAGTGTTCGGTTTCTGTATCTGCTCTTGTGCGACCAGTCTTTTGTGACAACTGCAGTTCTCTGTACGAACATTTACTCTAAGATACAAGCTCTGTCAGACACATTGCAAATAGACCACACTATATTCATCATGGGGTAATAATTGTAATATCTCTTCCTCCTGAGTTTGGCATTGTGGTTAGCTTTCCATACCTTCATTCAAGTTCCCATCAAGTGCTCTATTGTAGTGCAGCTGCAAAGTGTTTGATAGCTGAGAGCCTGTCTTTGGAGGGTAAATTATACAAAAGTAAGCAAGTCATCACTGTATGTCTGTTGTTCAGATACAAACTGCTCTTTGTCCATCCCTTACAGAAACTTCCAATAGTCATGTTTCTCTGCAAATGTAATTGATAAGATTAATTCTTTTTATTCCATTTCATTTCTCAGGGTGTTTCCAAGGAATGGCACAAGTCACGGCAAGAAGAAAGAAGTTGGTGCTTTTGCTTCCAAGACGCACACGAATCCAGATAACGTTTGTGTAAAGAGCCCATGAAAAAAGCTATTGGAAGTAATAGATCAGTCAAGACACAAAAGATTAAAAGCAAATATAAATTCCGTTCTTTCCTCTATTGTACACACACGCACACCCCTGTAGACGATACATGCGTAGATATATCCATACAGTGTCTTGTGGCTCTGACGCTTTTCAGCAGGTCGGCTCTGGGAAGCAGCGCAGGTGCAGTGGAGATGCAGTGCGCTTCTCACTGGGCGGCTTGCTGCCACGGGCATGTGTGGCAGAGGAGGAAATTAAGGCGCAAAAAGCTTTCACCAAAGGTAAAAGTTCCGTAGGTAGGGCCTCGTTGTCCCTGAGGTAAGAGTCAATCCCATACGTACAACACAGCGAGTCTGGAGGATCTGGTATATGTCAGGAAACTACGTTTGCTTGCGTATAATCAGGGAAAAAAGGTAAGACTCCACCAGCAATCCAGAGTCCTCTAGTGTAAGTATCTGAAAGTGGGAGAAAGCGAGTGTCTGTCTCTGCAGTAATTCTGGGTTTGCCACTGGTCTATGCTATGTAATCACCATGTAAAAAACTCTTTATATGACTTTTTGAAGCAGTTTCCCCATTTGCAGAATGTGTTGGGAAACACCAACGCAAAAAGCAGGGTGAATGCTGGTCATTACTGCTGTTGCTATTTTTGCTGAGGTTGGACTTTTTATTCATTTGTGTTCCTCAAGCATTCGATGCTTCTCTTTGAGAACTTCAAACAGAAGGGTCAACAAGTCATGATCTCCAAGTAAAACAAATACATGATTTTATGGTGTTACTTGATGGCTATCTCACGTTTTGTGCCCGTTGCGCATCTGCGACGGCATTTGCCGAGACCAGGGACAGCACATTCAGAGAGTGTGAGATGTGAGCAAATAATGCAACGCAGCCCTCGTTTCTCTTGTGGCTTTCTCAAACATTAGCTTCGGGAGAAAGGGCAACACAAACGCATTTTCCATCCTCTAGGAAGAAAGTGAAGGGATGCAGGAAAGGGACAGGCACAGATTCACGGAACGATGAGAAAACACACAGAGTTGGGAGGATAGACTTCACCTGGGAAAGCTGTAGGAAGTGGCTTCTCCTCGTCTTCCTCCCAGAGAAAGGCTTCTCTTGAGTAAGTAAGCTTTTGCACCTTGTGGGTTTTTTTTTCCTTTTAGGAGCACATTCAGCCTTATCTGTTTCAATCTTATCTTAAATACGGACAGTAAAGCGTTCTGCCTTTGGGAAGATTGATTCAACTAAAAGGCAGAAAGCCCTCATGGAGAGGAAACCAGACATTAAAGAAGTAGGACTTTGCGTAGACACACAGAGTGAATATTGGTGCTGATAGGGGTAAGGAGGAATTGCTGTCATTTACCCTTCCACCAAATCCTTCCATGAGGGTCGCGGAGGTTTTGCAGCCCATGGATGGAAGGAGAAACGAGCTGGCTGAGACTCTGCAGGGGTGTAGCACTGAGCTTTGCCCTTCTCTGATGGAACAAGAAACTTGCCTGGAACTCGGAGGTGCTGCGGAGTTTCCAGCTGGCAGTGAGTGGAGCGAAGGGCACAGTGAACAAGGGGAGGGAGATTGATTTACAAGTAATTCTAGTGTCGATTCTGCTTGCTTTCATCTATTTAGAAAACTAACTATTTTGGTGTACATTTCCGTTGAAAATGATTTTTTATCATCTTTGATCTCAGCGTGGGGGGTGGTCTTGTTATATTCATCTCAAAGCTCAGGCTGCCTTTGCTTCCCACGATGTCTATTTTATAATGGAGCAGCCTGGGACAAAGATCAGTTGAATTCTGTTGTGTCACAGGGAGAAAGTAATCTTCCTTCTTTTCCTTTTCACTGTGTGAATGCTGTACTTCCTTCCTTCTGGGCCCCAGTATCTGTCATCTAAGTGTCCTACAATGTGTGATTATTGTTGCATTAACTTTAACGGGTTTTTTTCTAAGAAATAGGTGGAAGGCTTAATATCCAAGCCTGTGTCTTTATTCTTGGCACTAAATCTCCATGCTCTCATCACTGATAAATTATGTGATCAAAAAGGTGGTTTTAGTGCTTATTTAATATTCTATTTTACTCTTCAAGGCTGAATATGTCTTTGAATGCCTAGTGTCCAGCTCTCTTAATTGAGGTTGAATACATTTCTCTAATAAATTTATTAAGCAGCCTACTTCCTCAACCGTGTGTTGTAACATAGCACGTAACAGCAGTATGCTGTAGAATCAATATTTTCAAAATTCAGTGCTGTTCTCTCAATTAATAAAGAGCACAGAAGCAAACCAAATATTTACTAACTCTAGCATTCAAATGCAAAGACGTACTCTTTTGCCAATGTTAGCAGCCCAAACACTGCTGCATCCTTCCAGTTTAGGAGAACTGAAGAGCAAAGCTAACAAGAAACTGTGTTTTCTTTTTTTCCAAAATAGAAAGGCTAAGGATAAAAGAGCAGGGTAAACACTGAAGAGTATGTGTGATTATGAAGAGTGTATGTATGTATTTAAAATCTTAAAAAATGTTTAATTTAATAAGTAATTATTAGGAGGTGGAGTCACTGAGTAAATCTCACATAACCAGCATAGCCGAAGCATTCAAATGTATTTCTTTGCCTGACATTCAACCTTGTCACCTTGCTACTACTAGCAAATAATTCTAATGTCAAAGAATTATAATGAGGCAAACTTAAGTATGAAAACAGTAGAATACATTATTCTCTCTGACTAACTTATGATAAGTCTGGTGTGGATACCGGTGGAAATTTTGACTTTTTGTCCTCTAATATTGGCGCACTTGTTCATTTAATGGGGTAAAAAAATAATAAGAAAGGTGTATTCCGTAGCTCCTTGTTTCACTGAAAACAAATGAACAAACCAACCAACCCAGGGAAAAATCTGGGGGATAGTCATGTTCTCTGAGGTGCCGCAAGTTTGTCTGGTTCTCAAAATTATTCTCCCAAGGCAAAGTATAAAAGTTTTAGCACAGTCTCATCACAGAAGAATAATTTTGGAACAGATTAAAAGTCACTAACAAAGTATTTGTATCCGTGTTCTGACTCTAAGTTAGGAGAAAGGGTTGCATGGTTAAAAAAGACTTTTTTTCCACCAGTAATAGTCTAGAAAAATAACATACAAGCAAGTATGGTTTTGTTGTTGTCGTTGTCCATGTGAGTTAAGACGGCAATGACGATGGCGAAGTTCTGTGGGGAAGAATAGGACTTAGAGTAGTTCTTTTTAAGGAGAAAGAGAAAACTGCACGTGGTTTGATGAAATATCTGAGGGAACCTTATTTTCATTATTGTTATGCATTCTGGGGGTTTGGGGGCGGTTGCTGACTTAAGAGTCTTCCGATATAATTATTTTTTTAATGAACAAAGCCTTTTAATGGAAAAAAAGGTCCCGGTCCATGAAGGAGACTGAGTAGTTGCCAGAGGCCTGTGGTTACTGGGCTGTGAGAAAAGGGACCTTCCTTACCACAGACAGACAGACGGTGTTCCCATTTTCCTTTTCCTTCCACTTAGGGCCACGGGTGCTGTTCATGAGGTCAAAGGAAGCTTTGGACGTCCTGAGGCAGAAATGGAGCCAGGTGGGGAACACTGAGGGGGAGAATCCTTTGGGCGAGGGAGGAAGGAGAGGAGGAGCTGGTCCTGGAGCGGAGTGGGGCTCACATCTTAGCAAGCTGGAAAAGTGGGTTCTCTGCAGAGTGAAGGCCTGCAGGAGATCGGGTTTGACGGTCAACAGGAAAGTAGGGAAGGAGCAGGAAGAGATCTGAACCTTCCTCCTTTCTCTTATGGGTCCCGCGTTCAAAAAAAATCAGTAGAATTGTGCTACCTGATACGATAGTGCGACTTCATTTAAAAGAGTCCAGACTGAAATGTTACCACGTGTTACTGCTACGGCTGGCTCTGGCTTAAACAATTTTAAGAAGACTAAGTCAAGTCTGAAAGAACTTTAAACAGTAGATGAAGTTGCAGATTCTAACTTGATGGCTGGTATATGTGACGTCAATCAATTTCATTTGGATTCAGTGCCTCAGGCCTGGCTGTGAAGTCTATATAAATAAGTTTTATGCTATGAAGAACATGCTCTTCTTGATATAACTATCATCTGTCTTCCAGCCTTCTCCAACAGCTTTCTGGTCTGTAGGATTTATTAACCGCTTCGCCTACTTCTCACAGTATCGTAGTAAATTAACAAAAAAGTCCACAGCTTGAGGTCTGAGAATAAAACCAAAAAAAAACCCAAACCAACCAAACAAAAAGTCGTCTGTCTATGTGAAAAGGAAATAGAAAGGTGTGGGAAGCAAAACTCTGGAGTATCCTAAAATTCCTAGCATTTCCTTTAGGAATTTCTTGTGTTATTATATCCAGAGAGCAGACAAGATGCTCACAAAACCAATCAATGCTGTATACCTTCCCCCCTCACCCCACCCCCCAAGTAATATTTGTTTTGCAAGATGAATTTCCCTTAAAAAGCAATACTTACTCAGGGTTACGTAGTTAGGTCTTTTGAAATCAGAATCTGGCTGCTCAGGCAACCATGACCACATTTTAAATTGCTTGATTATTTTTCTGTGGGGGATGAACTGTTTTATTGCCTGAAATAACACAGTTATGTTGCATTCCTCAATGCAATGGCTGTCACAAAGAGTAGATAAAGAAATAGATTGAGCTTGTTTTAAGTACATTTCGGATGATAATTATTTGAGGATACAAACAGGAATTGTGAGGCAGTACCCGAGAGACTTGAAATCTCACTGCTGAATAAATAGTCAGCACTTAAAATGCATTCAAGCTTCTGATATTATTAACCCTCTTTTGTGCTGTAGGCCATATAGTCTACAAGCGATTAAATGGCACCTATTTGCCAATGAATCAATCCAGCTGCGATGCAGAAGAAACACTGTAGCTCACCCATCAGAGACTGCTTATAACCCAAAAGAGTTGAATTATGCTGTAACTGAATTGTGCTGCGAAGAGCCCCGTTCGCCTCGGATTGAAATCCAGTAAACGAAATCCATACATTTATTTGAATACGTAGCTGTGTTATACCTTCTCTTTTGTAATGGACGTACAGTGGCTTCCGGTAGTAAAGCCAGGCTGACTTTGTAGTCCAGATAGCGAGATATAAGAACCGTATTAGTTATGCATGCCTAGTATATTGGAAACAGTTCTCCCTAATCTTCGTAAAAGTGTTCGATTTACTTTCCCCCACCCCCGTGCCGCAAGGCGTTTGCAATTGGAGTTTGAAGGGGGGTAGTGCCAGCCCAGGTCTGGGATGAGGGCTTTGTGCAATTCCACAGGTGCTGCTGAGTCTACAGGAGGGTTACAAATGTACCTCTGAAGAATCAAAAGAATTGGGCTCAAGGGCACGTAATAATTTTTAGGGGGGGGGGGGGGTGGAGGTGGAGTTTTCAAAGATAAAAAGTAAAATTCCTACCCTTTGCAGAAAATAGGTTACAGCTTGGTCTCAAATACTTCGATTTGTTCATTTTAAAATATTCCCTACAAATAAGTTATTACAGAAGAGGAAGAGAGTGGTTCCACACAGGATACATCCTTGATCTGCACCAAAGGATTTGCTTCCCTTACAGTTATCAGCGTTTCCCCCCCACCCCATGCATCCCACTCTCAAATATGTACACATATATATATTCTTATATATTTATTTTTTCTCCTGTGCATCTTTAGTTTCCTGAAGCTAATAGAGCTCGAATTGTTTATGATTAGAGTTGCCCAAATCAGAAAGTTCACTGCAGAGCACCGTTTCTGGTATGTACAGGAGAACAAATAAGGATATGATCTATTAAATAGGAAAATAACATAACATTGGGAAGTAACAGCCAAATGGAACAGGAAACCAAGCAAATGGAGCAAAGCCCTGCTGGGATTACGGCATTCCGACGTTTAGTACGGGCGGATTGTTAACCTAGCTTTGAAAAGGAGCTAGGGTGAAGAAGTACTCAAGCATAAACTGAATCCCTCAATGGTACGCAATTTGCTAACTCCATTCTCTGAAGTATGAAATTAGGATATGGGAGAGGATAGGAAGAATCATGGAGAAGGTGATGAGATCCAACCGCATGAAATCATGTCAGTGGTCCCACTTCTTCCAAGAAGCAAGCAGCCGAAACATGGAGAGGCATAAAAGGCCCACAAAAGTCAAGCATCTCCAGAGGAGAGAGGTACCTCGTATCTAGCTCATTAAAACTGGAAAAACGGGTCTAAAAATATTACTTTTTGGTTTAATGTAATGTATTAGATGACTTATTAGGAAGTTTGGCTTCATAATGAAGATAAATTTGGGGATGATACTCATTGCCAACGAAAATTTGCCTCTCAGAATATTGGGCTTTGCAGACTTTTCTCAAAATGTAAGATGTTTGTTCTCAGGTGTCAGTTTGTGAGTATAATTATTAGTATTAGAGATTTTTAATGAGGAGCACTACCTTGAAGAGCACTCACGCAGATTAAGTTTATTGTCATATACGTTTATTTGATTTGGGGTTGATGATTGCGCCTCTTTGGGAGGAGGCTGAGTGTGAGTATGTAGCTGTGTGTGAGAAACTGCATTCATAAATGTCTTCAGTGAAACAGAATACAGGCTTATCGACATCCTTCTCTCATACGCAGCATGTGCACCGGAGAACAGCTTCCATTTAACAGGCTTCTAAAGCTCTTGGGGGAAATCTGTAGGCCTTTATCACTAAGTGAGCTCAAACTTTTAAGTGTAAATGAAAAAACCCAGCTTGGGCTTATTTATTTATTTGTTCTTTTTAAAAACGTGCTCTTGGGACATAGCGAGTACCTTCAAATATCATTAGAGAAGCAATGAAATAGATATAATATTTATATATCTTAATGGCTTGATTAAAGAGCTGAATCATGCTGAGGGATGTGCTAGCACTTTCATATATCATAAAGGAAGACATTAAGCCCCATGCAAAATTCATCCCATGTTGACTCTTAGAGCTTATCAGGAACTTTTAGTGGTATGCTTGTTTTCCTTATTTTTTATTTGGTTTGGTTTCATTTCTTTGTTGTCAACGGAATTGAATTTTTCTTACAGTTTTTCAGTGGAGCCAACACCAGAAAAGAGTAAAAAGAGGCAAACGAAATTGTCTTCCCAGGGTATTTACTTTTGATGTTAAGTTATGCTACTATTTAAAGTCACTTCCACCGAGCTCCAAATAAGTACCCAACTTCGAACAATCCACTAAACTGGTTTCAAGCTTTTCCTATCACAAGTCATTAAATCAAATCCTATTATTTTCTTCTGCCCAATTCTACTAGTAAATGGCTTCAATTTAAAAGAACGTATTATTCAGACTAACCCTTAATGTGAAATGCAAAATATTGTCTCTCGCACAAACGCATTTTCAGAAAGTGTAACTGAATATGCAGTATTTTTCAATCTTGAGTCGTAGCTATGACAGGGACTGTGGGTGCTTTACTGGAACCTGCTGGAAAGTTTTGTTGACTATAGTAGGGTTTGACCATTTTGCAGGTTTTACAATTTTTTTACCATGGAAATAAAACGCTACTCTCTTTTGCTTCAGTAAACTTACTCTTGGAGGTGATTTCTGTTGTCTAAGAATTATGTTATCATTTAAGAGCAGTGATTTCCGACAGTATTTTGTCTGAAATTTACCCCTTAGCCATCTTACAGTATATAATGGTGAATTCCACCTTCCAGAATACACCCATCGAAGTACACAGACATAGCAACGTTCATGCATCACACATGATGCGTGGTTTAAAGATAGTGATTAGTACTTTCACTCCAGAAATCTACTGAGGGATTATGCTCAAAGAGACGCAGTCTTTTTTTCAGCTGATGTAAATGGGAACCTGTGTAATATTCGGTGTCTTTCTCATCGCATGTTTTGGAAGAACCTGGTCTGGGGCTTCCCGTTCCTTCACATTACTTCATGGAGTTTCTGGAAACGAGAATCAGTGACGTGTTGTTTGGATCAGTTTTTCTTCAATTAAAGGAAAAATTCAATTAAAGGAAAAATTTAAATGGAGACTCAAATGACGGTGACCCACGCTGACACAGTGCTTCTCAAAACCTCTTGACAGGTATCTGCCGTTTCTGCACCGGAGTTAGAAAAACCTGTGCTGGTGCCAGTCCCCGACACCAGGGTGCCGTGTGGCCTGACTAAATTGTACTTGCCATTTTCACATTGTTCTTCCGTCACATCGCCACGCGGGTAAAACCTTCCCTGGGGATCGCGGAGGTTTTGTTCGGTGCTTGGTGGTTTGGCTGTGCTGCAGCCAGCCGGGCAGGAGCCGGTGATGACCTGGTCTGCACGCAAAGGAGGAGTGGGCCCTTACGTTTCAGCACCAGAGCTTTCGAAATGTTTTGCTGTTGCTCCCTATTTGATATTTTGATGGTGCTGCAGATTTCCGTGTGCAGGTTCTCAGAACGTCCGAGTTGAGTGTGTCTGCTGACCTCACAGGAGCTACACGACTTGAGAATCTAATCCAAATATCTTGTATGTGGCGCTAGATGAATTACCATCCACTCTTTCTCCATTATACATTTTCATTTTAAAGTTTGCTCTGTTCCTCTTTTCTATGAAATAATAAAGCAGATCACGGAGCATCACCAGAAGCTGGATAGGCATTCATGTCTATTCTGAGTACCTGCAATTATACACCTCCAGGGTAAGAGAACTCTGCATCGTGATCCCCTTGGCAACTGCGATCATCCACATCATAGTGCATAGTTTACATCATTCCCAGACCAGAATTTGCTACTCAGGGTCAGATCTGAAGCCCAGAGAAACAATTCAAGTGACAGTCAAGGATGGGAGATACCAGAAAATACAGAGGTTGGTTTTGGTTTGTTTTCTTAAGTAAATGGAGAATTCTGTTCCAGATTTTAATTTAAAGACATTGAAGACTGCAAGATGGTAGGCTCAATAAAACCATACATGCCATGCCATTTTTGATACACAACATGTTGAATATTCAGGTCCATTGGGCCATTATATCTCTTTGTGTCTATATCATGAAGACCAAAATATGCTGTTACCAAATTTGTTGTGGGAGGTTTCTGTCCTTAAACACATGTACATACCGTCTCTTCTTCTTTTTTCAAAGGTGCTGCTGAATCCTGCTAAAAGAAGCGAAAAAGTGAAAAATTACATACACATGCATTATTTCTGTGTTTTTACAATCCTTTGAGGTATTCTTAAATGAAGTATGATGAACATATATACACGAACATATGTCCTTATCTGTGTTCTGTGACCACATCTGAAGTCTTAAAGCATGTTTTACATACCAGCTTTTGAATAGCACATGGTTCGTAATGGCCTCTTGAAGTTCTGAGAAGGTACATAATGTTCAGATAGGAGAGAATGCAATTTTTTAGCAGATGGCCACATTTGATATCCCTGTGGAATATACGGAAGAGGCACCGTGGCTTTGTTCTGACAAAAAGCCATGGACAACAACGCACCCGTACATATACCCCCGCCCTCGAGATGTAATTTCACCATCAGCTGATGGATTCTGATTTCTCTATTTGCTAGTTAACAAATTACAGAAGTTCATGCCCAAACCCAAAAGCCAGTTTTGGGCTGGCTTACAAAATCCTTCGGCTTTCCTAGCAACGAGCAGGAAGGATGTGGGGGAGCAGGAGGGCTCCGAGTCAACGCACGGCAGCAGCAGTGTCAGCTCAGCAAAGCAGACTTTATATAGGTCACCGTATTTATATAGGGAGCTCTGTAAAATTAATAGAGGTACTGAAATGCCATAACCGCAGGTGTTTTGTGGTCCGGCACTAGCATCTCCTCACATGAACTCGCCAGAGTGGCAGCTTCTATGCCCAATATATTCTCACACAGTTGCAAGTAGAATAAAATATCAGCAGAAGGGGAGGGTGGCAAAGCAGAAGAACAGAACGGAGCGTTTGACTGGAGATTAATTGGCTGTTATCAGATATGCAAGGATCTAATTTTTTTTCATGCCTTTTAAAGGTAGTGTCTTGTACAGAGAAGGAAAATTCCTTTAACAGTTTATGTCTGCACTAGAAAAATTAAATATATTTCCCAAGGACTTCACTATGCATTCATCCATTTCTGACTTCTGAAAGGGGAAAAAACCACCCAAACTAGTAATTCAGTCGTTGCTTATAAAAGAAATTCTGATGTTAATATGTCCAATAAAATTATCTTCCTACGAGTGTTTGAGCATACCCACTAGAAAGGGGAGAGGGAAACTGTTACGGCACTGTTTGGAAAAAAAAAGAATTATAGGGCATTTTCCTGCTTATAAATTCATTCTGAAAATACAGGATAATCATGTTTCTTTTTGACATCTGCTTTTCTGATTGCCTTTGTAAAGGCCTCAGGACAGGGCTTCTTCCTGGTTACTGTTGAAGAGAACCTTAGCATAGGAGGACCCTATTGTCAGTTAAGTGCAAGTTTGAAAGAACTTTGATTTGAGCGCTAGGGAGAATGGAATTGTTTTAATTTGAAAAGAAAATCCTAATTTTATTTTAAAATACACACTTGTTAGCTTAAATGGAAAATATAACATACTTGAAGTTCTAATTCTGGAAAAAAGTTATTAATTCACTGACGTGGTCAGAGATTTTCTTTGGGAGAATTAGGGTTAATTGCAAAGAAGAAACTGAGCCAGTGGAGTCATTAGCCGCATGTCAGAAAAAAGGTAATTTCTCCGTTGAACTTGGAATGCTTTAAAGGGAGTGGGGGGTGGGGTTTTTTTTTTGTTTGTGGGTGGTTTTTTTTCTACAGACAAACAAAGGTAGATTTCAGTATGAACTCCTTTGATTCCAAGTGTGGCTTTCTAGGGCAATTCTTTAGTCTGTTGTCTACAAAGCTGGATCAGGATGACTTCTTCTTCCATTAAGTAAGAGTAGCTCTATCATAAGCATCTTTATCACAGGACAGTGTGGCCCAGCCGGTATGGCACTAGCGAGACGGTGTCATCCGTGGAGATGAGGGTGCATCCAAAACTCTTGAAACGATGGCCGAGGGCAGGGCCTGCCCCAGGTGAGGTCCCTGCTGCCCGAGTATGGTCCTGACTTGCTTTCCTTTACCATAAACACAAGATATAGCTTGTTCTCACTGTCGGAGCGGGAGAATGGCCAGCATCTCCACCTCCTGGAGGGACCATCTTGGAGTCTTTGCTTTCCTCGGGACCTCAGCCCTACCTGTCTTTTTCCTCTTTTCCCACGTATTAAACAGGATGAGAGAAATTTCTGTTCTCCACTGCAGTTAATGGATCCTACTGCTTAAACATTTAGAACTTCTTCAATATAAAATGTTTGATGGTTATTATCAATTATTTAATGGGATGTCATCAACTAGAGATACAAGTGATCCCCTCTAATCCTCCTCTGTACCAGCCTCCTTAGCCTGCTGCTGTAAAACATTAAAAGCCTTCTTTGTTATGTCTTAATTGGTATTAATGGGGTTAATCTTTGCAAAGTAGAGATTATCTTGCTTTAGTCAGACATTCAAGGGAGAACTTGGTTAACCAAAGGCAAAAAATTATGGAAATATAGAAAGACTTGCATACTGATGCAACCTGTTTTCCTATTCCGTAGTCACACGTGCGGATGTTGGGCTGCCTTGTTCATTTTCAGAAGCAGGTCCCAAAACCAGAGCGGCGCTGTCCCCGCACCCCCGCAAGGAGGGATATGTTGAGGGGAACTGCTGTCTGCATTTGTTTCATTTTGCTTTCTTCATCGTTTCTTAAAATCTACGAGGTGAGATTTTTGTCTCACAAAAGATGAAAAGAGTGAGAAGGTGGCGCATTATTTACGTGACTGATTCAGCTAGTCTGCTAGATAAATACCATCATAATAGAAGGCCCAGAAAAGTTTATCCTATCAAAAGTGAAAATGTGATTTTATTGAATGCAAGTCATTACAGAATAGGATTTGTTGCCAAATATAGATATATTTGCTGGAGATAGATAGCATGTCCACAAAGGGGGAAGCAGTAATTGTAGAATATTCCCTAGTAAAAAAAAAAAAAAAACTTTCCATACAGGCTTGTGCCTTTTTTGGCCCTTTTCATGTCCACTCTTCGTAGACTCAGTGCTCACTGTCTGTCGGTTTGGGTGTCATCTTCACATCATTAATATCTGCATTCTCTTTTCTAAGATCTGCAGCGCTGGTGACTGGAATTGAAAAGAGCATTTCATTAGAAGTTTCACACTGCAGTCAAGCTGATTGGATCTTTATCCTTGATGATTGCATGAAATTTCTAAGTATGGCTTATTTCTAAACCAGTTTAATCTCAGTAGCTGTTTGGGAAGCTAATTGAAGCTATGTGCATGATTTAGAAGGAATAGTACTGTTTAACTTTTCTCTAATGTGTTGGTATTTGCTTATTGAGCTATTTGGGGTCAGCAAAAAGTACCCAGCGTGGAAGAGATCTTTGGGAACAGTCTCAGCCTGGTTTTTGTCGGTTGTCAGTGGCTTCCCATTCTTGTGGGAAGAGTGTCCAGTTTGGTGCTGATCCTCTGCTTTTTCTGGCCTTTCATAAATATGGTTAAGGTCCCTTGTTTCTTGACATCTGGGAAATTTAAAAGCTCCGTTTTAGCTTAGAATTTAACTAGGAATGTATTTTTTAAAAAAATATTTTAATAGCCTTGATGAACAGCTCCCAGTGTCCGACGAGTTCAGAGATCAGGTTCAAAAATCACTTCTCATGATGCATAACAGTACTTCAAATTGAATAGAAAGACATAACGGTTAAAAAGTCTTCTATCCATTATGTGCGATAGTGATCCAGACATTCAAATTTGATTGCTATAATAATGGCGAGTTCTATCGCTTTTACTAGTGCCTTCACGTAAAACTGCTGTGTTTTCCTCTCCTTTTCCTTTGAAAGTTCTGAGTATAGAAAGTTAAATACTCATCTGGATATGACACTTTAATGTGAACTGTTATATTTGTTAAGCTTTTGAGCAAAAAAAAAAAAAAAAAAGGGAGGTGATATATGTGAATGGCTGTGGCTTTCATGCAGAAGGGTGCTGGAGGATCGACCAGAACTGGTCCTGGTCGCTCCTGCAGCCCTTGCCTTGACCGATATGCAACTCTTATTACAATGTCCTTTTCGTGGACTATTTCCTTGCTTCCAAGCAAAATGCAGACACTTATGTCCGATGCTTGAAAACTACTTGAAAACGCAACCTATTGATTTAAAAGAAGAAAATGCTAGATGCTTATATATGATAGACTTCAGTGCAAGAGCACACAAAGAAATAAAATTAACTGTTGGGTTTTTTTTTACACTGAGAAACTAAAATGTCCAGGGACAGTAAGTACAGAAGGAATATGTAATGTGTATGTAAATAGCTGGTTCCACAGAGTCAGAAAAAGGCAACTTCCTCTATAACGAATGTGGGAAACAATGCTCAGTTTGAAAATGCAGTGTAAGAAAAAAGGTTATAATACATGAATTCAATTTATACCAAGAACAGGACAAGTTCAGTGTGGCTAGAACTTTATATCCATCTTTAAATTACAGTATACTGGATGACGCAGGAGATAATTTGAAATAAACCCTTACATTCTTTAGGATTCTATAAAAGACTAGCATTCAGAAAGTTAAATTTGAAGCAAATCGTTTCTGTATAGAGTACAAAGATGTTGAACATTGTTTTCCATTTCTTCTTAAGTATTAAACAGATTTTTCCCCTGAATTCGATGTTATTACTCTAACAAATCCACCAAATATTTCTCAGTGTTCATATTCAGAGATCCAATTATCATAGCACTTTTGAATTAATGATAAAATAGCAGCTGCATTTAGCGCCCACCCCCCAATCAACAAAAAAACCCTGTAAGAGGTATTTTGCCCTGGGAGAATAATTTCCTGCTTACGCTTATTTTGATCAGCTGCTGGTTACTTTCAAAATACATTTGCTACAATAAACAACTGGTTGTTTGCTTTGAATATATTTACAAAGCCAATAGGCAAGTAGGGCTTTTTCGGCTGTTGTAGAAAGGGCTATACCATTTAACCTAGTAGCTTCTCTTGGCAGAGCTAATAGTAGATGCCTGAGAGAAAAAAAACTGTTGGAAAACAGAAAAATAATGGTAGCATAGAAAAATGCTTCCCCCAAGCTTATATTCTAAGCTACTTGTCATCGGCAGCTTGGGCATCCCAGCACCAGCGGTTGCAACGGCATTGCGTTAATTATCCTTGATGGGCCTTACTTCCCTGAACCTCTCTAACTACTTTCTAAACCCATTTGGATTTTGTAACATCCTGTGGCAATGTGTTCCGTAATTTAATTATGTCTAGCATGAAAAAGTACACCTGTTTATTTTACAACTGCTGCCTAATAATCTCATTTAATGCCTCCTAGTTTTTCTCTTATGTGGAAAAAATGAATAAACATGCCAATTCTCCCCCTTCATGCCATTCATGATGTCACTAGTCTTTCATATCTCTTCTTCACTGACCCTCCTCCCAACTAAAGAATTGCCTAATTAATCTTTCGCGGTTTCAATCAGCACCATACTTCAGATCATCATGGCTCCCTTGTCTTTTCTAGGAACTCTTCTAGCAACTGCTCTCCATCTTCAGTGTTCTTAAGATGAGGCAACGATAAAAGACAGTAAGATTCTAGGTGTGGATCTAACATGGAATCCTGCAATGGAACACTGGTGCTTCCTGCTTTCTCTGGGTATTTCCTAGTAACTTTGAACAGCCGTTTGCCTTTCCGATTGCTGTTGAGCCTCATGCGTTGAGCTGATGATTTCAAAGAGCTACCAACGCTGACATCAAGGTTTTTCTCCTGAATAGCAGCAGATCCTTTGGAGTCCGTGTATGTCTCGTTAGAGTAGTTCCTTCCCCATGTGGATTGCTTTGCATACCACTGCTAGTTTGTCTCTGCATATTCATAATTCAGGCTGACTCCTGATTAATGGTGGTTTCTATAAAGTGGCTGTGTGACCCCAAGGAGACGCATGCATTAAACCCGGCAACTCATTTTGTGGAGGCTGCTGAACAGACGGTAGACGAGGATGACTCCTGCTCTCTGTTCACCTGGGCTAATTTCAAACCAAAGTCGTAGGAGTGAAATGCTCTGTATCTTGTTTCAAGTCCCCGGAGTTTACCCAGTCAGATCCTTTTGTAATTCAAAATTTATTTATCTTGAAAGATGTGCTTTGCTTCTTTTACGGCTGAAAACAAATAAGAGATTTATACATTTTTTTCCACATGAGTTCCAAAGGAAGATAAATGAAAAAAGAAGAAGTCACCAATCCTGCTGTCAAGAAACAAACCCGTTTGTTATTCACAGATACCAAAGCGTCAAATGAATCTCTACTCATTTCTCACCACAACTTCATGTACACACGTAAATTAACATTAAAATAAAACTTAATTTGATCTTCCATTGGTGAAACCCTGTTGGCAACTGTCTGAGTGCCCTGGGTGTTATTCAAGCCTCTGAGCGCAGCACAGTAAGTCTTTGAAATGATTCTTACTCTCCGAATGAGGCAAAGAAGCACTGTCTGACCTGAATTTATGATGAGTGTTGCTGATCAATGTTAGCATTAATTTTCTGAGACTAAACAAAGCTGCAAGGAGTAGCACACGATCGTGTTCCCAAAGGTGTGGTGGCATGTTCTGCCACTTTCTATTACGTGCATTTAGGTTGCATTGCTTTAATTATAAAAAGTAAGATCAAAAGGCTTTGAAAATGTATAAATCCACAGAATTGATAAATTCAAAGCTCTCTCTCAGAATAATATACTGCCACTGTTTAACAGGTAAGTACCTCTTAAAATGCATTATGCATTTGCTCCTTCTTTATATGCTTTTATAGCGCTCATGTCAGAATTTTGAAGTCCCTCTGCACTAGACGCTGTTCTCCAGAGTACTGAGTTCACCCTGTAACAAAAATAACTCTGCTGCCTGCTCCTTGATGTCAGATTGTCTACCTTCCTGGAGTTAATCATCGCAGTAACCAAACATATCACAGCATTTCCATAGTGTCTGTGGCAGGGAAGCATTATCTTCTTCCACTTCACAGATGTTAATCCGAAGCAGCGTAAAATAGCAAGAAACAAAACCGAAAGCTGCTGAAATCACCACCCTGGGATGACTGTCCTCCAACCCAGGCTTGAAGCTGGGGGGGACAGAGCATACATCTCAGTAAAGCACAAAAAGGATCAACTACCTTGATCTTCTTGGCCAGCCATCCTTCAGTCAGCCGAGCTGGAGCTTTACGCAAGTGATAAACGTCCTCACCGAAGTCGATGCAAGTGCCACTGGTAACTTAACTCAGAACGGAGGATGAGGTCAGAACTGGTAAAGGATGCTGTGGACAAATGGTAAAGATCAGACCAGGCAAGTAGTGCAGTCTTGCAAACACTTACCTAAGTGATAAGTCATCTTTTTGTTAGGAATGGTTTCTGTAAAGCCCACAGGCTCCTCTGGGGGAATTCAGAGATCCTACTGTATAGAGACTGGACTTGTCGTCTAATCTTTGATTGATAAAAATTCTCTTCCCATTTCTTTTGTCTCACAACTTTTCTTCTTCAATAGATTGCATATGATCTACGCTCAGCATGACCACTTAGATTATTAGGGTTTATTATACCAAATATAGTGTACACTTGTAAATTCCTTAAGGAAATTCTTCCTCAAGGAGGGAGAAAATCATTAGGAAACAGGCATCTATAGAAATCTGAAAAGGTAAAACGTGTGCTTAAAATAAAGCCACAGCATTTTCTTTTACAGCTTCAGGATTATCTATTTGTTATCAACCATTCCCGAAGGAAATGCATCACACTGAGAGAAATGGGAAGTAGGGGAGCTAGTTCATTCCGAACCGTTTATATAACGACCGCTTCATAACTGATGGGAAAAAGCAGAATATAATGGGCACAGTCTAATATGTTTTAGAAGCGGCACCCGAACCAGCGGCACGGGGTAGCCCAGAAGGACCCACATGGCGGTGGCCACCAGTTGGGACCTGCAACGCAGAGCGACGCTCTGAACAAACCCCGCCAGCTCATTCTGCCTGCCGTGCTCCGCGTAAGGGTCTGGTACCTTCGGGGAGCTCCAAGGTTTTACCGTAATTTCCCTGTCTGCCTGGGAGGGAAGGAAGCCTTGGGCAAAATCCTGGAATTCCTTTTATGGCTGGCTTCTTTCAGTCAGTCTTGAGAGCTGTCACAGGGATATCAACGGTGATAATCTGCAGTGTAATTGGAAGTCTGCGAACTTATTCTCTATTAACACAGTGGCTTAAAGTACTTTGGTTTTTCCAACACTGTCAAAAATATCCTTGTCTTCAGCTGCTTGAGCCCACTAATGAGCAGCGTCCCTGTCCTCAGGCTTCTTGTGGCAGGAGACTGCTTAATATTTTGCACTGTGTTTTCTGGCAGTCACCGGAGGTTGTTCTTAATGGGTGTTAAAACTAGGAGGCTGTAACAATCTGCCATTTCACTACTCAGTTATGTTTTTATTACAGTAGATGTACCGGGCTAACTTTGTAAATCTTTTCTTCCCCAAAACCATGTCCCCAAATGTATGTACTGAGTTTTCTACATAATAATGCATAGATTCTAAAACAGATCTCAAGTGCTCCTTATGTTGTTATGGACAGACAATGTCTATCTGATTTGGGAGGTGAAATGAACTGGCGAGTAAGTTAGTGACTAGACAGCATGTATTCCTAGTTCAAGCTGAAATAAGGTAAAAAAAGATTATGGTGAGTTCCTCCACATTGTGAATACAGATGTGTGTGTGTGTGTGTATATATATATATATGCACATGCATACACACAAATAGGTATATATGAATCTATACATAAGACAGTCTCTCCTGAGATAAGAACCATTCTATGAAAAAGTTAGAAAACTCCCATGTTCCTCTCTTATATAACCTTTTAATAAATTAGGTATAGTGCAATTAAACACCACAATCTGTTTGTGTAGCTCCATATAAACAAAATGCTGGCATAATGAGAATTAACCTTACTTTCACCCCAGATTTAAATTAAGTAAAAGCTTTGTAAGGGGAAGCCTGTCTCCTGGCTTGCCTGCTTTATGGCTCACTAGGAAGGTCTGTTCTCTTCTGCAAATGTAAGGCAAAAGAATATAGATCCTGAGCTGTTGGAGTCAGTGGTATCTTTAATCAATTCAAAGAAGGTCATAAGAGTGTTTCTGCGGTACATACGGCAGGCGCTTTAACTAATAGTTATTGGAGCCAATCACTATTCATCATCAAAGTTTCAGTGGGGCTTGTACTGTGGAGAAGAAAGAGCAGGTTTTCCTCTGCAGCTCATTGGAGTCGTTCTTGTTTGCCCATTGACCCCCGTGACAGCACAGTATTAAAGTTGTCCCAGGAGCGGCCTGGATTTTTCAGCACCTTGTGCTCTTTTGCGGCATATGCTTGTCTTTCTAAGGGATCCCAATATATTGCGTTTTGAGACTACAGGTAGGGTGGGAACAGCTCTTATTGGAAGCCAAAAGATTTACCTCACTAAAAACCGCTAGCTTGCTTGACATTGTGAAGAATTGTTGTTCAAATCACTAATAAGAATGCATCCAGAGCAAGTGTCTACGACTGCTAAAGTCAAAGACGAGCAGGTAAAGACAGGAACGAATAAAATGATCAAGAGAACAGAGAGACTGTTTTATGGACTCGAAGAGCATGACGTTTAACCTCATAAAACTAAGGCTGAGAGGGGAGATGATTGCTCACTATGAATGTCTCAGAAGATAAACATCAGAGATGAAGCAAGCTGTTTGAGCTTAAGGACAATTTCAGCACTAGAAGAAATGGAGATAAACTGGCTAGGAGTGAATTTAGCCCGTAAGGAGGTTAGAATGAGGCTTCCCCACATTCGGAATGGAGGAGCGGAGAAAAAAAAAAATATAGGTGATTTAAGAATAGAGTTTAAATTATTTATGAATGAGAAGCCACAAGGAAGTCACCTGTCAAAGGAGGAGCCCAAGTTAAATAAATAACCCCACACAGATCTTCAATTTTCCGTCTTCATACTTTAGAGGGTAAGGACAGTCTTGAGCTTCACCGAACTTTCCTTGTGAATATGTTTTTTCCACAAACATTTGTACCAGATTGCTTCCAGCCTCACCGAGCAGTAAAGGTTTTATTCAGAATTCACAAAGATTCTGAAAGCTATCTATAAACCAGAAAATAATATGATTGAGCTTAAAAGTGTCATGTATTTTGACAATAAATGATAGATGACGTTAAACTGTTTAGGGGCTTAAAAATTCCCATCTCATTATAAAGAATTTTAATTCAACCATGTACTGTCCATAATACTCATCTGGAACTCTCAGCAAAGGTAATTAAATATGTAACAATACAAAGATGGTGATGAATGTCTTCCTAGCAGCTCAGCTCTGCATGTAAATGACATCAAAACATCCAATGGGGAACGATGGCAGCAAATGTAAAGCATTCTGCTCCTAATAACAACTTCATATATTTGGTGCTGACTTCTCAAAAGTTGATCTTGATTTATACCAGCATAGTCTAGAGAAAAATGTGTTTCAGAGTCACTTACTCAATTACAATACATCTTAGATCAGTGAAAAATTAATTATGGAGAAGTTCATTGAATTAAATGGCATTAAGTAATCAGGATTCTACTAGTATGGATTTACTCAGATCTAGACTGGAATTCTGCTCAACAGATTTTTTACTACTGATTTCAAAAAGTTCTAGTTTTCATAAAATTTCATTATAATTGTTAGTCAAAACCACTTTTATTTTAATATGTGTTTCCTTTTTTTTTTTTTTCCTTCTGGGAAATCTGCACCATAAGATCAAATTCCTGAAAAACAAGCTGGGTAATAGCCCTGGTTGGAGAGGTCCTGCCTCACCTTCACCTCACTTTTTTACCATGGATATTTAAAGTACATTAAGTACATTCCCTATTTCTTCCTCTTTAAATTTTTACCATTCTATTAAGATGACTTTTGAAATTTTCATTATTTTGCTTCTAGTGGACCAGAACACACATAGGAATGATAATTTCAGTTAACTAAAAATTGGAATAATATCAGTTAGCCAAAGGATCAGATATGATTTGCCCTGAAATGGTAATGGAGTCTTGTACAATGATTGAATTATTTCCCATTAGAAAGCTGTGGTGCTTTAGTAATTTAAAAAAAAAAAATCAAATAATTGCCTTTGACATTTAGTGAATATTGAAGTTAGTTCAGTCTTACAAACTGATATATTTCTTAAAAGAATTGCGCAATCACCAATCATGTCGTTTGATTGTCGTATGCCTGCAAAATAAAGAGTAGACTGTGAACCTGTGTTCTTACATTCAGTGATAAACTACAAAAACAAATCCAGCTTTATAGGCATTGATTTTATACTAGTTATGTCCTTCTGAAGGAATTTTTTTTTCCACACACATAAAGTGGCACTGAAATAAAAAAGAATTATTCTTGTCACAGAATTATAGGCACTATTCATTGCAAGTGTTAATTTTTGCCTTGAGGGAAAGGTGTCTGGTTGAAGGTACCGTGGACAAGGAAATTTTTTTCTGTTTTTCAGGTATAACTACTAGAGCATACTCGTGATTTCCATTTGTATTAATCCTTGCAGTTCCAAGCATTTTCTAAGGCCAAGAACTGAACTCGCTGAAATTTCTGTGACAAGCAAGGTGAACAATTTCCACAGCTGAATGAGAGGAAATAAAATTCTTGAAGCACATGAAGAAAATGCTAGCAATGATGCAGCAGAATTACATTTTAGGCTATCTGTTGTTTCGGAGTAAGAAAGTACCTACTGATTCTGTTTTACTAATCTTTCTTTGCTCTGCTTACAAGTAGTGCCTTAGAAGTAAGAAAATCAAAATGCATTTTATTTTGCTGACGTTCTGGGGACTAAAAGATTTTTTTTCTTGATTATTTTCTAGAGCAATGACCTTACAATGAGTGAGGTAATGCAGAGTAGATGGCTTCAAGCATGATTTCCTCCATCGCTCTCCATTCATCTGGTGTCGTAGGTAGTGTGATTCTAACTCATATCATATATTACCTACACTTAAAATGTATTTCTTTTGAGTGAATTTTGTTTATGCATTATTTCTCTCTCCTTTGGTGTCTGCTACATAGTGCTATTCTATGTGTCATTTCTGAAGACACCTTCTGAGGCTTTTCTTGCCCAGTAGAAGTTATCTGATGTTTGCAACTTAACTTGTCAAGGGAGAAAACTGCAATTTGTTCCTTTAACCTCCTAAAACTCTCTAAATAATGTTTTCCCCTGTCTCAGCATATAGGTGCCTTTGTGCATGAGTGTGCATGTTTCAAACTCATTTGAAACGTGCTTAATGTTCGGAGACATCAGTTGATGGCTAATATTATTCATAGAGGGAAATCTGAAGTGAAAGCTGCTGCTTACCACTGTTAGATATCAGTGTGAGTGTAAATTCCAATGACTCTATCACATGTGAGGATGTGAGTTAAATTGATCTGTAAGCTGATATATGACAAGTTAGACCGCTGCTTTTTGTCTGACACTAGAAAAGGAAAATGTATCTTTAGTAGAGAAAGAAAAAAGTTACTTTAATCCTTCCAGAAATAAAGCAATAAAGAAGATCAAACCATTAGTGAATTATTTGATACCTTTAATACCCTAATACCAGTCAAGAGTTTAACACTATTTTTCTTTAGAACTATTAATTTTGATTAAAAAAAATGTGGGAGAGTAAAATTAATGGTTTCAAGAGGCCTAATATAAACTGGTTTTAATATTAAAATAATTATGACAACAGGATAGAAATTTGGAAGAAAATGTGGTTTTGAGGCTACTCTTCCTAAAATAGTAGATCGTATATTTTATCAAGAAACCTCACCCTTCATTCACAGAGAGGAGCTCAGCTGGCCAGCCAAGAGTGGCTCAGTCTGTCCACTGCCTGCTTCTTGCAGTTTCATAGCATCATAGAATCATTTAGGTTGGAAAAGACCCTTAAGATCATCAAGTCCAACCATCATCCATGCCCACTAGACCACGTCTTGGAGCGCCTTGTCTATGCGCTTTTTGAATACCTCCAGGGATGGTGACTCTACCGCTTCCCTGGGCAGCCTGTTCCAATGTCTGACGACCCTCTCAGTAAAGAAATTTTTCCCAATATCCGACCTAAACCTCCCTTGTCGCAACCTGAGGCCGTTTCCTCTCGTCCCGTCTCAGACCAGCCCCCACCTCACCCCAAGCCCCTTCAGGCGGCTGCAGAGAGCGACCAGGTCCCCCCTCGGCCTCCTCTTC
>JANZLQ010000032.1:24426681-24452126 GCA_026212715.1 Elanus axillaris
TTCCTCTACCAGAGGTAACACAGTGAGAGGACAAGGCTTGGGGTGGTCTTATGCTAAGTTTGCTTTTCAGTTAAGTAAATCTAAAATGAATAAATATCTGTTACTCTCCAAGATTACACTAATATTAATTACAGCCTCAAAGCATGTCATTCTTCTTCCCTTGTTACATCTATAGGTTTCATGCCTTTTTTACAAAAGAGTGATACTGGCTGCAAAATGAGTGAATTTCAGTGAGTGCATTCCTAGAGAATCAAATTCAAAGCTAGCCCGGTATTTAGTAAAGATTCAATGCCTTTGCAGTACTTTGGACTAGACTCTCAGCAAAGCAGCACTCAGGCCTTCTCTCTCCTAGGGATTTTTTGGAATCCAAGGGTAGAAGCGTGCCTCCACTCTCAATACAGTACATGGGAAGCATAAAGTGCCTCTGTTTATACTGATACTACAACTCTGAGCGAGATGCCTCATAACCCTTTGAACCTATTCAAAGGTGGATGTGTCGAAGATCCTACCTTCCTTCCCTTTTCCTTGCGCCCCAGAGCTGAGGAATTTGCAATAGGAGGGAAATGCTACTTTACTTCTGGTGTAAGGTCAGGAACCATTTATCCCCAGAAACAAGTCAATCTCGCCAGTCATAGGTGGTGGTGATGTTGTCCTACCTTTCCTATTATAATAGTCATAGAGCAAAATCAGGGAAGAGCGTTGGCTAACGGTCAAGTCGATGTGACCTTTCTAGACTTAGGAGTGAGCTCCTTAGCTTGGAATTTTCACTGAAAGCTCACAAGTGGAACTTGAAGGAGCACGGACCTTTGAAACTGAGCGCAGGCAGAGGCTGCTGATCTACCTAGGTTAAGGCGGCACATATGACTGATTTTTACTGATATGGGACTAGCAATTTAAGAAGTGCCCCGCCAATGTGCCATTTCCCCATAAGTTTACAAGTTATAATGATAATATTTTGTAATATTTACTAGTAGTTGTGTGCATGCCTTTGCTGCCGTGCTCTTAATAATAAATAGACAAGGATAATATGGTCTGGCAGGGATTTAACACTGAACATTGAACTTTTGATTGATTCCCAGAGATATTTGTAACATAAAGTTGAGGAACTCATGGCTGGTTATTTGGATGTTTTACTTTGCTTTCTTTTTTCCTTTGTGCTGTCTTTAGTGGGCAGCTTCAGACCAGTAACTTGGTATGAGGCTGCCAGGCTTCCCCGCTGGATTTATCAAAGACAACAGCACAAATGAAGAAGTTCAGACTGACATTCTTTGAGGTTATAGAGCTTAAACAAATTCACGTTGGCCCTTTACCGACAATAGCTCTCCGTGCACACCATGTATTGCCCTCTTTTTTTTATGCTCATATCAGAGCTAATTCCCACCCTTTAACCTGCGGTGACTGGTATCAGATCTCTGTTCCGCACATCGAAGTGGATGCTTCACAGAATTTGGGCCTGTGGTGGAACTGGAAGAGGATAAATAGGGTTTTCTTCCTGTGTTTTACTGGCTGACACTGCCACCCTGTGAATCCATGTCCTTCTTCCTAAATAGATATACACATCCCCGTTTGGAAATGACACCCTCTGTGGTTTTGTCTCTTGGCACTGAAAATAACGAGCTGAAACTTTAGTGAGCCTTTTATTTCATATACGCTGCTTCATTTCATGTTCCCTAGCATGACTTAGAAAAAAATATATGTAGGAAATAGAAACTATTTAGCATCAGATTTTGCATATGAAAATGATGACCCAACTAATGGCTCACTAATTATAGGCTTCCCAGAAGGCTGACTAATAAATCTTGAAATAGATTTGATTTGATCAGCTATTGGAAATTGCATCCTTTTCAAGGAGCTAAGTTTAGAAGATTGTTCTCATATCAATATAATGCATTTGCCACACTAAACATTTTTTCCATCTTAGTATTAGCAGTTCCTCAATATTCAGTAAGTATTTCTTACACACAAAGAATTTAATTTTTAAAGTAAGCCATCTAACTCCATGAGGTTATTCTGTATAGCTCTCACTAGCAGCTCGTAGCTGCCTGTTGTTATGCAACCAAAGCTGTAAGACACCCTTGGCGTGTTACAGGTTTTTCATAAACACCAGAATAGGATCCATTATCATATCTGTCGAACCGTAGCGTGAGTGGAAAGCTGTGCCTCCTAACTTATTGTAACAAGAGAGTCCTCAAAAGGCATCTTTGTGGCTGTCAATGCAGCGTGAATGTGTCTCTGGGGTAGTTAAATTCTTTCTATAAATCTCCAGCATTTTATGTGACATCGTTGCAGGAAAGAATGAGTCCGTATTTGGTTGGATGTTTTCTCGGGTTCTGGTGGAAATCAGTGTCAGAGGAAATCAGTAGCTTTGCACACTAAGGGAGATTAATTCCGTGAAGGTGTAAAACCAGCTACTGGAGGCATATGGGTTTTTTCAATATGTTCCAAAGGCTGCAAATCAAATGTCTTCTTCAGTTTGTAAGTAGAAGAATATCTGGAGAAGAAGGAGTCTGTTGTTCTTTTAGTTTATGTCTTTGATAATTATAGTTGTTTGGTTTTTTCTTGAGTCTTAAGGCTACAAATGCAATTTGTGGTCTGCTAGTCATACTGGATGCTTTGTCTTTCCCAGCCATCGGTCATAAAGATTTGGTGGCCAAATTCTGTCTCCATGATGTCTGTGCAAATCTGGTTATTCTCCTGGAAGTGGGGGGAAGTCGCAAATGTTGTCCTGTATAGGCTACAGTAATACTGACGAGGAGTATCAAGAATAGGGTGTTTCCACTGCTGTTACTCCTATCGTCCTTCTTGTCTATTGGAAAAAAGGCTGTAGTCTCCAAACAGTGAAACAAATGCTTTTCTCAATAGTTAAATTCACATGAAACTAGGGGGAAAATAGCATTCCTCTAGTAGAATGAATATTTGATGAACCCAAGGTACCAGCGCTAAGACCTTCAACAGTGAGTGATCTTGGAAAAGTCAGGCAATGTCATGTCGAATGCATAGCTGGAAACCTTCATCTAAATGTCTTTTTTTTGTTCATAAAGTCAAAATTCACACTGAAATGTTTCTCTTCTGAGCTCCTGAAAGCAGAAAAAAGTTCAGTGTGTTTCCACATCTATTAACCTATTCAAACAATCTAGCAATCTAGTAAAACAAGGATTGTAAATAGGGCCTTATGTGAAAGTTCCTACCAAAGCACAGAGGGCGTTGCGGAGCCACTTCCCCAGTGTCAGCTAAGATAAATCAAGCAAACTGGCGAAAAAAAGAGAAATTCCATATTTCCGCAGTATCCTAAGAGCAAAACTTGTCTTAGTCGTTTTGGCTTCGTTTAACCTGTAACACACCGTGATATGTTTTAGTAAGGTAGGGAGCATGGCCATTCAGCTTTCTTTAGTTCAAATACAGCCTAGAGTAGGTGAAATAAGTTCGCTAAAAAAATCCAGGCATCTGCAATATCAGGGTGAGGGATTTTAAAGGCTCGGATGTAACAGGAGTATTCAGTACTGAAGAAGTCTGCTTTGCCTGCACCAGTTTTTTCTAAGTTACTTTGTTAGAAAATATCAGTATTACTATTGCTCTTAGTATCTAACTGCAGAACAGGTTATGTTGCCTACACAATTCCAGGTGTATAAATGATAGAGTATATGAAGATGTTAATTATTAAAATGTACAGTGATATTTTAATGATTGCAGAGTACTCTGTGAATAAAGTTTCTCTGTGTCTATGTGGCAGAAGTGGTTTTGGCTTCCCTGAGAAGCTATTACAGGGATTGTACGGAGTCTACCTTCTCAAAAGAAGACTGTTCTCAGAACGCGCAGATGAAGATGCGAGAGTCAATACTCACCTTTTCATGCAATATCCGTCCAAGTGGTTAGAATAGTCGTGTGGGTTACCAACACATGAATTTCAGATCTGTCTTTCTGTACTGAGAGAAATCTGATTGTAACATCACACTTCTCAGGAGCTCTGCCAACTACTGGGTGACGAGGAGGTTTTTTTCAGTGCTTGCCTAAGATGAACCTTTTTGAGTTAAGATGCGTTCACTGGTGACAAGTTTCCACGCATAATTCAGAGTATTTAGTAACTAGAGCCACCTTGAATGAGACATTGATTTGCACGTGCTTCAGAAACTCAGAAAAAGGATTGCTACATGCTTTGATAATAAAATGCATGGGATATACACATATATGCTACCTATATATTGCTATAGAAATACCCTGATTTTCCTCATCCCTGATGACTGTGTTAAATAGAAAACAAAGGAAGGACATGTGTTTCTGCCTCTCTAATCAAAGTCAGAAGGACTAATTTTGTTTCAGCTCTTGTGAATCCCAGGTAGAGAGACAAGATCTTCTTCTAGTCTCAGTTGAGGATTCTCAGTACCTTGGGCAGGATGGACCTGGGCACCTTCCAAACCTTAGTATTTCCTACAAAGCTGCTCAGTCTGCTCTTTTGGAGGAATGATTTTTTTATTTCTTTTATGCCTAATTGTTGCTCCTAATTGTTGCGTTGTAATAAAGGTCTTACTGTTCCTCTGGACATCAGGTTGGCTAAAGTTTACATTGTGTTCAAGTCCGGCTGTGACTGTAGTCCTAGGAGTCCAGTTTTCATACGGAGCGTCTGACAGAATGCTTCCACTCAAATCTAAATCTTTAAATAGTTGTGCGGATACACATTCTCCAAAAATATTTGATGTGAAAACTGAACTGTTCTCAATACATACTGAACCATGGTAAGGGGCCAATGTAACAAAAGCAAAAAAGCTCTGATTGTACACGGATACTAGATTTCATTTTTTTTCAGGTATTTAGGTAGACAGGCATCAAACTGCTGCTAATCTCCAGCTGATATTAGAAATCATAAAAATACATAAAGAGCCTTTTAAATAGCGAGAAGACAGTAAAACCATGGTGGATCAGTTATTGTGTTCCAACTTATTTGCCTACAATGCAAAGTGCACAAATATATCCAAGGACATAACCCTACCTTTGAGGTCTGAAAGCTTGATGATGCTGTACTTTTTTGGACACAAAAGATGTTAAATAGTTTCAGAGACATGAATGGACCTTAATGAATCTCTGTAATGGCAAAGTGACTCAGAATGAATGGAGATAATTAACAGATTGAAGTTCTGCAAGCAACAAGTAATTGGATTATTGGTGGATAATTTGTTTCCACAGACATTTTTACTATCTGAGCATATGCAATATTTCATTCTTATCTTTTTATTCAACAGAAAATTGTCTTCAAACCTTGGATTATCCCCAGTATGATCTTGGCTATTAAGTTACTGGAAGAGAAAGGGACTATTTAAAAAACAGTATTTTTAGTGATTGTCCATGCCACTCATTTTAATTGTAAATAGCAGTTGTTTCTGTTTCCTTACGTTGGCTGTATCATCGGGATCCCATAAGGGTTGACATAAGGATAGTGTCTTTATTTTTCTGACACTAAACATACTGCTAGTAGTGATGCTCTGAAGTGAGGGACTATGGTGAATTCATCAGCAGGGCCAACAAGGAAATTGTATAGAGCTTCATAGGGTCAAACAAAACAGGTGGGCAAATGAGAGGTTTGAAATCTGAAATGATTTATTGAACCTGTATTTGTGCATGTTGCGTAACAAGGGCTCTTGCGTAAAGACAACCCTGTAAGAGAGGATGGTGGACAGTCTGATACAAACCTCTCCTGTATTTCCTTCCTTCATACACAGCAGAATTGTTTTCTCCTTCAGTCCTATAAAACGTCCTTAATTTTTGTCCCCTTTTGCAAAATAGTTTAAATTGCTGTTCTTTCCCTTCCCTTGATATTTGGGCCCCGTATGGATAGGATGACTGTTCCATAGTAGATTCGCTCTCTACCAGATACAGTGTGTCATCTTCTGCACTCCCTCATTCACACAAACCTTTTTTTTTTTTTTTTCTTGTCTTTCCTATCTGGCTGATTTTTAAATAGGCCAAGAACTAGTCCTAGTGATTTTTAAAAATACATGTAGTCGCATTGACTCTGGCCAAATTAATTTGATGTTTTTTTCCCCAAGATTAATGTTAATGTCAATTGTATTTTTTCTCCTTAGGAATTCTTTTCATGACTGTTGCTCGGTAATCCATGGTGCTTGAAAGCAAACCAAAGTACATTGCTCTTCTGTGCACTGTCTCAACAATGCAGTCAGCTGGGACAGACAAAAAAGAACACACGGCCTGATAGCATTTGCGATGATTGGATGTGAATTTCAGTTATTACAGTCCACCTGTCTAGAAGGATTGGGAATTTGGTGCTTATTTGTGTGTGTTTTTGTTAAAGAGCGACAACAAATGAAGATAGTGTGGTTCTTTATTGACAATAGGTACTTATAGTAAGCTGCTTTGATTTCTTCCCCAGAGGTGCTTTAAAATTCCTCTATCCTGGCAGAGTAAGTACAATTCCATTAGGAATGCGACAGTAGAAATTTCCGACTAATTTAATGAAGACGGACAATTCTCTGGTTTTATATTGTGAAGAACTGCGGTATCCCGTCACTTCTGAAAACCTGTCACATAACCTGACTGCCATTTACTGATGGGAAGAGCTTGTTCTATTTCACCTTTTATCCTCTCCAAATGAGTGCAGTTGACAGACCTGATATGAAAAAGTAATTCTTTTTTCACCATTATACAAAATCCCTTTTTAGCCACAGAAATCCAATTAAGCTCACAGAATCATGTCCTCAGCTATAAAAAAAATGTAGTCGGGGGTGACACCAGTTGAACAATGGGTGTGTTTAAACTAATCAAAATTTGAAAGGATCTTGCTGGATCAAGGCCTGACTTGTTAAAGTTTGACCTCTGGTGCTATGCTTAGCAGTAAGAGCAGCAGTGGGGTTTGTTTGTGTGTTTTACGATTCATTTCTTACAGGTTATTGCAAATCCGTGTTTCCTTTTGCAGGTATCGTGAGATCTACATATCTTCCCTGGAAATGATGGCTAGCAGTTTTCTGTGCTCCTGGAAAGCATTTTCTGTTCTGATCCACGTTACTGCAACGTCACGTTCCAATATACATGTTGTCTGTATCTTAATACTTATTGATTAAGTACAGCTTTCTTTACAGCTTTGGAGGTTTTTATTTTCCTCCAAAAACTGTTTCCATAATTTTGTAAAGAATGTTTAAGAAGCAGCTTTTTTTTTTATTTAGAGCAGTCATCGATTGGGAAATTCTGGTAAAAGAAAAGTAGAAGTTGGTGACTTGGTAATCTAGAACCCACTTTTCCCAGCAGGTCATGATGTCAAGTCATCCCTTTTTCAGATCACTACTGCTACAGAAGACAGAATGTTAGAACTATATTATCACCAGAGACATTTGCAGCTGATATTTTAAATGGTGATACTGCATCAGGAGCATTCTCCACGCCTTGAGCATGAACAAATCCTTGCAGTATTACTCGGGTAAAAGAGGAGATAGAATTCAGCATGGAGCAAGCAGGCAATCAGTAGAGGTTCCACATCATTCATCCAGTGGAAAATGACTAATTACAGATTTAATAGGGCTAGCAAATTCGTATTTGGCATAATTGTTGTATAAGTACATTGATAATTATTATACTAGATATAAATGGATAGATAAAAAGAAAAGGACATACTGTGGCATCATTTGAGGCTTTATGATTAAGTTCGTAAGATAGCCTGGCAAGGTGCATAAAAAATGATCGTTGTGCCCAATTATTGTCATAGTCAACCGTTTATCAAATGCAGATCTGTGCTCGGGATGATTTAATCGGTCCATTGAATTCTCTTGTGCTCTGGTTGAAAACTGCCATTCTGATTTCACAAACTTTATAAGGTAGAGTGTAACTGCTAAGCGAGTGTCTGGTTGGTTGGATCAATTCAGAAAAGTAAAAGGCGGCTGCTACTAGACTGATTTGGCCTGTGAATATGAATGTATAGGCTACAGTGTGAAAAGCTTAAATCTTAGGCTTCAAAACAAATATGAAATCAAGGAGAGGTACTTTCAGACAAAAGGAGCTGAAGAAAATATGGTTTTAAGAGTCTACTTACAGTCCTTTAGCATGGTTTCTGGTGCTTTTTACACTTTTAGTATTGAGTTGTGTAGGCAGAAGAGCAAAAAAAAAAAAAAAAGACGAAATAAGTGGCAGTCTTGAAATGACACATGGCTTCAAAGCAACAGAGAGAAAGGGGGAGTCCTGGGCTGAGAGTCCTGGGCACACCCAGTGAGAAATTCATTACCGCCTGTGAAGCCTGCCAAACATTGTTTAAACCGTATCAAAAAAAGAGTGGCACAATATGACTACCCAGGGCCTTCTTTTTAACTAGCTATGTTTGCATATTGAAGTGCTTCATTGAGATAAAAGACACTGAAACAAAATGCAAAAGTGAGAGGTGAAAGTTTTAGTTCCAAATTTCTGTACCAAGACTTTGTATGAACTGTAACCATAATTCAGCAGTGGAATTCTTGGGGTGACTCTAATCCAAAGCCTGAGAAGTTACTCAGTCATGAAAACATACTTAACCAATCTGACAGTAATGAAGCTGGATGGTGTGTGATCCATATGAAGAGAATGCTAGCATCAGTGGTAATGGTCTATGTAAGTGGATATAAACAAAGTCAGGTGACATTTTCTGAAAAAGGCCTTTTTCTGAGTGAGGCTGAAAGAAGATGATTGGCTTCCTAAGGACACGCTTGTTATGTTTAGAAAAAAAAACCAAAATAAAGCACCTATGTTATCATAGGGGACTTTGATCTGAGAGGCTTTCTAGGAAGTTTAGCAATAGCTAAATATCGCTAGAATTTCGAAAAATTATGGATTACACCTTCTTCAGTCAAAAGAGGCTGCCCAAGGCATAGGAAAATTCTATATTAGGGATGATTTCATTATGAAAAAGAACAATGAGCTAAATAATACAGAGAAAAAGTAGTGAAGAGGAAAATGTAAATTACTTCTGGGAATCACATTAGGTTCATTTTACTGTATAAAAAGGAAAAGTTGGCAACACTCATTTTTTAAACTATGTATTGGTTAAGAGTAGAAATGGAAGAAATTTCATAACAAACCAAGAGAGAAAAGGAAAATTATAGTATTGAATATAATGGAAAAGAAGTAGATTATAGAAAAAGGATAAAGGAAGGAAAAAAAATGCCTCAAAGAGACATCTTTGGGAAACTGGTTAAGAGTAAAGAATTTTCACAGTAGTACTAGTATAGTATAGTATTACTATAATATAGCACCGAATAGAAATAGAAAAATGTCAGTAATAACATACAGAAAGCTAAAATATTCAATAACTGTACCTAGTTTGTATTTAGGAGGAAGGTATGTCAGAACCAAACCTAGCAGAAACTAGATTCCTGCTTCTGGACACAGCAGCTGAAAGGTTAAAGGAGGGTAGTATATAGAATCCATAAGGATTAACAGAAAATAGTTGTGGTTGAAAAATTTGTGATTGCTATACATACTGGCCATGAAGTTATGACGGGAGAAGCCAGGTATCCTGTTTTGGAAGATTATGGGTCTGCTTGAAGAAGACAGCAGGATCAATGTTACATTTCCATAAGGTATTATCTTTTGCCTGACAACATTTTAATTTAGAGAGAAGAACACCGCAAAATCAATGTAGCACACATTAAACAGCAAGGTAATAAGTCTGAAAAAAATAGCACAAACGGAGTTGCTGTATTTCTAGAGAGGACACAAAGTAATTACTCCGCGGCCTCTCTGCTATATAACACCCACGGCTGGGAAGAGGCACACCAAATCATAGCTGATGAAGTTCGAAAGCGATGCAGAAGTTTGTGAAGTAATGACAAGAAAGACGGGTCCCTGATATGAAAGCATCTGGATCCTTGGTTAGCTGCCATAATTAAATTAAATATTTTATTATCACCAAAGAGAAAGGAATTAATAAAGAACAGGAAAGTGAGCAGTGCTTTCCAGGCAGGAGAAACTAAACAGAGACTCCCAAGTCTTCCTCCAAAACAGTGCTCGCAAGGACTAATGCGGTATCATGATGTCTAGATAAAGTAAGTACAAGAAGTTCATATTTGTGTATGTTGGAATGTCATAACCGCCACTGGAATACTTTATCCAATTCTTATGTTCACAGCTGATAAAAATAATGAAAAATGGAGAAGGTTCAGATAAAACCTACATGTTATTTCACTGTGGGTTAAGAAATGTTCTTTTAGGGACTGATGTCTTGAGGCATGCTAAATCTAGTTTAGGATTTGCTGTTGACTTCCTTCACACCTGCAGGGCTGTGGTCTCACTGGCATCACGGAGACACAGTGGGATGGCTCCTATGGCCGGAATGTTGGAATGGAAGGATACAGGCTCTTTAGGAAGGACAGCCAGGGGAGTTGAGGAGGGGGTGTCACCCTCCGTGTCAGTGACCAGCTGGAGCGCATGGGGCTCTGCCTGGGGATGGGTGAGGAGCCGGCCGAGAGCTCGTGGGTCAGGATCAAAGGGAATGCAGGGACGGGTGCCCTTATAGTGGGGGTCTGCTACAGGCCACCCGACCAGGAAGACCAAGCAGATGAGGCCCTTTCTGTAAAGATAGGAGCAGCCTCATGTTCACACACCCTGGTCGTCACGGAGGACTTCAACCACCCTGATATATGTTGGAGGGACGACAGAGCAGGGCATAAGCAATCCAGAAGGTTCCTGGAATGCATTGATGATAACGTCCTTCTTCAAGTGATAGAGGAGCCAACAAGGAGAGGGGCTGGGCTGGACCTTGTTCTCACCAACAAGGAGGGGCTGGTGGGAATGTGAAGCTCAAGACCCTTTATCAGGGACTGCAGTGGTAGGATGAGGGGTAATGGCTTTAAACTGAAAGAGGGTAGATTTAGATTAGAGGTACTGAAGTTCTTCACTACGAGGGTGGTGAGCCACTGGATGAGGTTGCCCAGAGAGGCTGTGGATGTCCCATCCCTGGAAATGTTCCAGGCCAGGCTGGATGGGGCTTGGAGCGACCTGCTCTGGTGGAAGGTGTCCCTGCCCAGGGCAGCGGGGTTGGAACTAGATGGTCTTTAAGGTTCCTTCCAACCCAAACCATTCTGTGATTCTAGATTCTATGGTTCTTGCTTTGCTTAGTATGTGTTCTCAGTCATTATACTCCTGCATCTGAGACCAGAGATGACTACAAACAGTCACGGGAACACAGATCATAGTTATAATATGGTAGTGGGAATTGGTTGGCAGTTGTATAGTTTTTTGTGATTGCTAATTTTACTCTTTTTTATTGCAGTTTGCTCCCTATCTTTGAGCACGACGCTTGTCTAAGTAATACAAGTGGGTTTGAAGGGTATGCATTTCTCCGTGATTACTATGTTAACCAGGAAATTTGTCATTTTTTAAATTTCTAGTGAGAAGAAAATAAGAACATGATAAATCCTCTATTAGATGAGACTAAAGGTCTATCTAGCCCAGTGGTCTTCCTCCAACAGTGACAATAACAGATTTTACTTACGGATAAATAAAATTCAATATCATATATGCACTGGAAAGCCAAAAAAACCCATTCAAATGCAAAGAATAATCCCCTATTATTTGAAATTGATCCAGAAGTTCCTTCATTCCTTGCCGAGCATGAACACGTGGAAGAAACGCCACTTCTTACGGGTGTGGTTTAACCATGAGGTGGGGTAAGGAAGTGGAATAGCAGCGCGGATGCTAAGTCCCCTGACTGCCTCCAAACTTCTGGCTGCGCTGCTCTTGCCTCAGGAGAGGAAGCAGAATTAGGGAGGAAGGGTTGAGCTCCAGAGGATGGCCTGGAGCTGGCAGCCAGGCACCACCTCTTGCCTCTACGGCCCTGTCCCATCTCTTCCCCTCAGCTGGGGCCAGTTTGACTGAGTCTTTTCCCTCCTGCCCTCCATCAGTGCCGCGCAGAGTTGTGCAAAGAGGGAAAAGGCTGCCAGAAAAAGAGAAAGTGGGCTGCTTGGCCAAGAGGAAAGCACAACCAAGGAGGGGAAGAAAAGAAAGATATGAAAAGAGAGAAAAGCCCTTCCCGTACGCTTTTCCCATGGCCTCTCCCCGTTCCCCCACACTTTGCTCACCCCTCCCAGCTCTCCTCCTGCTCTGTCTTCACCACAGAAAGAAATTTCACAACTTCCCCCAAAATTATCAGCTTGTTGGAAAATTAAATTTTGTCCTTAGTCTTGTTAGCAGTTTTGAGCTATCTTTGTTTCATTAGGAATATACGCCTAAACTGACTGATGCCTGAAACAATAAACTGTGTATTAAAAAACCAAGATACTTTGACAAAAATAAATATCCAAAGTGAGCCTGATATAGGTTGCTTTGGTGTAAATCCTCAAAGTAAGCCTGATATAGGTTGTTCCGATGGCTCCACTGCAATGACACATATAAAAGGGAGAAAAGCTTTTTCCAAATGAAGCATTGTTGACTAAAAGGTAGAAGTGGGGAGCAAAATAAAACACAACACAAATCCACTTGGGACGTCTGCAACAGTGTAATTGAGGGGTTACTTTCTTCTCCAATATTTAAAAATAGAAAAAAAGCATTTCTTTCATCAGGTTATATGAGACCGTAATCAAATACTTCTTTGTAACAAAGCAAAGAAGCAAAACTACGTAACTAAGATCTGAGTTGAACAGGATAATACTGCATCGAGATGCAATCTACTACTGAATCAAAACTGGGCAGTAATGGCTAGTGCTGGACAAATACAGCAGAGAAGTATTTGGGAACAATCATTCTCACTCAAACAATGAATTCATTTTGCAAACCTCTCTTTAATTTCCTGGTCATTTCTCTAAGCCAAATTTAACATTCTACAAGTATGCACGTGAGTTTGTATTTACATTTGAATGACTGGCAGATTTGGTTTTCATAAATCTTGCCAGACCACAGTACGATTTATCATGGTAGAGAAAAACACATCTTGAGACATTACGGCCCTTGTTTTTTGGTTCAATACTTCTTTAAAAACCTTTCAGGCCTGTGCTAAAATGCTTGTTTATATGGAGTCCCGCTTCTTTGATTCCATCATGAACTGCTGTATCTGTGACTAAAGCGTAGCACCAGTTTTGGTGTACACATGATGAGCAGTTACAGAAAGTTTTGAATTCTGGAAAGTGTTAGGAAGCTCTTTTCTCTTTAATTGCAAGAGAAAAAAAATCAAAGTGATCAGAAAGAATGGTCTAACAATTCCTGGCTTTCTAGCATACCAAGAAATGGCACCTCTAGGGGATAAAGTCTAAACGATGTAAGTTTAGACTGGAAATGAGGTCTATATTTTCTACCTGTTGCAGTAAAAGGATGCAAACCTGTAGTCTTCGCTCACGGCCTGATATTTCATGCCTCGTGCAGGAATTATTGGGTCAGCTTTGTGGTATGTGATAAATCAGAAGAGCTAAGCCTTCCGACAGTAGAAGCAGTGAAACTGGGAGCAGTTGCCCAAACCACCACAACATCAGCAGTCGTTTGGACTACTCCTACGTGTAAAGCCAAGGCTTCAGCGTTCTGCTTTTTTCTTTCTCGGGCTCAAGTGTTCTATAATTTCAAGGCAGAGCTCTCAGTCTGTGCTCGAGAGCAGCGAGCATGCTTTCCTGAGCTGGCGACAGGGCTGGTTCATTTTTGTGTTTGAATGATAGTACAAGCCACACATAACACAGGAGAAGCGGTGAGCCAAGGGAACATAATGTTATTTTTAACCGGGGGAATAATGTTCACACAGTAGGACAAAAAAAGTGAAACACACAGAAGTTGCAGGAAATGCTTATCAAATAGGTAGTAAAAAGGAAAATTTCCTTTGTTTGTGCTTCTAGGCTGCTTCATTTCTGATGTTGAAGAGAATCTCTCTTCAAAGACACTTAAGACAGGAATAAACTTTCCAACATCTAAGGAATGGAAAGAACAGTGAATAATGAGGAAATATTTGTGTTGCTCCTCAAATCAAAGGCAAATTTGAAAGCATTAATAAAAAAGGCACCCTGGGTAGCTAAACCTGTATTAGTACCAGGGGGATACAGGATGATTTAAAACATGGTTCCAATTCATTTGAAAGTGTTGAAAAGGATAATCTTTATAACTGGAGGTGATCCTCACTAAACATTTGCATCCTTTTTTTTTTTGCCTTTTTCAGGGTCGTAAGAGTGTGATTTTCTCTTTCAAATTGCAATGGATATATGCAAATACAACACTTACTTATACTAAGGGCGGAACTACAAGACTTGCCTACCGAGAACATGTTTTTCATGACAACACGTAACCATTTTATTTACCATGAAACAACGGAAATCGTGGTGCCACGGGGTCAGCGTAAGATATTGAAATTGATCATTTTTCGGCTGAACTTTATGATCCAGCCAAGAATTTAAGAATGTATTTATGTCATACACATAGTTACAGTAATTGCAGTGGAATGTACTTATTATACCTAAACATTATTGTGCGCCTAACTGTGTTACTGGATAAATGCCCATTTCTAGGTCACTAGTACTGAACACCTCTTCTTCAGACCTCTTGCAAATGTCATTGATGATCCTCATGTAGGCTCTAGCCCTCTAACTGGGTCAATGGGTGAATTTTCCTGTATTCACAATGGCTACAAGTGGAGGATGGAGGTCACAAATCCTGATAAACAGACCTAGACCCCACACATGTATTGAGCAACATGAAAATTAGCATGAATTTGCCGTCTTTTTGCGATCGTAGAAAACATCGGAAAAATTCTAATCACAAGGCTTGTTTCTCTGAAACGAAGAATAGATTTGGGGAAGAGGATAGGACAGTATTCCTATTTTTATACTGGATTTGCCAGCCATGGTGAACAACTTCACCCTGTCGGATTCCGATTCACTGATGCTAAACTTCACTGCAAAAAAACCCAAAGCAGGTCATGGTACCTGTTCTGCAAAAACGACGTCAGAATGACTCATTAACTAAATTGCCTAGAAGAAAAAAGTGTTCCTGCACGTTAATATTTACCTCATGCTTCTTCTCCACAGGCCTGATTTTTGTATGCAACGTAAAGGTCCAAGTATAAACCTGTCAGTAATTTTCAATCTTAGATCAAATACGACCACAAGGATTTTAATTTCTTACTAGTCTTCAGCTCCAACTTATTGAGGACTTAATCATGATAACAAGAACAAAACTAGTTAAAGTCTACTTTCGGACCTGCTCTCTGTATGAAGCAACGATCTACACTAATTCTTTAGCTTCCATGTGTTTCAAAATAGCCTGTTCTCGGTTCACATGTATGTTTATTTCTTTTTCTTTCACATCCTAAGAAAATATAATTTTATGCTGTTCTCCAGCTTCTGCTCCATCTTCTGAAAATGCATTTGCATTTTGATCCAAACCACTGTGACTTAGATGTAACAAACCTTCATTTCCAAGTGCAGCAGTACCACCACACAATTACTCTTCATATTTCAAAGAGCCAAAAATTTTCCTTTCATCTTGATTCCGAGGATGAACTCTTAGCAGCTTTTAACCTTTTTCTCTGTCTGCTGAGATGATTTCTTCTTAATATTTGCTTTTCATAGAATATGAAGCTTACATACATTCTTTCTGCATTCATAACTGTAATTCTTTGTGGTTGATAACGTCAGGAACTATAGCATTCAACAAAAGAAGATCAGAATAATTACAAAATGTGGGACTTACTTATCTGCTGATTCTTATAAAAAAGGTAAAGTAGAGCTATCAAATGGATAAAAAAAAAAAGCACCCCCCAACCTCAGAGTCCTTTCCCCCCCGGTCACAAAGTGGCCATCCAGCTACATTTCCCAGTAGGCGTAAGAATGTGTTCCCAGCCTGTCCCCTCCCTCCTTCGCTCCCTTCATATCAACTATCAGTGGGTTCCATGTTTCAGATCTGAATGTTAATGAATTACTAAAAATGTAATTATGGGTACATGTTTAGACTTCAGAGTTTAAATGCGAGTGGTTTGCTGCTCACAAGTATGAGCAGTTTAGCAATAAATTCAAGTCCATTTTTTCTGCCTAATCGTAGGAATCTTTTTCCTAATTATGAATCTTCGTAAATCTTCTCTACAAATGAAGAAACAGATGAAACTACCCTCTAGATCAACTCCAGTTATTAATTGTGAATAGAGCTGATAAGAAATAAAAAAAGGAATAATGGAAATTATTTCACCCGAGTTGGTTTTCTTGGCGTTTCAGAGGTGGCAACTCCGATCCAGCTTCATTCTTTTCTCATACATGCTTGAAGTGGCCTTATGCTGTAGATTACTCATTCATTCTACACCATGCCAAAATGTCATTTGATTTCAAGTGTGTTTGTTTAGTTTCCATTTTTTTGTAAGGGTTTTCAGAGTTTTAATGTCTATCTGTATAAAACATATATCAACCTGGAGCTAAGATTTTAGTGGGAATTAAACACTTCTATATGTTCCCTTGAAAATCAATGTCTCACTCTCTTCTCCTCCCTTCTTTCTTCTAACATTTTTATTACCAACTATATAAAACTTTAATCTTTTCTCATAGCCTGAATTTTGGATTTACTGATTTCTTGTGGGAATGACTGCTACAAGTGGACTAGACATTGTATATGATCTTTTTATGTGTTTTGTATTTATTGCTTACAAGACTCAAAGCAATTAGAGATCTTAAAAGCTGCCTGCTTTAATACTATTTTACATCATATTTATTCTTCAGAAACAGAGAGGCAGTTTAATTCTTTTTGTTTGTTGATATTCTACCAGCAAATTGTGTTTCAGAAGCTGTGCATCTGTTAAGCAATAACATCAGTCATATACACTGTTGAACTAAATACATCTTCCTATCAGGGCTATTTTATATTTCCTCATCAGGAATACTATTTTATATTCCTGTCATCAAATTTTTGTTCCTGTAAAATCACTACTCTTGAGTGACTTAGCTGTCACAAAAAAACCATCAATGACACAAATAATTGAAATTTCATGCTTCGGTAATAATTCATTTCAATGTTTTTAGACTATTAGCATTTGAAACCTTAAGACGTTTGTCAAGTCATGTTAGATAAGCCTTTGTAGAAAGCATCTCCAGGTTTATCTCAGCCAACAGTAATCCCCTTTGGAATATTTTGCAGAGAAGAACATCTTCAAACCTCATCTCGGCCAACAATAATCCTCTTGGGTCTGGAGCCCGGAACGTAGCAGGCTGTATTGTTGCTGCTTCAGTCCCCAAAACCTCTCACAGGGCGTCAGACAGTCGTGGGTTTCTCCACACGGGACAAACAGTAGATTTTGAAGGCACTGGATTGCCAGGACAGTACCCCTTCTGCCTCTTATGATACACGTCTGCACAAGATGCACAGAAGTTTCTGCTTCTTTCAGGTATTTGCTGACGGCTATATGAAATGGCAAACGCAAGTATTTCATTTTATAGACATATGACAAACTTTGAGAAAGAAAAAGATAACAACAGAGACAAGGAAAATATCTAGCCCCCAAATTAAAATATCTGATAGGAGATGAACAGATACAAACCACAATCTTACATACTTCTTGACTCTACTAGGCAAAACGGCCACTGAGGTCAACGTGTTTGAACACCAAATCACTGTGGCATTGGTCACATATGGCTCGTTCCACTTTTACTTTTTTTCCCGAAAAAATGTATCTCTGACTCGTTTTGGTTCTGTATCTGAAGCAAGACAAGATGAATTCCCGAGTGTTTTCAAGGAAAAAATTCTCACCTCGCCCAAACTGAAGGGCGAGGATGGGAATCCAGGCCTTATTGCAACCAAGGCATATGTTGCCACTCACCACTCACTACTCTACTTGGGCAGAGTAGAAAATCACTTTGGAAAAGTGATTGATGGTATTTGTACTTCTTTTTTTCCTCACATAAAATATGGACATGCTTATTCCAGGTGACCAAATAAAGGGTAAATTATCTTTCAGAATAAAGTTTTGCTGCAAATAGCCAAAGGGAAGGAAGTCAGTCTGTAAATCTAGAGAAGAGCAAAGTATAATTCTGTGCGCCCTGAGAAAACACTAGAATCAATGTGATTCCGAGTTTAACAGGGAATAATAAGTAATGACGTTTGCCTGAAATTATCACTATTACCTGCAAGTAGAATTCAGTTCTTTGCTTTGCACTTTGTACAATGATGACCTTCTTCCTAACATAACAGAAAACCTTGTGCTTTTCAAATACAGAATGCCATGGGTGAAGTTCAGAGTAAATCACGCACTAATATTTTAGAAAGAAAACTTTTCATCGTGCGAACACAGTACATTTTCCAGAAGAGGTAGGTAAGTCTTCGGGTTTAAAGCCACCTCAGCAATCAAAGACACCGTTTCCCTCCTGTGCAGTTCTCAACAGCTAGGAAGTGGTTTATTTGGACATAATCCATTGTTGAAAGGATGGAACTACTATTGATGGGTGCATTTATACTTTATACTAAATGTCATTCTGAATCTGTGATCATGAATAGATTTTCTAGCCTTACAAGGTGCAAGCTTGCAGAAACAGCCCTTGCTCATTGCAAGCCTGCCGGATCTTCGAGAGTAATGTAGAACCAACTATTTCTGGGTCACTTATCTGGTTATCTGGTGTTATCTTACATATTTAGTATTGACATCAAAGGTTAGACCTCCTTTTCTCAGTGCTAGACCTCTTTGCCATTACCCCAGCTGTCCTGTTAAAAGATCCTGGGAAAAAGCTGCATCCAGCACCCTTCAGCTAGGAAAGAGACTTATTCTGATAAGGCTTTTAAGGAAGAAACTGTCTGGTAAGAAGTTAAAAGATTCACTAGATTCAGAAGGTAGAGGTTATTTTCTTGTCTCAGCTACCGAACCAGTGTATAACCACACACAGGTAACGTGCTCCCATATATTGTTATTTCTTAATGTTCATGCTGTTTCTTATACAGTAGGTGAAAATGTGGCCGAATTCCTGTCTTTTCCTCATTTCTGCTCACACAGGACTATTTCTTAAGTAAAATAGGTATGTGTATTAAGGAAGAATTATGTAAAAGTCGTTTAGTGTTTACTTTTAATTGCTAGCTCAGCTGACTTTCTGAAATTAAAATGTGGACTTTTTGTTTCTCTGTATTTAGCCTTTCAGAATATGACACCCATGGTAGCTGCGTGTCACCCGTGTTAGCTGACACAATTTAGAAAACTATAAATATCTGATTTGTGACTCAGAATGAACCTTTGAATGCTCTGCGATAGGTGTTTAGTCTAGGAGTGTGGTCTTCATAACATCTGGAAATTTATTCTGTAAAAATAACTAATGAAATTTGGCTTTTTCTTAGAATTAGCTTGTTCTGTGTTTCTAATTCTGGAAAGGTTCTGAGTAGTGCAAGCAGTCCTGGTGAGGACTCCAGGATGAGTTTTCTTCTTACCAGGAATAAATGGAAAAGGCCTGGGATGGTCCGTTTGGGTTGTAAATGACAAAAAAGAAAGTTGTATAATTGTAATAAAAGTTCAGCTGTTGAAAAAAACAATTGGCAAACAGCCCAGGGATTATGTTATATTTAGATACTGATGCAGGGAGCAGAATGACAGTCTTTCAACAAAGTATGCTGCTTCATTGGCTACAGAGTCATTTCCACATTCTCCTTGGCTCAATAAATATTTAAATATTTTTTAGAAAGTGGAAGAGTTTCAGTGGAAGTGACACATCTCAGTAAGTGTAAAGGTTTATATCTCAGTCTGCTAATATTCTGACCTACTTGAGCGTTTGGAAAGCAGCAGTACTGCTATCTTTACATAGGCATAGCTTAGATTTTTAGCTCCGGTAAAAAGATCCGACCGTGAGTACTACCTGGCAGAAGGAACCTCAGTGGTCGAGAAAGCGAGGAAAAGTACTGTCCTTGTTGGCATTTTGTGCTAGGCAAGTGTGCTGTGCCTTCCTGGCTTGTAGAAATCCTTTTTTTGTCTTTTTTTTTCCCAGTTAAGTCACTCCATGCATTATATGGGGATCCTGACGGCCCCCTCAGAAGTGTGAAGACCCCGACAGGGCAGGGCAGGTGAGAAACACAAAGCGAGAATCCTCTATATTCTAGTTTGGAGAACAGAGATGTGACAGGAGAGAGTGTCCTTCCGAGCCTGAAATGTCCTTCCACAAGTGGATGATGCAGACCTCAGCACACCATTAACTTGTCGTCTGAAGGAAAGAATGTAAACACTGGCAGAAAGGGGCACAGACTCTCTTCAGAACCTAATGCAATTAAAGATCTGCCCACAATATTGTGCACGCTGTTAATGAATCAATTATGAACAGCAGGGGCCTATTCTTTTCTCAAGGCACAGATGAAACTCCTGCTAATTCTAGAGGATTTTTCAAATCTCAGCTCATTTACATATCTAAAGCAAGCAAAGATAATGTGAGAAAATCAAATTAATTAGGACTCTTACAGGTAAAGTCTTTCTTTCCCTTGATTCAGAAAAGTGCTGAGTATCTTCTGGCTTCCTGGGTGTCAACTGTATTTAACAGCAATGGAAATTCACTGTCGTCAGGAAGGATCCCTAGTGTGGACTACAGGTGTCATATTATATATGAGCTTGCTTTTTCCATTATTGTTAGAGTTGTGACTCCAGAATGGCTTGCAAGAGACGAGACCAAGTGGCGGATACTGAAAAGGGGTTAGACTACTGTCTTTCAGATCGGAGCTAACTAGTCATAGTGAATATTCACCGTGAATTGAGAACTTTTTTTGCTCTTCTTTGAGAACATACTTATTCACTAGTTTCAGCTGGTGTAGCAGTTTATGCTTGTACAAAGGGAGGACAAATTTAAGGTATAAGTTATTTCCATGATAAGCTCTTTTATGGCTCTTCGACATGCCTGGAAGTATCATCAAAGTGTAAGTAGGTGGATGCTCAGATCGTCTGTTACCTGGAACCTAGATGGGTGACATATGTTCTTCTCTATAAATGTTATTTAAACATTAAAGATTGTGGGTTCTTTCCTGCATCTTCTCCCAGGTGACTGTTATCTATGTTGCTGACTGTACAGACAACTGAGTATTTTCAATAGAGAAGAATTTGTCCTACACGGATGCTTTTGGCCACCTATGAATATAAGACCTTATATACTGGACAACCTTTTACCAGGATTTATGAGAATTAAAGCTTCCCTGCACAAATGTGCATGAATAGGACTCAATAAGAAGGAATGTGGTTGAGCCAGATAGCAACTCAGTATTAAATAAATATTCATAGGCCCTGTTTTGCAGTGTTCAACCAGCTCTAGTCAACTTATGTAAACCGGTTTCCCTGTCAAAGTTATCTGCCGCACTCTCAGGTATTCATCGTGCTGAATATGCTGCTTGATCTATCTCACTGCACACAACACAAACTTAATGAGTCTAAAGCTGTACTTGGTGCTCCCGTACCACTATGAACCATGAAGAAGATGCACGACATTTTTTTAAAATCTTGTAATCTTTCCAGAAAATCACGATAACTGATAATAGCTGGCTGATTCATTATTTATGAAAGTGTGCGTTAAAGGCAGATGAAGAAATGTCATGAAAATATTCTCTCGTTAGGCCCTGTTTATGCTTCAGTAGTTCATGAAATGCTATCTTGCTCTCTGTTTAAGCATATGCTTAAATACCTTTCTGACTACACGTACTTTGCTGAATGAAGGTCTAAATGCATGTCTATTATAGTTCTGATAATCTGTCTAATTATGTATTTTGGATAGACTAGACTGTAGGTGTTTAAACAGTGGCCACTAAATTTTGGGGGGAAAACGGTCCATGCGTCAGCACGGATACAACTGGGTCAAGACAGAATTTGGCTGGAGAAAGGATGTGATGGTAGCTGAAGTGTAACAATAGCTCGGATAGATGTTATAATGGATAAAAAGGGTTATGTTTTGTTACTCTTACAGAAAAACAGTTTTCAGGATTTTTGGCATAGCTTGTCCACGAAGCACTGCAGAGAGGCGAAGATGTTCTTCTCATGGACCTGAGGGACAGGCAGGATATCACAGGTATTCACAGTTATCAAGGAAGATGGTAACAAGTAATATTTCATGGAAAGGAGGAGTCAGAGAATTGTTTTAGCTGCTTTCAGATAGACATCTGTGAGGAAAAATTATGATTACAGTCCGGAGAATATTTGGACAGAAAAGATGAGACTGGGGCATTTGGGAGTAACTCATATAGAAACAGAAGATAAATGTGTCAACAGGTGACAAGAATCCAGACTGGAAAAACAACAGACCATGTGGTGGGTTGGCCCTGGCCAACAGCTAAACTCCCACCCTGTCTTTTGCTCGCTCTGCTAGCCCGGGAGATGGTAAGAAAAAAAAAAATTGAAGGAAGGCAAAAAGACTTGTGGGTTGATACAATGACAGTTTAATAAGAAAAACAAAAGCTGTGCATGCAAGTGAAGCAAATTAGGAATTCGGTCACTGCTTGACAGGGAAGACAGAGCCTCAGCACACCTCATGGCTGCTTGGGAAGGCAAATGCCACAGCCACGAACGTCCTGCCCTTCCTCCTTCTTCCCCGCCACTTGTACGGCTGAGCACGCCGTATGGTCTGGGCTCTCCTTTTGGTCCGTGGGGGTCAGCTGTCCCGGCTGTGTTCCCCAACAGCTCCTTGCCCGCCCCCGGCCTCTTCGCTTTGGTGGGGCAGGGGCAGAGAAGACAGAAACAGAAGGCGTCGCCGCTGTGCCAGCACTGCTCAGCGGCACAGGGGTGTGTTATCAACCACGTTTTAGCCAGAAACACAGAGCCCAGCACCATACAGGCTGCTATGAAGAAGGTGGACTTCATACCTTCATCCCAGCAAGACCCAGGAGAGGCAGAAAGAAGATGATGAACATTAATGCCTTCCAGCAGAATCAGAAAGCCAGAGGAGAGGAGAGAGCAGCTGGGCAGTATATCCAGCAGCTGTAAAGAGAAGGGAACAGGCAGAATTAGGAAAGGACCAAGAATGGCACCTAGACGGGGGTCAAGACCCCTGCAATGAGTGTGCAGAGATTTAACTCGGAGGCTTTATGCAGGTAGTTTTAGTTGAGTCCAACTCAAAGAAGCTAGAAAATCTAGGGCAAAAATTACTTAGGTGGAAATTATAAAGGATGTATTCAACTGTTTTAGCAGTAAGGGGAAGAGGCAAGCAGGGACACCTGTGTAGGCGTTTTTATTGTTTCTAAACATCAGAAAGACAAGGAGAGGCACAGGGAGGGAGAGACACAGGCAAACCTTAAAACGTGCATTCTGCTTAACTATATTTGCATGCTAATATTTCCTACCAGCCTGAGATGAGGCTACAGACTCTAAATGTTCAGTTCATAAGCTAATATTGGAACAAACATGCGAAAGAACCTTTTTTCTTACAACAAAGTCAAATTCTCAATGTTTCATTTTCCTGTTCTGAACTCTAATTTACTTGATGTTGTCTACATGGTTCTTTTTTGGCTCAGATATATCATTACTGAGTTTAGATAAAATCTGCTTATCCAATTTCTTTAACTGCTCAAAGAGCTGAAGTTTGATAGAACATGTTAATTACATTTTCTTTTCACAATAGTCTCCATTAGCTACTTCCTATTTAATTTTAGGAAATTTAAACCAGTTTAGGAAGAGAGTTTCCTTCAGTCTTTTATACTTAAATGGCTATCACAAGTACATTAAGGGTGTAAAGACTGCATGGGCTTCGCGGGAAATTGGATCAAAACCTTAATTCCTTTACAGTGATATGTAATTTCTGATAAAATTTTATATGCATACTAAACTTTAAAGCATTTTGTAATAAAAGAGTTTTGTGATATATGGCTGCTTCTTAAGGGAATACTGTCAATATGAATGTAAAACTACTAAGTTTCAAGACTTTACATGTTATACCAATGAAGTTTTTGAAGTATAATGTTTCTATTAATTTTGAAAGGATGTGCCTGCAAACAAGTTTACGTTTTTCATGCTGCATTCAAACAAGAAACCCTTACTTATCTGAGCCCTTCTATCTAAGAATCAAGTAGACACGCATCCAACAAAAGTTGGAACTACAGAAATATTTTGGGATCGAGTATGAGTTGCGTCAGATTCATATTTCTTCTAATGTTCTCCATATATTCACAAAGCTTCCATTAGAGTCTAAACTAATTGCATTTTTCCCCCTTTTCAATTGTCTTTAAAAAGCCAGGCCAAATTCTCATTTCAGGCTACTCCAATGTACTAACTTTATAATCTAGTGGGGTAAATGAGAAAGTGGATTTGATTCCTGTGATTTATGGTAGTATAGACCATACAAGAGAAAACCAGGTCTCTGGAACTGTTAAACTAAAACTGGTTTGACCTGCTAGTAGAATCATTTTCTATGACTTTATGGGGTAGGGCAGAACTGGGATCTTTCCTAATCAGAAGCTACAAGTGTGTAGGCGCTTGCAGCATTTATAAACTGAATTTACATTAGCATTTGCAAACAATGGATAGCTGTCTCTCAGTAAAACCTGCTGGAAATATTCATTAATTATTCTTGTGTAAGCTAAGGTGGAATGGAAATTGGAGAGTGGGGATAATAGGAAGTTAATATAATAAATGATATCGCTTGGTAGATCTTCTGAACAAATGAGGATATTTAAAATGTAAGTATTATTTCCCAAGATGGAGGAATGAGTTTTATTGGTAGAAAATATAAATAGCAAATCGAGAGTCAAATGTTTTCATTATTGGGGACTAGCATAGTGGGAATGTGTGCCATAAATGATCTCCACTGCCGGAGCCAGCTTGAACAGTCAGTCTTACTATATCACAGTGGTATAGTTACATGTATAATTACAAATGTGAAACCAAAATGCATCGAAAAGATACAGACTGACCCCATTTCTATAATGGCTCAGACTATAAAGTCATGGCTTGTTAATAAGAAACATGGAAACTGGAATATATTTACATCTGGATGAAATATCATTGGGTGTAATTCAAATCTAGAATCTCTCTTTTAGTTTCCTGCCTAATGGTATTCTACTTCATATCATCTTTGTAAGATTTTTCAGTATTGTAATATATATACATTATATATGTGCATGTGTTTATGAATATGTGGATATCAAGATGCATGCAGTCTTCTTGGCACATACATAGAGAAATACTGAAATTGGTTCTGTAAAAGTTAATCTTGCTTAGTGACTTATGTTTGACTAGTCCACTTCCTTGAAAATATTCAGCTTTTCTTTGAGGAGACTGGATGCTGCACTTCCTCTACATTGCTTTGAAAATCCTTTTTGATTTCATTCACACAAGCTGAATAAAATTCAAGACAAGTTTTTTTAAAGAAAAAGAGAAGAGAAGGCTCCGGGGAGACCTCGCTGCAGCCTGCCGGTGCCTAACGGGGTCCTGCAGGAAAGATGGGGAGAGACTCTACCAGGGACTGTAGTGGTAGGATGAGGGGTAACGTCTTTAAACAGAAATAGGGTAGATTTAGATGAGCTGTAAGGAAGAAGTTCTTGCCTGTGAGGGCGGCGAGGCTCTGGCACAGGTTGCTCAGGAATTTGCGGCTGCCCCATCCCCG
>JANZLQ010000032.1:24459843-24477517 GCA_026212715.1 Elanus axillaris
AATTGAATGTGGGATGACTTTTTTTTGGGGGGGGGGGGTGAGAAAAAGACAAAAAAAGTATTTTTTCAGGAACACTGGTTTAATCAGAGATTAAATTTTGATCAAGATTGAGTAATGTGAGATATTTGCATAAAGAACTGTTTAATGAGTCAATATAATCTGTAAATCTCCTTTGGGAGTTCTGTGTTAAGGTCCAATGTTTTATAATCCAATACAGGTTGTCTCAGTTTCTCGGAGGTCGTGAAGTATATTACATTACTTTCTACCTTAAAACCATGGCAACATTACAAATACATATATTGTCTGTATGTAATCAGATTTGGACGAGTTATAGAAAACTAGCAAGTTTTGGTTTTCAGTCACTTGAATTTCATATTAAATTCATTTCAGTTATAAACATTTTTTAAAAAAAGGCTTTTATTAAAACACTTGGATTGACTTGATATATAGTCAGTTATATAAAGTTAAACTGAATTCTATATGGATGTTTGAGGATACTTAATAGAAAACTCATTATATGGTGTTGATGCCTTGAACAAAGGCAGGAGGAGGAAAATTTTACTCTACCACTCTACTCATGAACTTTTGTGTGCTTGAAAACTTCAGAATTTTGGTATGTACTAATTAGATAAGAAAACTTTGAGCTTTGTCAATGGTATGTGCCAAAGGCGCCAACGACAGAAGGCCTCGGGCCTGCTGTGCCTTGGGCCCTGAGGATAAGCTTTGAGTAATTAAAGCTTTGTAATTAAAACTTGCTAAGGCCAGTGAACTAGGAGAAAGAGATGACCCACACCGTGTGTGACCAAAGGGAGGCCGCTTTGTAAATGATAATATATATGACTAGAACAATAGCAATTTGGCTTGCTGTGGGTGACGGTGTGTACGATACGTGGAGCGATCCCCCGTGCGCCCAGCGCTGCAGGAAAGAATGTCTGCTTTCTAAAACTCCAAATCGAGTCTTAGAGAGCTGCTTTGACCGGCTTTTTCGGTAACAGGGTCAAGAGGTGTTTCTCTACAACAAATGTAAAAGTCAACTGTGTTGTGTTTTTCATCAGGTCGTTCCCTATCTGTGTCCAAGAGAGGGAGTCTTAATTCTAATGGCTGAGGACAGAAGCAGAACAGAATCTCTAGACTAAAGTAGCAGTTGTCTGCCTTTCTCGGGGCATCTTTAAAAAGTATCTTCTCTTTGGGGTTTGACAGTCTTTTCCGTAAGACTGTGGATTAATAAATTCTACCCTTTGATTCGACCTTACTAAATTTCAGAAACAGTTGTCATGCAGTTGTTTTACCTTATCTTCCTTGGTTTTACTGGTTGTGATCCTCATTGCACTGCCCGAACTAAGGTAAAACCCTACTACTTTTGACTAATTCTGTATTAATTCTCTTTTTGTATAACCCCATCTATCGGTGTTTGTACCTCCATGTTATTCTAACATTCTCTGAAGTTTAGTGAGGTGTGATAAAATATTTGCTCAAGATTAGGTGGACAAAGAATAACAATCTTAATTAATTGTTCTTCCCCTAAATAAGAACCTGCATCACATACTAAACGTAAGAGTTGCATTCTTCTTGAAAGAAAAATACGCAATGCTGGTTGAAAGCTTCACAAGTTTGAATTGACAATTAAATAGGGCTTGATTCAAGATAAAAATAAAGAGTGAATACTGTAAATACTGTAGCCACCCCATTCCAATTGCTCTGCCTCTTTCACTCTTGGAACAAGCTATGAATCAGTGTCAGTATGAGTCAATACACTTGTTGACAAGACAAGCATGTCCCATTCATATTTCAGGTTCCCTGGACAGCCGCAGTACGGTCACTTGACAGGGCAGGGACGAGAAAGACTTGTGTCAGTGTAACGTGAGGAGTCATGTCAGGTTTTACGTTTGATTTTGCTCTTTACAACTCGGAACTAGAATTCCTCTGGCTTAACCTAAAGCATAGTCTAGACAGAAGGCATCTTGATGGCATTTACTGACGGTATCTTGAAATACAGCAGTAGTTTTATTGACCGTTCTCTGCTGGGTCTCTAGTCTGTCGTCTGCGCTGCTGTGCCCTCGTGAAATGCCACTGAGGCTGCAGCGGAGCACGACCGACCCTTTGCTGCCGGAGCACTGGACCTGGGTTTTTCTCAGCCTACAAGGTCATGGCTGAAAAGTGCGCAGTTTTGCTTTGTGACCTTTTAATATTATTGAAGTATTCACAGTAACCTTACAATTGTCTTCGCTACCCGGAATGTTCTCAGTGTTGCAGCAGTGTTAACGATTTACAAACACACGTAAAGATTGTAACTCTCTGCCTCGAAGGACCTTGGTTTGCGATGTACATCTACGTTCACTCCGCAAGTAAGAACATGTCAGCCATAAGCATTAAAAAAAAAAAAAAAAGTGTCATTTTGGACTATATCCTCAGCATCCTTCACACGATACATAGTGTCTCAGTCTGAAAGCCATTCTGCTGGAAAGCAGTGAAATACTCTAAGGATGTAGAAATCAAAAGTTGTCTTTTTTAAGATTAAGCTTATATTCTAAACCCCAGGAGACTGAAATTCAGTAAAAGCCAGTGAAGCAAAGGTATATATTTCTCTAAGGCAATTGCAAAGAAAGAAAATTGCAAACAAGGAGAAAATCCTCATACAGAAAAGAAAACGCATAACAGTGGCGCTAATTACAGCTATGGTTTCTTCAGATTGGGTTCTCATTTAATTCGAATATTTGGTGCACGCCTATATTAAATCAGTGTTAATTTCATTGATTTGATGATAGCAAAATTGAAACTTTCGTTACCAAACTCGAGTTTGAAAACCACTAAAAGTTGCTCAGTGATGCTTTTATTTATCAAGGAAGAAAGGTGTGTCATCTGCATACCAAACTGAAAAATACTTGGAAATGTGGCTGACTGGTTGGTCTGTTCCTCTATATCCAAAACTCTGAAAATTTCTTCTATAATCCTCTACCTATAACGTGTTCTTGTCCTCTGTTTTGAGTCTCAACTGAGTGAGAAAATAGATCTATCCCACCACTGAAAAAGAAATGTTCCTACACAGTACAATTGTGTCTTTGAGAATTAATTTTCTATGAAAGCACTTAAACACTGCAGTCAAGCTGGCAGAGATACAACGCAGGACTCTAAAACAACATCTTTCAGCCCACTTTCAGTGTATCCAACGAGGTTAGCTGTTAAAGACGTGTTGGAAAATATGATGTGAAGTAGCGCATTGTCACTTCATTACATTGCTTGGTACAGACTGAAAAACTCTTTCATTCCTATTAATTATGGTTACTAACGAGTCCACTTTCCACAACAGTCATTCTACTTCAATTACAGGTTCACCCATTGCTGGTTGAATTCAAAACATTGACAGTTTTACTGAAAGTAAGACAGGGCTAGAAGAAAATCAGCTGAAGCTGAAACCAAAAGACAGACCTAGCCATATACAGGAGTGACAAACATACAGCCTCAATTCTGGTACTTTACAAAGCATTTTGGGGTTTTTGTTTTGGACTTCTAGGTATCCACATGGTCACAGACTGTTGTGTGTTAAAGGATTCGTTTAGCCGATTTCATTGCATCCTTTGAAAGGAGGTATAGAAAGTTCATTTAAATGACAGAGGGGAGGCCGAGCTTTCTCTGGGCTCCCAGTAGAGTCTGCCTAGTTAGTCATATGATTTAGACCAGTGGGGAAGAACTGGATGTCGGGATTCAGCAGTGGAATTCGGAACTGGATTATTGGCAGTATTGCAGGGTATCAGGAAGTTTTTATTATCCAAGAGTATTTTACAGAAAATTGTTAATCTTCTCATTATCAATCCAATCAAGATAGTCCGACCGGTTATTCCATAGCAGGCGCTAAATTCATTCTCACACGTATGTATGAAAACAGGGTTTGGCTTTGTAGAACCTGAACAAAGAGCCTTAAACACTGACATTCAAAGCAGGGCCTTGGCTGATGTGATGGATAACGGTTTGACCAGCTCAAGACTTATTTTGCATTGTTATTCTCATCCTTTTTTAATCCTGAAAGGTCAGCTGTCAGGAAGAGATGAAGTTTATCATCTTTTTTTCCCTTGCCTCAGGTCTTCAGGTAGTAAGAAATGATGATGAATTTCAATAACAGTTACTATTTCAAATCCCTTACAAGAATGGAAGCCTGCGTACAGTGTCCTCGGGTACGTGTCTACAAGGCTCTAGCCAAGAGTAAGGACCAGGTTTAAATGAGGAATGCCGCACACGAGCCTACTCTAATACGTAATCTTGCAGAGGAATCATTGGACCAAAGAAATCAGACTAAAACTTTCACCGCTTCTCACAAAACTGTAGTATAGACCCTCAGTTTGAGTGGAGACTTAAGTATCTAATCCTTTTCTCTATAATTCAGGAGTTTCCATAGGCATATTCCAACGCACAATGACTTTGATACAAGTCAATTATCATTTAGCATTCAAATGTCTGGCAAGAGTAGGCAGCAGGAATTCAGCCTACTTCTGCGGAAATCAACGGCAAGCTCACTGGATGTTGTGCCTCTGGATCAAGATCCTGAGTTGCTGTGACCACAGACTGCTGTGCTGACTATTTGATCTGGTGGGCTTCTCCATCTGTTTGTTTCTCATGGGTTGTTGCTTGTCTATAGGAGAAAGTAAGAAGGGCTGTCCGAAGCTAAGACATTGAGTTAAACTAGTGCAGTTCAATGCAGTGATACATGAACAGTCCATTTAGTCTGGGGTTAAAAAAAAAAATCATTAAAATACTTTCTCTGATTATTTTATGTTGCCTGGGAAGTCGTTTCAGCTAAACTTGAGTAGTCATTTGCATTCCAAGGAGAGGGTAGTCGCTGAGGGGGTATAATAAAGGGACGCAAGTGGTGAACTCTTCCATGGTAATGAGGGATTGGGTGGCAAGCCTTCCGACAGAGGGAGGCTATATCTTTGTTATGCATGTACAGATGCTATCGCAGATATGTCTCTAATCCCGAGAGACATCTTTGCCCACTCCAGTACTGTAGGTAATAAACAGCATAGTGGTTGCATTTGCCAAAGTGTAAGTGATGATCACAGAAAGCCGTTCTGTTCTGCTCTCCTCTATTTCTGCTAGTACAGCAGCTAGGAAAAACAATGAGTGTACAAGTCAATTTATAAAACCTAATTCTTTTTTCTGCAATGGAATACAGAAACTATAATGAAAAGCATTCATTCTTAGCTCATCCACATATCCTAATGATTTTTATATGGCCTTTTTTTATATACAGGGCATATTCTGTGAACCTGAGCTTCCATTCTGTAACAATTTGTACAGTTTTTACTTCAATGTAAGCAAGCGTTAAATTTTCTGAACACTCGAGCGGTATTTTGCACAGGTAGAAATGCTGGTACAAGCTACAAGCAACAAAAAATCAGAACTTAAGTTTCCATGTTCAGCCCTCTTTTTCTTTGTGTCCCTTAAACATGAGTCACTCTTGGCAGGAACAGCCAGACCTTCACGTGCACACAAATGGTATTCTGTTTTGACTGGCTATGCTTCAGTAAATGATTTATATATTAACAAAGAGTCAACGACAGCCTGATTTGGGATCTGGAGCCCTGGACTGAATCCATTGCAGGCTCTGGCACTGATGATTCTTGATTGCTAATGTTCACAATGGCAGCATTGGCAGGGTACTAAACAAAAACTTATTTCTGTCTTCTGAATTGCTGTCTTCAACAGCTCATGATTTTCTTTCTCTGACGATCCCTAAATGTAGCAGATGACAACACAGAAAGGCAGAACGATCTAAATCAAATTACCTGAAAAATCTTTCTGTGCACTCACGAAACAGTTAAAAGTGCGAGACTTACCGTAGTTCTTGGAACCAGCAGAAGACCAATACGCTGTTTACTTTCCAATTAAATTTTAATTTAGGGGTGTTAAGTGAGTTATAATAAGTAGTTCATAGGCCTTATGCTGCCTATCCACACAGACATGATTTTCACTCCGAGACAGAGGGCTCCCTAGAAAATAAAGACTGTATATGCTGGGACCACATCAAAATGGTTGTGAAGGGACTTTTTGGGTTATTGGTTATCTGTTGCATACGATACTTCGTGTTATACTATTGAAAACTAGAACATTTACATGGCATCTTTGATAGCAGCTGTAGTTCATTATTAATGTTTCACTGGAGTCTGAGCCAAATAGTGCATTGACTCATAGAGAAAATCTGAACATTATCTTGGTAATACATTGTATATGTTGACGTTCAAACAGTAAGAACAAGAAGAAATATATATATGAAGACAGTAATAATCTCTGATACCTCAAAAATCAGATCTCTGAAAGTATTTCACAACATTAAGTACTATATCACCTACTTTTCAGTACACGCTCGTAACAATGAAGCCGCATGTGTTGCAGTAGATACCTAAGCATTAGAATCACGAAAACTGTAGACACTAAGAAAGGGAAATACCAACAGGAATCTTGTTTCCTAAATATTTGTCTCTCTCTGGGATATAGGATTTAATTCTTGTTTGCGAGTGAGTTGCCAATTCCACTTACGAACCTTTGTATCGAGATTACTTTCTTTCTTTTATGGAAGACAGCCGAAGCTGCGTGGGTGGAATGCTCATGTGAAAGCCAAAAACCCCATATTTTGTTCTCTCTCTCTGAAAGTATTTGAACTTCCAGCTTTCAATAGTCAGCTGTAACTATAAGTTGTAAGGCCATCTGAAGCAGATGATGTTGCTGAAGACGATACATTCTGCATGTATTATTTATGTATTATTGTAATGGGAAGAATCCTTGGATAAAAGGTACAAATTCCCAAGCAATTAATATAAAAGAGCAAGCAATTATATTGAAACTTGGATTTCTCTTTCCAAAAGCCCATGAATCTTGTAAAATGTAGAATCAGGCTTCTTTTCTTATTTAATGAGCTGATGAACAGTATGAATTTCTTGAACTGGGAGAGCAGCAGACGTGCTCTGCCTCGGAGCACCTTGGAAGTTGACAGATTTGAGGCAATCACCTGAGCTGTGAATCAGTGACTTCAAGCAGCCAAAGCGATGGACCATAGATCTGTGTCCTGACCAAATCCTTCTCCTGTGCTAGATTTAATAAATAGATTTAAAAAATCCTTTTGGCACGAAGACCAATCTCTTAGATGCTACAGCTTAGTGCAGCTATACGTCATAGAGCTATGTTCATTTGCTTTGGTATTCTAGTCCTTCAACTGTCCCCACTGTCTACATATTGGTGTAAATGCTGAGATTCTCCCCGATACATAGGGGGTTCCTTTGGTGAAAGAAGTAGAAGAGCTGATGCACGCTTGGGTGCTTTCCCTACATGTAGAATAGGTGTTTAACCCAAAATTTAATCCAAATCCAAAGAAGTTATACAGCTTGTTTTCACCGCTCAGTTCCAAACTATGGTGTGCAGGTTATATGCTTCTTCCGCTGATAGTATTACTGGAGCCTCTGGGGAGAGCTAGCTCTGGAGAAGAGGAGGAATTGTGAAAAAAGCTACCTAAAACCAGGTCCAAAATTACTCTGCATTCAGCTAGAATGTCAACTAAGGGATTTTAATGCTGGAAATGAAGGAATGGTTATACGGTGCAAATTAATACTCTACCGATAGCTCAACACTAGTGAAGATTTAAGTCGCCGAATTCACGTGACGGAGCTCTTTGCCAGACCCAGCTTGGATATGGAGGAAACACAATCATCTTCTAACTTAATAACCGTTATATCTCCAACAGGCATCACGAAGACATCAATGATTCAGAAGTCCCTGACCGCTGGGGAAGAAAGAGGTGCTACAGAGATCGCTTTGTTAAATAACAATTTTCTGACATCACCGAGCACTAAATAAGGTAGTTCTGTCCCACAATCTGAGATAAGATGGCAGAGATACACAGAGGCTGTCTCCATTATCTCCGTTTCAGTAACCGTTACATGAAAGCTCAGTGTCGTGACCTTTTGGTTTTGAAATAGAAGTAATTGTCTACGTCCCATGTCAATTGATTATCATTTTTGTAGGGACACTGAATTGCTGATTGGCATTGACTCAGAAGACTTGTGTCCAAAATTGTACAGGTATATCAAGATAGGGCGCTTTTTGCAAATGAAAAAAATCATACCTCCCTATTTTTTCCCAAACATGGATTAAAAATGCTTCGTGAGAGCTCTCTGAAAATGCAGACTTCAATCAGAGCAGTATGAACTGAAACTAACATAATTTTCAGAACACGATTGAGTCAGTCTAGCTCACCTTGCGGCTCCAAAGACTTCAGAACTTCAGCAGGCCCCAGCTTTCTCGGACGCAGCGTGGATCTGCCGTGCGTGCCTGGCCCACGCTGGCTGTTCTGGGCTTTCCGGCTGTCCCAGCCCCGTGATGGGTCAGCACACCGTTTGTCTGCAGAAAACTGTAGTTTTGATGTTCCAGGTCCCAGGACAGGTCAACTAGATATTAAAGCAGGATTCCTTCAGTGGCGTTGGCCAAAAAAAAAAAAATATATATATTTCCTTTAAAGCACTATTTGGGCTTTTCAAGCCTGTTCTTTTTAAAGCATTGTTCCTATTTATTTTAAAGGGAGAAATGGTGCAACAGAGACAGGTTGATTCTGCCAAATATGATTCTGTCAGCCAGTGGCAGAGGCCTTAGTAGCATACTAGTGAAGCAGAGTGTTTTGTTTTGCAAGGTGGATATCTTAATACTAGAAGCTACCTAAGATACAACTACTTCTACTCTTCACTAAGCGTAAATGCTGCAAAATTTAGTCGTCAAGCTCTAGATTAAATTATCAAATGGAAATAACAAAAAATGTCAGAAAATGGATAATTACCATTATTATTATTATTATTATCATCATCATCATCATTATTATCTTCTCCGCACAGAGGCGGTGGGACCTTCAGGAAGTGTAGGTACCTGTAGCTACTGTAAAAATTGACATTTTGTGTCTCCAGTTAGGAGAGCTGTAAGGTTTTGGTACATAATATAGCTATGCTGATGGCCATAGGTTAGTTTTTAGGATCACGTCATCACTGTGTTACGTAAGTTCAAACAGGGTAAGTACAGTCCTTACCGGCTTCTGGTTTGGAAAATAGAACATTTAACCTTTTTTTTTTGTGTGTGTGTGTGATTACCGCGTTGGAGAAAAGGTTTTCTTTGCCACTCCTGGCTTTTGCACTTCATCCTGTCAGTATTTCCAGATTCCCATATTGTTTTACCACTAGCTCAGAAGGCTTAGAAGCAAACTTTGAATTAGTCTGGTGAATATAGGAGAAAAGGATGGAAAGGAGATGGCATTGCCTGCAACAGAAGTATTTTGCAGTAAATAATTTTTAGCACTTTTTTTATTCCAGTCAGCTCAATATTCTAGCTGAGCCACCACTGAAATGCCAAAAGCTCAATCATGAATTTGCAAAAGAAGTTCAACATTTTCGGGATGAAAACTACTGCCATGTACCAAGACAAACCTGTTCGTCTTGGTCTGAGACTGAAGAAAGTAGCAAAACTCTAAGCAGAAATATCAAGAATTCTCAAGGTCTCAAATAATTTTTTACCTCCTTTAGCAAGGGCTATCTAAATTCTGCAATTTTCACCCTTAGCAAAAAATTTCAACATTTAAATTGTATAAAGCCAGACTCTTCTGGTAGAGTAATCGGGCAATTTACATGAGTCCATTCACTCAGAACCTCACAGGCTGGACTTTGCTGGTATCTGACTGCAACACCCACAAGAAAAATCAAGGAACTGCGGGAAGCAATGCCAACGCTTTAGTCAGTGGGTTGTTGAATTAATGGCCTGACATAAAGCTAAAAATCTTCCGACTTTGTGTTCTACTCTAAATGCTACTGACTGAATCCTTTTTTTAAAAAAAGGGTGTTGGCCAGGTTGTAGCACTATTTATTGTGGTGTAGGAACAAAGAACAACCTCCGTGTCCCGCGTCTCCTCTGGATGTTTAGCATTATACAACAAGCAGGCGAGGATACAATCGTTGCTGCGGAAAGCTTACAGTCTTTTTGTGTCAGACAGGGTGTGACAAGCCGAGGAAAAGGACCGATTAAGTATGTTTTGTGAGCAGAAGTAGCAATCTTGTTTCCTTTTTCCTTGTTTTTTTTTTTAATTCCGCCTTTTCAACCTGCTTGTGAAATGAGGGTCTGACAGCGGAGTAAGCTTTGCAAAGAGTTAGTAATTTTTCGGGGGGATTTTTCTTATGCTTTAAAGGTAGCGAATGGGACAAATTGTGGAGGTGTTTGAATAAGCATCAGAATTCTCCCACAAGATTATTTATAGAATTTTAAAAGGTCACAGAGTTAACCCCAAAGTTTTACACAGCTAAACTCTGCAGCTTTGGCTTGTTATCATGAATTTCTACATGTTTTGTCCTAAAATGTGCTTTAAAGCAGTGAAAGGAATTTCTGTTTTCCGACTTGCATCAGCCTTTATTTCACTTGAGGGCAAATTGAATCTTGAATGTTTAGTCATCTCTCAGGGTGAAATGTATTATGTCAATGTAAAATAGAATGAGACTCCGAAACTGCCTCGTAAGGTCAAAACCCAATGATTTATAAACTGAACGGCAGTAGAAGTCTTCGGAAATTTTTACTGGGCACTAGACATTCCTGACATGAAATCAAAAAGAGTTCATAAAATCAAGTACAGTAATTCCTTATTGGTATTTACCTTCCCTCCATTCTCTAAGCTTGCCAATTCAATGCAAGTATCTCATCCCGTTCAATGGACACGCGGTCACTGAGCTGACCATGAATCAGCTTTTTCTTTTTTTTTTTTTTTTTTTTCTTTCTTGTTGTTTTCTGTTGTTAATTTTAAAAAGGAGCAGAGGGGAACTGAAGTGGGTATCACTGAAGTGGCTTAATGTTATGGAAGAACAGATGCATTCTGTGTTTGGTGTTTCGGGTTGAGAGGGTTTTTTTAAAGGTAATACAAACCTAAAGCCATGATGTCAGCCATAACAAAGTACACAGCACTGCTTAGATCCCTCCTGTAAAATATCTAGCCCTTAGGTGAGTAGCGAGTAGTCTAATAGCCTCCTTCTACAAACTTATACACGCTTTTTTTTTTTTTTTAACAAGATGATTTCACTGTTTGCAGCTGGAAAACTTATTTGTGCAAAGTATCTGTGTGGATATTTGGAAGATCAAATCTAAGTTGCAAGGGCTCCTGTGACTTAAAGCTGTGTAAACCTGAAGAAAATTATTTCACTTACACGGATTTCTTATCTTACTTGCATGTAGCTGATACCGGAATTGAAGCCATTTTTTCTTTCCCAGCCTAAAGAACTTGAAGAGGAACGCCTTATCTGGAAAGCAAAAGCCATCTTTCAAATCAAACAGGAAAAAACTACAGTTATTTACATTTGGTAATGCAGCTGAAGCTCCACACAGGCAAGCGTGGTGGTTTTTGTGACGATGCTTGTGCAATGCACCATGCAACTCCGCTCGGTTCTACGCCGCTCTCTGCTTGGATTGGCTATTCCTGAGGTTTGAGTATAAAAGGAAGGGAAATAGGATTACTGTGTGCTTTTTAAGCATAAGTGCAACCCCACCAAGAGTCGATTTTGCTATTTCCAAATACGAAAGGGCTGGGAAAAAGCCTCCTGGCAACTACAGGTATTTGCAGCTTGGGTTGGAATAGGTCCAATCAATCCCTACTTTTCTGCATTTCTGCAAAGAAACAACTCCTTACATGGGCGCCTCTGAAATTCAGTAGTTCATCTCTCCAATAGAAGAGACTTCCCAAGAAGCCTGTTTCTCTTAAATTTGCTAACTTCCAGCCTGAAGTATGATAGATATAGCAAGCAGTCAATAAACTAAGCTAGCTGAGAGAATGATTCCTTTTATATGCCTTGTCAGAGATTTTGCTTTTTGCTGGTGTCTTCCAGGGGATTCTTGAATATTTTGTAAGACACATCCATTTCTCTGCGCTTTGTGATTTAAGAATAACAAATATATTCGATTATAATATGATTGCTGGAAGAGTCAAGGTATGATAGCAGCCCTACTTTGCCCAATGTTTGGCTGAAATTCAGTGAGCATGCAAAAGTAGTTTTCAGTGAATAAAAATACTCAGAGCAATGGCTTCCTATCTCATGGTAGAGGGTATCACAAGCAATGAAATTTCTACTAACCGAAGTCAGCAGGAGTTCCAGTTCCCATTCACACTTCCACAGTTACAGGAAGGAGTACACGTAGCTGTGTTATAAGGCTCATGGAAGAGGGAGAAATTATGTTCTATTTCTGGGACACAGACTCTGAAGTAGCTTTCTTACTCTTATTTCTTTTAGCAAAGCGAAGGTATGCGTTGTAGTTTCAGCCCAGCCGGCAACAAAGTACCATGAAGCTGCTCGCTCATTCCTCCCCAGCCCCGGTGGGATGAGGAGAAACTGGAAAGAAACGCTCCTGGGTGGAGACAAGGACGGGCGGGATCGCTCCCCACTGGTGGGCACGGGCAAGAGCCAGGCTCAGCCTGGGGAAGAGGCAAAATCAATTTGATTTATAATTCCTAAGTCTTAGCTTTTCTTCAAACTTTAGGCACTAAAATACCAGTAAAATCAATACTGGGATTTATCTGGTTCTGGAAAGGAATATAACACATCATGGAAGCGCCTGGGAAATAAAGAGAAGACCACATAGGGCCGTTACATGTTTTATTTTTTTCTTCAGTTATTAATGGACTTCATTGATGCTTCATCATTTTTAATTAACATATCTGGATCTTACAGATGCTTGGAGCCCTGAACCCCTTTGAGTTCCAGAGAACACAGATAGGTTTGTTTCAGTAAGGCACTGTACTCCGATTCAGTTAAAAACATTAAAGTTGAACATTTTAGAATGTATTCAGGACAGGATTTAGCATCTAGCTAATTGTCTTAGTGGAGTCTCAAAAGAATTTTTTTGTTATTCTTTCTTACTAAATACCTCATGAATTATTAAACAAATAAATAAAAATGCACTATTTTACCTCAATTCTCTCCGAAACAGAAGTAATGTTTTATATTCAGATCTTAAATAATTTAATTTTACCCATTTTTTTAAACATCTGTACGGGGGTTGTGCTGGAGTACCTGCATTTTTCAAATTACATTTCTATGCAATCAAAACCAGTGGCGCATTGCTAGCATAAAACTACAGGCAGTGGGAACCAACTGAGGAATTTCTATTGCATGGACACGTTTTCAAAAGAGCTACGGCAGAATTCTCCGGGTAAATATGTCCTGAAACACCGAGGTCAACAATAATCATTGCTTTTTACAGCGCAGAAGCGAAAGCTAAGGAATCACATAAGGAGTTCAGCAGAGGTCAGTTGCGTAGACTTTCTTTTTTCTTTTTTTTTGGTCAGGACATGGCCTTTTTGCAAACTTGAGCTTCATATTATTTGAATAAAAGATGGCACTTTTAGTCCTATTGGTGCATGGGAACAATGACAAATCTATTTTGTTCATTCCTGCGGACTTACGCCTTCACTTATTTCTTCCTCCACTAGTCAAAATGTCAGGTGTTTGATCAGGAGCAGATATCTATTTTTGACAGAAAAGAAACGAACACCGGAGGATGGTCAAAAACATGAAGCAGCTCACTAATCTAGCATTGTCTGAGAGAAAAGAAATAGAAAAGCTTTTTAAACTTGGTTTCCCTTTTTCTTTCTTTCTTTCTTTATTTATTAAACGACATGCATTTATTTGGAAGAATTTTGAAAAACCCAGGGGGAAGAGGCTGTACTTTTCACTGGAGCATTTCTTTGCCCGAGTGAACAGAAACAAACGTCTGCCTTTGATAACTGTGCAGACATTAGACTCTGAATATTAAAGAGGGTTGGCAGCCACGGTATAAACTGGGGCACTTGCCATTTCTGGACAAACTGTGTCATTCTTACTGGAAAGTCAGCTAGTAAATGCTCCAGCATTTTGTCTGCTGTGTTTCTTCTTTGGCAAAACAGAAAAACGAAGAATAAATGAACTGAACTGGGAATTCTTTAAACTAGTCATTTGCAAGAGATGAGTTTCCAATTTAGCTTTAAATGTGCTGTTATTTAGTGGAATGCCAGTGCTCGGAGGGAGGCGGATTTGTCGGGGGTTTGCTGTGCGTATAATAAAATGCTGGATAAATCACAGCTAGTAGACAAAAAAAGCCTGCTCTGGTCATCACAAAGCCTCCAAGTATTTGGAGAAGCAGAAAGGTAAATCAGCCTGCAGCATCACACCGGCCAGTAGTCTGTATACTAACATCTCCTCGTACAGCACACTACGTGTCTGACTTCTAGGACAGACACCGCCGCGGTCCTGGAGAAGCTGCACGCCCGTGACTGGTGAAATTCGCGCCTGCTTTCCGTTTAGCTGGTGCACGTTTTAACGCTCAGAGGAGCTGTGGTTGTTTGAAGGCACCGTTCCTTCCCTATGGATTACAGTTGGCATGGGGACGGCAAATATTTGGTGCAGTTGGGGCCAAAGCTTGAGTCTTTTCTTACTGGTGACAGATGCAAAAAGTCAATTGAATTTGGTTCTTGGAGAACCAGGCTGCTGGAAGGTCTGGAAGCACTGGTAGCTCTTACCACCAGTCCGCATCCACGAAAAACAGGGACCTGGGCTTAATTTCTCATCCTGGTCGTGTTTTGCACGCCTGCAAAGCAGCCGCAATTGCAGCCAGTCTCAGGGGGATTATAAACCTTATGATGGGTTTTAAGGTGCAACGTCTTTGCGATCGGATGGTTTTTGTGCGCGGGAGAGCTTTCCAGTCTCGGTATTATGCTTTCTGTCTGTAGCTTCACGCCTCTGGTATGGGGAAACCTTTACTCAAGTGCCGGCACAAAGAATTTCTCTAGAGCAATGAATGACCGACCGGTCTATATCAAGTTCATAGACAGGGTCTAGTTTAATGAGAACTATCTACGTGTGAAATCCACGTGTGCCAATAACAGTTCTTTGAGACGTTTATTTGATACTGGAAACAATGTGTTTGATAACACCTGCTTGATCTTTTTAAATTATTTGAAGAAGTATAATCTGACGTTAATTTTGATATTTGTAGTCTTTCTGACCATGCGTTCCTTCTGTCCTGCTGAGCACGATGCGTCAAAATTCTACCTCATGAACAAACCTACGTTGAGACTCTTGAGTAACTTTTAGAATAATTTCATCTTTCCTGTCACCTCCCTGCTTTTATTTAACTTTTGTTCCTGTCTCCTTGTTGTGCTGTGAGATTTTAATGATCGTATTCAGAGCAATTTACACTTCTATAGCTGGGCTCTCAAAGTGCTGATCAAACATTAATAAAGCTTCACAGTGGAGCTGCTTAGCAATATTTTGATCACCTTTTTAGGGAACACACAGATTCGTCAAAACCAAGAATCTGTTTTGATAAGTTTTCCATTTAGAAAACATTGTGACAGAGTTCTGAAGCAGACAAACCCCACATGCTTCAACAAGAGTTCCACAAATTTTGGAAAGAGCTTCTCATTGGGATGATAATTAATAATTTAAAAAAGCGAAGCCAAATTAAGCATTTTAAGAGGATAAAAATGAAAAATTCAGATAGATGAGATTTGAATCGATCAAAGGTTTAGTTCCCAAATATTTGCAAAATTCCAGCTCAGTGTCCCATCGGAGATGAAGGAAAGAAATGCAAAAGGAATATACTTACCAGGGAAACTGAGGCACACCAATACCTCACTGAACTGCGTTGCATCACCTACGAAGCTTTGTCCTGACAAAAATGCCAAGAAAGAGGACAGTTTCAATAATCTACTGTATGCCTAATGTATAATTAGTAAAATCTTAGGCCACTTACAGATGTCATCGTTCTTCTGTCTGTACGCAGGAACGCACACCTTTGGAGAATAAGCAAAATCAGACAGTCTCAAGAGCAGCACTCGCTTTTCTGTTTTCTTCCTGCTATACTAACCTACAGATGACACTGTCTCCCGCTAATTAATGCCTTTAATTCATTTTAGGCTAAGAACATGGGAATCATTAATTTCCATTGGCTAAATTAAGGTTCAGGCAGATTTAACTTTAATGAGTTGACTTGCTAACCCTGTAGATGTTTTTCTCTATTTTTAACAAATTTGTGTGTATTAACACAGTTAAGTGCTATGGCACAATGTATTGTACAGCGTGACGACGTAGTATTTCAGAAGCAGCACAGATGAGCACATAAACAAAGGCTGATTGAACCTGTAGGTGCATTTACATCACACTGTGTATAAACCATACGACATACAGGTGTTACATACAGGAGGAATTTCAGGTAGAAGTCAAAAGGAAAAAAAAAATCACTTTGAGCGTGTTTTTGTTGGGGTTTTGGTTTAAAATTGATCTGATCTGCTAAGGCTTATATAGACAGATGACATCAATGCTAAATGCTGAGGAAGGAGACAATAGAGGGTAATTAGTCCCAAAGCTGGTTTCTAAGCTCTGGCCAGGGAGCTCCATTCTGCAGGGTCCTGGGGATCTATGGGAAGATGCTGGAGGCTCTCAGCTCTCCCCTGGAAGTGCACACAATTCATCCTTCGCAGCAGCACTCCGCATCTGCCAGGATGAAGCCCATCAAGATCAGTAAGCACGCTGATCCGAGAGCAGTCTGATCCAAGGCTTTAATTTCATTTCTGCTCCCCAGAATCAGGAAGTTCATCAGTAAGATCCGCTGTCATTTGGAACAATAGGATTATAGGTTCAGCAATTAGATGCTGTCATGAAGACAATATGCTTATCACTGGCATTTCTTATGCCTTTCTCATTTAGAAATTACCTTCAGCGTTTAGTTGATTTTCCTCAGCAATTAAATGCATAGGCTTTAAATAATTGGGCTTTCTTAGCTACCTCGGTGTTACAGTAACAAGTTTTATTCAGCCGATAACCCCGTGTGGGGCCAAACTTACAGTAACGTAAGGAAATATACTGTTCTGGTAAGCAGCCTCTGCTTGTACCTCGGGGGTTTTGTTTGCTTGTTTTCTGACTATTACATTCAAGTAATGCAAAAGGCACATTAATAGCTTTTGCCTGTGCTGGCAGTGATTTGGTCAGTTCTCTTAAACCCACAGATTTTCCCCAAAGTTGGTGTTGCCGCTCTTCTTTCTTGGGGGTTTGCCACTGTACGCTCTCTGTCTTGTGCTTGCAAAACCGAGGTCATAGTCAAAGACAGCTCAGCACTGGCAGGCTGTTATCCAAGGCATGCAAATTCCTCCTCTCTTGCTGAAGCGGTGTCACTGTTGGGCAAACAATTCAGCAGAGAGAGGATGCACAAAATGAAGTAGTTGGACTCCTGCGGTTGACAGACTTCTCTAGAAACGGGGAAGACTTTGCTTCTAATAACTTCTCAGCAAAGTTTTGCAAAAACTCGGTTTTACATGGATGTGAAAGAAACTTTGGAATGTGGGTTGAAAAATCAGTCCTCGATTGTCTTTCCTCTGCTTCTCTCTCAGCCCACGCTGTACGCTCCCGTCCTGCTCCGACCCCCGCCGGCAGCTCAGCCCCACGCGGCCGCTCGCTCGCTTATCCCTGGTGGGATGGGGAGAGAATCGGAAGGGTAAAAGTGAGAACGCTCCTGGGCTGAGGAAAAGACAGTCTAACAGGGAAAGCAAAGGCCGCACACACCAGCAAAGGGATCCGAGGAATCCGCTCCCCACCTCCCGCGGGCAGGCAGGAGTTCGGCCGTCTCCAGGACAGCCGGGCTCCAGCAC
>JANZLQ010000032.1:24477771-24490949 GCA_026212715.1 Elanus axillaris
GAACAGCCCTGGGTTGGCAACGCTCTCTCCAGCGCTGATCCAAAGCACAGCCCCGATCCGGCCGCTGGGAAGACAAGAAACTCGACCCCAGCCCGAACCGGCCCAATTCCAAATATCAGGAAGCATTTTCCTGCACCTTTGAATGGTTTTAGCTTTAGGAGGCCATGGTTTGGGGAGGAGTGTCAGATGGATTTTGTTTTCCAAGGTGACCATTGCTCAGTTTTTACTCAACTAGCTCTAGGTGTATCACCTTTCAGTATTTTACTGCTTTTTTATTTTGTTTTGAGACGTCTTGCATAATGCAGGGAGAAGTACATGCCCAGCATAATTTTCTGTGCTCCACTTCAGAGAAATAGGGGAGTGAGAAGATCTCAAAAGCTACCAGCATCTACCTTTACCTTCCTAAGTTCTTTATATCTTGCCTAAGGACAAATAAAAAGATCTGTGTCATACTGAGAACTGAATTCTTTTTCAGGTCTTTTTTTCCTGAAGCACATGTCTATTCTTCCTAACACAGCACTGACCGAGCATAACTTAATTTATGAAATCTGATGAGACCACAATCCTTTATGAAAGAAGTTCAGGCTAATTCACTTTATATGCTATTGTAAAACTGCCAAGCAATAGTCAACATGTGATTTTGCAATTTCAAATTTTGCACTGAAACATATAAGACTACCTACTGGCAGAGGTGTTCCACATAGAAGAGCAAAATATTTAATGGCCCATCGGTGTGCCTGGGACATGTAGGCTTCACTGGGCTTTCCTAGTAACACCAGAATTCTAGCAGGGCTAACCCGTGCCCATCGAACATGTACAACTTTAGAAATGTCTTTGAGTTTCCAGCTTCTGAAGACATAGTGGTTTATGACAAACTTGCACCCCTGCAGCTTTTGGAGTTTGCAGAACCGGCACCAGTAACACAGCACTCAAAAATCTGCTGCATAGAAGTTGAAAGGTGAATACAACGATGTACCAAAGGCTATCTACATATCATTTTTGTTCATTCACTGAACATGTAAAAGGTCTAGTACCATCCAAAGATATTAATTCTGCAAAAGAGATATTCTAGCACCTGGTTACTGGTATATAGAAAAGAGACCTATACTTCTGAGAGTGGGTTTTTTTTATAAAACCTTGCAGCTACTGTGTTTATGAGCACTTAAAAATTCTCAGGTGTTCAATGTTTTATATTTACTGTGCTCTAGACTCAAGAGAATTCCAGACCAGTGAAGAACAGCAAAAGGCTTGATTAAAAATAAACCACTTACTTAAAACCAAGACAATTTCTGGCTTTTCTTCCTCTACAGTTTCCATGGAATTCTTACGGCAGTTTGCTAGAGAGTGTGATTTGGTTTTATGACTTTTTTAAAGTCATAGTTTAAAGTTTAAAATAACTCCACTTTAATACTGGGAGTAGTTTTATACTTGCAAGGGGACGAAATGGCTGGGAGATTTTATGGTCTACAGCTGAAATGGAAACCTTGCTCACGAGTTCTGTTTGCAAAGAAGCAGAAAACTAGCGATCTGTAATGACTGCAGTCTTCTGAACATTCAAAGATTAAAAAGGAAAAGAACTCCAGAAAGACCCTCTGTATCCCATAGCTCCGTAGTTCCAAAGGATAGATTTTTTTTTTTTAATTTAGATCTGACTATAGATAGCCTAAATTACTAGCTGTGGTCCCTCTTATTTTCTCCTGAGATTTTCTCGAACTCCTAAAATAATCAGTTTATGTGAGTTTTTACATGAATCTCCACAGAAGTAATAAGCTGGACTAGCTCATCACTTAGCAGGTTTTCAGAAGAAAACAGCAGTATCGCTTATGAATCTGGCTTTTACCTGTGCTGCAAGCTGATAAATTAATAGCACCTATCACACCTATGACGCCAAACTTTTCCTGTAGGAATGGATCCCAGTCAATACGACTCTCTCGAGGCGGTTATGCTACAGTGCCTGGAGCTGAAAGGACATTTGTATACAACTTGCAATATACCCTGGCAGTAGCGATCTCTTATTTTCTGTCTTCATCGTTCGGTCCTAAAAGCTCTAGTTCTTCCTGTTGATTTGGGCTCCCATTTGTGTTCTTTCTGATGGAAAGCAGCTCCAGCAAGAAGCCAAAGAAGCAGGCTTAGCTGTAGGGAAAATGCATAAAACCAGAAGAGTTTCATGTCAGACACAAAGAAAAGTTCCTGAATTCAGAGCACCTGTCTCTAGTAGTCTTAAATTGCTACAAATAAAGCTAACCGATGAAGAGATTCAAATAAGAACTGTACCACTTCATGAAGTTCAGTGAAACTACTGAGAAAAATGTATGACATTCTGTGTTGTTAATACCTGTGGGATGAAAACTCTAGTACCGTTTAATAGCCAAGGAGAAAGAACAGGCCAGTTATCAAAGCGATACGCAGAAGTTTGGAAAACACTGCACTGCCAGCAAGATTCTCCTTTTTAAGCTATCGCCTGCATATGAGAAATAAAAGAAAGGAAACTTGCTGAAATGTTTTTCATAATTTTGAGACCATTTATCTAGAGGACTCCTAATTCAAGACTAGATTATGGTTGAAAGGCTGCAACTGAGATAAGGGTTTATAGAAGTTACTGTCTCAAAATAGCAATCAAAATTTTCCAAGCTGATGGAACATTTTGGATGGAGAACTGAACAACCTCACGGTACAATCGCTCAGCAAATTAATATTTTTTCCTCTTTATGAAGATATTCCCTTAGCAACTTTGAAATGTTACAAAAGGTGAGAAGAGAAAAGAAAAGCAGGACCGTCAGTATAGCTTGGAGGGAGGTTAATTGGATCAAGTTTTGACATCTCCCTTAGGACGAGGTGAATTGCTTTTTAGATTACATTGACTGCGTTAGGTCTGTATTGACTACAGTGGGAGATCGGACAACTGTCTTGGAGAGAAGGACTTGCAGTGTAAGCATCAAGAGTGGGTGAAATTAATCCCATCCTTTGAAATTCAACACGGGAAGGAAGGTAGTAAGAGGAGAATATAGTACTCAAATACAGGCTGAACTTCCTAGAAGCGTGGGGAGCACTGGAAAATGGTCAAACAAGATTTTTATCTCTTCATGAAGCCTAAACTATGCCTTGCCTTTGTAAAAAGCTGGTATGCTTGTTAGAAGGAAAAACACTGTACAATATAGAGAGAAAAGAAAAAATCCAGAAGAGAAGAGTACCCCAGGAGAACAGCAGGAATGTGTAACTACTAGGAATTGTTCAAGAGGCAGCTTGTGATTGGAATTGGACCTCCAACTGAGCAGGACACTAGTGCCCGAGACAGCGCACTAAATACCCTAGTTAAAATAATGAGAAAAAAATAGAACATAGACAGAGAACTGATTAGGTACTGGGCAAATAATTTTTTACTGTATGATGAAAACTGGTTGCTTAAGTAAAATAATCTTGAAAAATTCTGTTATTGTTTTAGAAAACAGAGGATGTGAGCTAAAGCTGGCATGTCCGACAGTGTATCCTTTCTGAGAGAAAGGTAATGGTGAAGACCATGAGCCCATGAAAATATATCTTTTAAAGTAACTAGAGAAGCTACTGCAACAACAAAAGCAAATCCGAGAATGTATGTTTGCTCTGTATTATTATCCCACTAGACAGAAATAGCATTATTAAAGAATATAGTTGCAGGAAATGTCTCAGATATAAGAACTGTGGGAAGCCAACTAGGGTAACGGTAGACAACCAATAGTAATCGGATTTTTGTACACTTGTATGTTTTTTAGAAGAGTATAAAACTAAACACAGAATTCTAAGCCCAGGGCATCCACAGTCTCATGATCTCATAGAAAACAGGATTATAATTACTAAAAAAAAAAAATTAAAAATTTGTGGTCTAATTGGCACAACAAATTTATGCAGCGATGCTCTTGAGCCTGGGATTGTCACTGACTAACATACTGTTCAACAGGATGTTTAAAAGGAGACTACCTGAGTGTGCAACCATCTAAGGATATAACCAAGGATGTTCTAAATTCTTATGAATAGTAGAAAAAGGTCAAAGAGAAAATATAATGTGATAAAACACCATGTGTGACCCTTTGCAGCAGCAAGACAATGTGTGTGCAGGATGACTAACAGTGAAAGAAGCAGAAGATTCGTGTGAAATTATTCTTTGCTCCTGGAAGATGACTGCTAAATGAGAACAGACCTAGAAAGGAGCTGAAATCTTCTTCCACAGTAGGAAGATGGGGAGGGGAGAAAAGGATCAAAGTAAGATTTGATTGAATTGAATTGAAGTAGATTAAATAGAACAACATAAAAACAAACTAGCAGGCCAAGGCAAAACTAAGTAAACCAGAGTGCTGATCCCATGAGTTGAATCAGAGACCAGCTGAGAGACTGGTTGTGAACTATGTTTCACAAATACTTTTCCTTTAGAAAATAAAGGATGCCAAGTATTCACCATTACAAGGCTTTGGGCAAAACGTTACGTGCTCTGAACTGTTCTGAGTAAGACTAATGGTATGAACAGCTTGAGCTCATATGTCCTTAACCCAAACTCTTGAAAACAGTTGTTCGTCTACCTGTTCTACTAAAGACTCATCGTAAATATAAGAGCACGTTGAATACACATTAATCACCGCCCGTGAATACTGCCTGATGTCTGCTTCTTGTCCTCCGCCCACTCTCTCCTCACTGCTTATTCCCCTTTGTCTGCGATGTATTTAATTTCTCACATCCTGTTTACTATTCTCGTTATTGAAATTCTTTCCAAAGATTCACTTTTTCTTCAATTCCAGCAAATAGAGTCCTAATATCTTCCCGGCCATGTTGTTTTGACAGAGGAGAAAAAAGGTAAGTCAAAGAAGCATTAAACAATTTCAAATATTCACTTTCCTTCCCGTTACATCCATCTTTTGACGTCTATTCTCTCGTAATGTCTTATAAGCAGAAAGACTGTCTTTGCATTTGTACTTCCTTAGATAACGCTCATATTATTGTTGTCACCTGAAAAAAAGAGACAAAATTTAAGTCTATGACTTGGAGGCACATTTTATAGTTTGCTGCTGCAAAAGGCCTTATTCTCCGCTCAGTCACCCACATACAGCGCCGGTGCAATTGTCCCACTGTCAATGGAATTAATTGCAGATTTAAATGGTGTCGATGAAGGAAGAATCGAAGCTGGTGAAATCATAAGAATTAGGAGACTGGTGAGCTACCGGCGAGAATCCTATCTGGCTCTTACCTGCTTAGCTGCTTTCAGGCATCATGAGTGTTGTGCGCTGGCGCGTGCTCCAAGGCGGCAGGAGGAAAGATCTCGCTAGCAGGGAGGATCACGGACTAGTTAGCACCTCAGTTTCCAAGTAAGGTGTAGTTCTCGTCCCCATGTTTGGACACAATACAAGCCCTGGTTCTTGTGCTGAACCTTAAACTAGCACTGGTGGTAACTCCGATATAAATGGATGCACTAAACCTTTAGGAGGCACTGGGGGTATTCAGTAAGCCACTGAGTTTGACCTTACTGCAATGGAAGTTATAGGGCCTTTACAGGGTTGGGTTTTTTTTTCCGTGAATTGGAAACAGAGGTGGACAAAGAACAGAACTCATGCCCAGAAACACATATATCGTTGGTATTTTTTTAGGTCTATTCTTCCCTTTTTTTTGCTGTGTGACCTTCCTAAATTAGGCCATCAATCCCAGAAATCCCAATGTTTGAAACAAGTTCTCACCTAAGGCAAAAGAAATTTATTTGACACTTATTGCTAAATTACTTGTCTGCTCTCAGAAGCCATTGTAGAGTGGCTACATGTCACCATATCTTTAAAAAAGAAAAAAAAAAAGTCCCCATTCTGCAGAATGTGTTAGGTTGATCATAAATTATTAGTACATGTTTGTGAAAATAGAAATATATACTACTTCCTAAATATAAATATATACTAGTTCCTAACTTCTTCCTGCTTTGGTGAGCAGAAGATGGGACTAAAAGAACAGAGAATTCCTAATGGAGATGTGAATTTGGGGTTAAAGCCTTATAAGTTTCAGGACGTAGCAATGCTCTTGTATAGCTTTACTCCTTGTGCAGACCCCAGCTGCCACCTTCCCTCCTGTAAGTCACTTGATTTACTAAAGTCAGAGTAAGAATGCCACTTTCCACTATGGTGAAAAGCAGTTTTCCATAGGTTTGGTTTGTCATCTTGGAAAACACTTTTATTTACTTGGGTTTACTATTGAAATCTCAAGGTTCCCTCCTTTCAGTTGAAATAATGCCATTTTGTTGACTCAAGTTTGGGGTGACCAGCTAGAAACACCATAAAGGAGTATGATTTGAGACAAGTACTGATCACCAGTTCTCCAGAAGTCCGTCATCGGTAAGACTCTTGCCCAAACATTGAGGAAGGCAAGCCACAAATAGCTTTTTTGTTGCAGTTGTTGTTCTCTGCTTTTCTTGGTATCTCGTTTGCTTACAGATTATACATTGGTGTGCTTTATGTAATTACTGGCAAATAAATAGTGAGACACATGTGAAAAAATATAAACCACCCCATTTTTTTGATAGTTACTGGCTTGAGCAACCCAAACTAGCAAAAAGTTGCAGTAGTAATAGGTAAATAATAGTTACTTTCATTCTATAGAGTTATACGTAAGATTATAAACCGAAGAAATGAAAAGGAACTTTTTTATGTCTGACATGCTAAACCAAACTGGGCAGAGTACCAAAATGTGCGCTGTGAAGAAAAATGAGCTGGAAAAAAGCATGCTGAAAGCATGTGAAAAAGCATGCTCAAAATAAACTCCTTTTCTAGCAGAAAAACTTTGGATCTGAAATTCATGCTTTTTTCTCCAAAAGCCGAGATTTGGTTTTCTGTACCGATCCACTGTATAAATGATCATTCGTCTCAAAACCAGTAATAGAACAAAATGCAAACACGCAAACAATGAGGAAGAATAAGCTGTCGAAAGAAAAATCCCACCTGAGCTCTGGAAAGAAGATCTAGACACAATTCTTGGACTACTTTCTCCTGTCTTTTTCTAAGAAAGAAGCAGCAACAGAAGAAATAACAATTGCAAGTTCACTATTTATTCCTGCTTTGTTCTGAAAATGTTGAATTATTTTTAAGAGGAAGATTTGCTGATTCATATGGCATAGAGAGCAGAAATGTCCTCAATTTCTGTAGAGTGAAAACATCAGCAATTTTTCAGCATGAGGAGACAGAAAGCTTGACTAAAAATACATAAAAGCGCATTTGGAATAGGGGGAAAAACAACCTAAAAATATTACTTGGATGAGCATAACCTATTTAGGTGTTGTAAAACCACTGCCAGATTATGTGGTCCTCTATTTCTAGGGCTCTTACCAGGACGTCCATTAACTCTGCTTTCTTTTCCAAATGGCTCATTCCAACTGTATTTAGCAGAGTTGTTGTGTAGATGCACACATCTACTTCCAGTTCACTTCATCCCTTGATTATAACTCTCCTATCAAGTGAGTGAAGCATCTATGGTGATTGAAGTTGCCAGTCTGGGAACAGAGTCAAACTCCGAGTGAACCTTGGACTTGAGAGAGATCATGCGGAATGGCACGGCCAGTTTTTAATCCTTTCCTTACAAGGCAAGGAACATGCGGGCTTACGTGTGCGTGAGCCCTGCGAGACTGGGATTAGCTTCCAGTATTGGGGGTCCGTATTACGTGAATAAATGAATACAGTTACATGGATTTTCTCATATTCCTTCTTTCCCCCATCTCTAATACCAATAGGCGTCTATGTTTACGACTATAGCTGATCTAGTATTGTAGAGGAAAACAACTCTACTGTATGAGAAGTCTTAGAGTGGTTCGTAGACTATTCTCCTGCAACTATTAGGTAAAATCAGCCGAGCCGGTCAAGCGATGACTCCCTGCTTCTGGAATCCCAAAGCTGAGGCAGATATTGCAAAGCACGTACACAAACAAACCGTAATAAACAGCAAGGCAGCTCTATTTTGGATTTTGATTGCTAATAATCGATATACGCTCCTGGCACACACTTTTCCCCGAATCATGCGTTGTCTTCAGGTGACTTACACCCTGCTCTGCAGAAGTCCAGAAAGCGGAAGGTGGATGGGTCAAAATCCACCCACAGATTTACTTTTTGGAGCCTGCTTAGCTGATATTCGACTTCCACTAACAAAAGAAATTCTAAAACTGTATCATTTCATGCCAAACCATTAACATAAAGGATTCTTACCAGTGGCAAATTTCCTAATATCTCATTTTACTTGTGGCATCTGTTAAGGATTTTCTTTTTCAAAAAATCAGAACATCTCTGGATGCTGTTGGATAGATATTTTCAGGATTCAGCTGGTACGAATATTTACTGGAAATGCCAATAACCCCCACGGAGGAGTAATGAAAACATATGAACATCTCTTTCTTCATTTTTACCTCAAAATGTCATCTTGTTACACATTCACAGATTGAAAATTATCAAATGGTCCACACATTTTATTTATCATTACTCTAAAAACAATTTAAAATTCTTTCCCTTTCTTTCACTGTCATACGGAAAGTAAATTTTATCTACATTTTTTAGATGCTTCAATGTGTAGAATGAGCAGCACAAAGGAAAAAGCATGTCAGCTTGCCAAAAGCTATCAGGCCTTGATATTTTAAAACAATTACGTCTGCAAAAAATAACACATAGGACCGTGTGTGGTTCTATTTGTGGGCAAAAGCTGAAAACTATCATGAGCCAAATTTTTTGACAAGGTTTTATGGGGATAGAAGGCTTGGAGGAAGATAAGAGAGCGAGGGTGGTGGACAAAGTCTGTTATTTGAAAAGATGAAAGGTTTATACCAGGTTTAAAACGTTTAGAAATCTGACATCACTTTTTCCTGACTTGAACTTCAGACAGCGTATTGACATTAAATCAATTTGGTAATATGAAAGGGTTTCACTTAAGAAAGGATCTGAGAAATCTAAACTGAGATTGAAGTCTCCCTAGGCCCGATCTCGCTTTATTCTCAATAGCAACAATGTCAGAAAGACGACCAAGATCAAAATCCCAGGAGGGAGTCATTTTTTTTTCCTTTGAAAATTTCTATGCTTACAAAGACACCGTCTGAGTTTCTGCCTTTGGAATATTAACGACGCTTTCCTTAGGAGGAAGGCACAGAGCGAGTGTGCCAGGAGACAGGAACGAGTCTCTTTAGTCATGGAATTCGTTCTCGGTTGAACTTGAGGCAACGGACCAGCTTTGGTCAAACGGCGGTGGAGGGGAAGTTCTGCGTTCTCAGCCTTCCAGCGAATGGCTGACAAGTAGAAATAGTTTATGAATAATAGCTCATACAGTGTGCTCAGCTCTTATTTCATCTCCCTCCTGGTGTTATAAATCCACACTGACATGAATATGGTATTTTATTTGCTAAGCCCCCTGGGGAGGGGAAATAAATAAAAATTAGTCTTTGAAGAAAAGGATCGATTTGAGATCTGCATTAAATGCTTCATATTCACGATGTGATGGATATACTGCCTCTTTCTTGCTGCTTAGAAGTTATTTAATGGTCCAGCTGAAATGAGTTCCATAATGAAGGAACACATGAAAACAAATACGGCAAATGTATTAAAGGGAAATACGAGCAGGAGGATGCTACTGAAACATCGACATTCCGAGTTAGAAGTACAGCAAAGACTATCCATAGACTCTTAAGAAAACAATGACAGTGGGACGGGCAGCAGCACAGGCCCTTCGCGTTGACTTTTTTTTTTTTTTGCCAGCAGGAGTTTTACATATTTAAAGAATTTTGAACATCTGAACCGCTGAACGTTCATGGCTTATTAAAGCAAGCTCAAATACGAACTCAGTTCATTCAGAGCTCAGAAAGGTCTGTTAGAGTTTTTCATATATTTTCCCAAAGGAACTGCAGGTTTATTTTTTCCAGGACACTTTGTAACCTTCACAGCTAAGGTCCAGTTCTACATGATCTGCATCTACGTTACCGGAGTTACTGTAGCCATACTAGCTGAGATATCTCAAAAAAGAAAAAGAAATTAAAAAACACGAGACGTCTAGAGGGAAAAAAAAATCAAATTGCAAGAAAGACAAATTGGGTTTTCACTCATGTTTCCTGTAGGAAAGATGTGAAATTCCCTGGGAAGTATCCAGGAAAATGCAATTACCCTAAAAAGTATTTATCAAACAAAATCCTCAGTCTCCTACTCAGAACAAATAATGGTAAAATACAACGTGACGAATGAAAAAGTATTAAATAATTAAATAAATTAATCATTTTCATCTTTCTTCCCTTCAATAGGAGAAGCTTGAAGAAGGAAATAGTGACAGAACGGTGACAAACTACCCTAAAATTCAGTGATAAAAATAAAGCTTAGTCAGAATGAAATGGTGTCAATTGATATTGCAGCTTAATATATAAAACTATTCCCACTCAAATGTACTAGGCCTGCATGTGCAAAAGAGAATGAATGGATTAGCACTAGAGAAAGATATAATTTCCTTAAGTAACGGCAGGAAAATAAGGAAGACTGGCAAGACAGGCAAGCAGAGAAGGCAGGGATTTATTGGCGTCGGGAAGGCTGAGCCGGTGGGCAGGAGCGAGTTGGTCGTCACGGCCCAGCTCCCCGGGCCCAAGGAGCAGGGAATGCCGGCTGGCTCTCCGTAGGGCGATCCCGGGGCATTCCCGGGAGCGCATACCCACCCTGCACACAAAGGTTGCTGAACGTCTCTGCCACGCCACATGGCGGGGAAGGAGGCTCAGTCCTCACCTGTGTTCTGGTCCGTGGGGATGGGAAGAACAACAGAAACTCAATTAAATACGGATTATAATTTCTGGGAGCTGAAAGTGATAATGGAACACTTACTTTATTAACACCATACAGTCTGTAGAGTTTCTCTTTAAGCAGACGTGGAAGAAGACTTGTAAGCTTTTTATGTCTAGGATAAAATTTTCAGTGTGAGGTTTCACTGGCCTAGATAAGATGCATCGGGATGAGAAAATAAAACCAGAAAATGAAGCACCTTTGCCATTGCTATTGGAGAATTTCCTGCCAGAGGTAAATATTGACACAGTGGTGGCCAGGGTTACGGAATATGATAAAACTGTTGTCCTGATCAGCTTGCGGCAGATGCCGTAACCCAGCCACCCCCAATTCCATGAGAATCTTCTCCGTTTTAATTTCAGTGGCCAAGCCCGTGTTTAGACACTGACGTGGTCTATTTTGTATAGCCTGCCTCAGCAAATCTGTGTTAGGCATAACCTGCGGATCAATTTTTTCCTAACACACAACCTTGAAAGGCTGCACTAGGAATAATATTTTAGAATCACTATTATTTAGGTATAAAAATGATCTGTTAGCTTGATAAATAAATGCTTGTGAGTTGTTTTCAAAATACGGTACATAAAATTACCGTTAATTTACAGATGTCAGTTTACAATTGCCAATACAAATCATACATTTAAAAACTCACATTAAAGTATACCCTACCAGTGCAGAAGCCCTAGCAGACAGAAACATATATTAAACGAGGAAAAACAAAGCTTTCTTTTAAAAAAAAGAAGACACAGTGTATCTTCTGCCTGAGTACTGTATATCTGTACTGAAATGATAACTTTGGGTTTGGGTTTTTTCCATAATTATTTTAAAGATGTGCAAAACTGCTGGTTGGTAAATACTTCGATGAAGCCGATCAGACGTTAAGATGTTCCATCCTTTCCTCTAGCACCCTGACTGGAGGCTGTGATTTCTGTGTTTCTTTGACAATTTTATTATCTTTCTTTCCAAGCTGACAAGCTCTAAATTTATCACAGTGTATAACACATTCAAATCACTTCTTTGGGACCGCTGGAAAGGATATTACATTAGTTTTACTACTAAAAGAGAAGCATATTCCAGCTATTTTGCGGGAAAACATGGCAATGAAAGTGGAAGTGTAGCAACTGTCAATCCCTTTGGAGTTCAAATAAAGTTAGAATCCTAAAGGAAAAAAAGTAGGCTAAAATATGCAAAGTTTCCTTTAGTGGGCAGCTTTCAACTGCTGGTGAACATGGCTTTGTGTATTTGAGATATTCTGATTTATGGTGAGAGCTGTGAAGCCTCTGCAGGCAGAACACTTAATTAAAGGCTGAATCAGTCTGTCCGTGCTACGGTGCACTACTCTATGGAGTAGTATGGACAGCTTCACTGAGTTGCTCTTGTACAGACTTCAGGTTTTAAATGACATTTATACTTGCACGACTTGCTGAACTGTGCCACAAAACCTTATATGGAGTTATCCTGGAAATAGAGTTGTGGGTAAACTACGTCACAGCTGTGTCTTTGGCTGTTTACTTCCATCATGTTTCCTTTCCGTTCTCATCCAGGTGTTGGTATTTTTCTTCTGTATTTGACCTTATGCTCTAATTTTAAGCCCCAGGGAGCAGGAACAACATTTATTATGTGTTTATATGAGTGAAACTGAACTGGGTCTTATGATGTGATCTTGTAGCCACCGCTACATGTATTATAAAGAATTAGAAATAATAGTAATCATAATAAATAACCAGGCTGATTAAATTGCAATTCTACTCTCTTACACCTGTAAGATTGGATGATGAACATTTTTGGAGTCGATTGTGGCATTGCCTGAAGAAATAAGAGGTGCCACGTGCATATGCAGAAATGTGCGTTTGAGTGCTACCGACTGAAGCGAGAAAAAACTGTTCCCAAAAGTTCACCCAGAGAAACATTGTTTGCACAAATGCTCACAGGTCAGTAAAGACATAAACAATAGACAAGCAAATTTCAGAGCATAAATTTGTACTCCTTAAAATTTTATGTACCTTCAATATTACTGTATGGTATTTGAAAATCTGTCTGTCTTATACCCGCCACATGGTGCCTGAATATCAAGAATACTCTGCACTTAGAAGGTGTATTTTTCTCAGACGTCTTTGAATGCTTTACAGGCATTAAAGCACTGGATCTCTGTGTGAGGCAGAGAATCATTATTATTTCCTATTTCCTATAATATCATTATTATTAACCTACATGTTTATCTTCCACTTGTACAGTTCTCACAGAACATCTGTAACATATTAGCACTGGAATCTAATGATGTAAACTGTTAGTCCTAAACGTCTCTTCAACAAAATCTAAGTTCTATATTATTATTATTATTATTATTATTATTATTATTATTATTATTGTTGTTGTTGTTGTTGTTGTTGTTGTTGTTGT